>OZ020258.1:11895550-12237666 GCA_963971285.1 Astropecten irregularis | reverse complement strand
GATCAGCTTGAGCGGAGTGGATTGCGATATTTTTGTACGCGCCTAGAAATTCGTCACACAGCGCCCTCTTACGGCGCGATTAACTACATAATCCACAACCAAGACAAGAGCGTGGCCTCCCGCCGCTCCCCCATATCCAGGGGATATATCCATTGTTTCTCAGATTCTCATGTCCCGGACAAAATATCACAAACCTTAAAATATGAAGCTTAAATATGGAACAATATTGTCCAAATTATGACAGGGAAAAGGTCATTTTTCTAACATTTCGTTTTAGTGGACCGAAATATTTTATAACATTCATCAAGCAACAACAGGCCAAACATTTTCGTGTATACTAATTAACGTGCTCGAAAGCTGTCCACCTTTTTAACCTGTCAGACCAGCACTTTACCCAATGTGCCCAGAGGTTGATTTCACGAAGCCCTACGATCGAGCGTAATTCGAGTTACGAAGGATAACCCATCGTATCCTGTACGTAGGGCTTCAATGCTTCGTAAGTCCCGTATACGATTGGTAGTAAGTTAAAATGAGTTTGGTGAAATCGACTCCAGGTTTTGCATATAATTATGTTCCAACTTAAAATCTCAAGAATAAAGACCACAAAGATTGAACTTGATTTACTCAATACCTGTCAACGAAGGAAAGACAACCACAAGGCATCCATAAACTAACGTGGGACAGCTGGGCTGTAAAGGCTACATCATGCCACATTATCAGTACCTGGTATACAAAGCAGCGATAACCTTATTTGTCTTTATTTCAGGGGACGCTGATTGTGTCATACTTGTACAAATACAGAAAATCGACATCATCAGTGCAAATAGCACGAGTCTGTTTGCTCTGGCCAACCAGTTCGGTAAATAAAAGGGGCCCGGGGTTCCCAATTCACGAAAGTGCACATGACTATACAAGTTAGAATATAGTAAGTTTTTCTAATCAAGGGTTTTAAAAACAACTTAGGGCCTAGCCAAAATACCAACCACCTGCCAACAACCTCTGCACTTGCCACACAAGATAAGAGCTGCTTACCACACATTACCACAGTCACCGCAGGGGAACTCATAAACCACGCATTACCACCCAAAACACACTGTGGTGTATTGTGGTATTCAGGATGCCGCACTGAAAAATGTTGCAGTAAACTGTTGGTTATACGATTAATTTGGTGAAAAAGTCAACTGTATATCGTTAATAAACACAATTCAAAGTAAAGCCGGATAGATTATAATACATGTCATTTATACATAATTGTTTTCTGTATAGTAGAAAAAATTATCTTTATGCAGCATCGCCAAAACTGTCAGATAATTACTATAATTATACGAGACAGACGGTTGAAAATTAGCAGGACACAGCATTCGTCGTCCAGGGGTCGATTTCACGAAGCCCTGCGATCGATCATAACTCGAGATGTCCATCGTATCCTTCCTACCAGGGGCTACAATGTATCATAAGTCCTACGATTGATATAAGTTACGATGAGTTTGGTGAAATCGACCCCATAACTGCTAGCAAGTAACTAAGGCCTAAAGTACATGTAATTCTTTGGGAACTGAGTGCACGCTAATGAACAAGAAATCGTGTGGTACGTGTAGAAAGTAGACAAACTACATCAGCAAACTGAAGAGGGACATTGGTATTTGCATGTACAATATTGAAGAGATAAGGACTGCCATGTTGGAAAGAGTGGCCTGGAGGGGATATATTCATGGTGACCGAGCAAGCATTGGCTAAATCATGGAGCTATAGCTAGCTTCCTAGGTCAATGATAAAGCCTAGTGGTCGCTGGTTCGAACCCGTTCCCAGTTTATAATACAGTTTTTTTTTCAGATTTCTTTTCACGGATTGGAAAATACATGTGACATTACTAGGCCTAAATACTATACTACGCCGAATAGACATATACATGATTTAGCCATGGAGCTAAAATAACATTTAAGATCAAGGAACGGGTTCGAACCAGCGACCACTAGCTGTTTGCTATAGGTTATAACCCGACCACCCCCTTGGACATGGCCATGACTAGGGGCCACCCACGCCAACCAGTCTACTTCAGCTGAGTGGATTGACATTGGTTGCTTCGCGCCCATCAAGATGGCCCCCAGCTATTATGGAAACATCTAACCAGAGCAAACAAAGACAGATAATTAACAATTTTGTGACACCACCAACATAATAGAGATAAGCTCCGTTGCAGAGTCCTATCTATAGGTGAGGAAGGAAGTTTCAATGGGGCACGTGCTCATCAGGGTGTCACTTTAGTTTAAAGGTAGTATCATACTTTGGTAGCATACCGAAACAGAAATCTTCACGGATTTAGCTATAACTTAATACAGGGTATAAAGATGGTGATGGTGGAAACATACCGTACAAATATTTCTGCCTGAAATGCTGTATTTATCCAGAAAAGAGTCAAACTATAGTGACCAACATTATGTTTGATCTTTTAAAGATCAAAAGTAAAAGAGAAAAGACTTAAGAAATACTGTGGCCGTTTTTCATTGTTTTCTAAAAAAAAAGGGCACCGTATGGAACTGAAATTTTCACAGATGACTGTTACTGTATCTACCTTCATTGATATTTTTTCCCATGAATACGTATAATTTCCGAGTTGACAAAAATCAAAGCCATATATTACCTTTAAGGGCCCCAAAACACAAAGGGAAACAAAAGGTAGCTGTACTGTAATTGAAGTTATGTAAATCCGATGAAAAAAACAAAGAAAGATTCCAATTTCAAATTGGCTGATTTTTTTTTTCATTGGCATCAGACGTTGTCATCAGGGGCGCAATGTTTGTAAACCAAAGAAAGGTCTATAGTAACAATTATCATCATTCTCTTCGTTCCATTCCACTACTGTGGCTGCCATTTTGTCCAATACATGACCATAGGTATAGATATGGGATTGATTTCACCAAACACTAAGATTGATCTTAAGATGAGTTGTCAGTATCACCATATTGATTTGTATTGTGACATGATCATACTTTGCTTAGCAATTAAGATTGATGTCACACTTGAGCGGTGTTGGAATAGAGTCAAATTGATTGAGCCTATCAAAGGACAATAATTATTAAACTAATCGCTTTGACCGGTCATCTAGTTTACCAAAACTGAGCTGGCCTTTTGACCTTGCATTATTTTTATTGACTAAAGCATAAATCGTGATGAGTTTAGGAAGAAGTTGGCACCGTCCACGGTCTGACTGACAAAATTGGCCCACCCTTAGATGACTGTGCCAGGATTTCGCCTGGTTCCAAGAATCCAAGACAGCTGAGGGTAATGTATTTCATTTTTGATCCAACTATGGAATGACTTGCACATCTTGAGACGACCTCCGAAGTTAATAACCATGTCGAATCAAAGAGCCCCACCCCTGACTCCATCACCCCGGGCCATCAAGCAGTATTATACCAGGCCCAAGTCTTACCAACGAAGGCATCTGTTATCTTTGCAAAGCGTGAACATTTTGGCAAATCTAATTAGGAAATACCATGATGTCATTTCCTCTCTGTTCTTGGCAAGAGAGTGCGTCTTGCTTGTTTTTCTTGGCACCGCATCCAAAGTCTTAACTTGGGTAGGATGCTCAGATAAAGAAAGAGATCAAATCTGAAAGTAAGATGGTTACTTTTGGGTTCAAGTTCACTAAGAAACATGCATGAACTTAATCTATAAAGAACTTACATGCAACCGTTTTTGGTGTCATTATCGCCGTTCTTCGGCAATTTTACGAGGAAGAATCCTTAAACAGGAGGTTGCCATCACTGGAAAAAAACTGATGGAACTCGAGTTAGGGGAAGATCAAGGAGAACCTATACTGGACCAAAGAAAATATCTTTTAAACCAATTCTTGATCTTCAGAAGATCAAAATTGTTTTTTTTTAATACAGCATTTCATGCGGCAACAGTTTAAAGGTAATATCATACATTGGTTTTTGTCAAAGAAATACAGATTCATTGACAAAAATATCAAGGACGATACAGTAATAGTCATCTGTGAAAATTTCAGTCCCATACGGTGCCCACTTTTTGAGAAAACAGTGGAAAACGGCAACAGTGTTTCTTAAGTCTTTTCTCTTTTATTTTTGATCCTTTTAAAAGATCAAAAAGATTTTCGGTCGTTGTTTTACTCATTTCTGGATAAATACACCATTTCATGCGGAACAAATTTAACGGTATGTTTCTACCAGCACCATCTTCATACTCTGTAAGTTACATGTAAATCTGTGCACATTTCTGTTTTGGTTTCTTACCAAAGTATAATTATACTACATTTAGGCCCTAACGGTATATGTTTCTACCATCACCATATCTTTATACCCTGTAAGTTATAGGTAAATCTGTGAAGATTTCTGTTTCGGTATGCTACCAAAGTATGACAGTGCCTTTAAAAAGAATCAAATTTTTTTTTATCCATAATTGATATAACGTGTGTGGATTCGTTTGGGATCGGTAAACTGTGGCCAATTTCATGAAGCTGCTAAGCACAAAAAAATGCTCAGCAAAAGAAAAAAATGTTTCGCCCAATAAAACAAACCATTAAAAACCAATTTGATATTCATGGTCAGCGAAAAACAGCCGAAGAACAAACAGAAGTGATAGGCCTACACAACACATGGACATTTGGTTTCTAATCCTGTTTTTATTAAGACAGACATTTCATGGTTAGCATTTTTTTTTAATGCTAAGCAGGGCCGTGAAATTGGCCTCTTGTTGCGAAATGCACAGCAGCAGACGATTCCCATAATATTATGAAATTCATAAGTGAACTATGAATTTATATCACATAATTGCAATATGATTACTAAATTCCAACCGCTGCCAAATTTCCCTCCTCTATACAGAAAATATGTTATCAATTCCTCCCGTGCTTTTTTTTGTTCATTTTTTATCGATAAAAAGGTTTTTTTTCTCCATATAAGGCAATCATGAGTACAACAAATAGGCTATGCAGCTGTACGAATTAGGTAAATATGACGTAAATAAGTCAAGCACGCATACCCGGATTCAACCCATATTTCTGTTCTATTAATACTACCATATTTGTACTATTATCATCAATATTATTATTTTGAAGATAGAGAACGGGTCCGTATTTCAGCCTTGCGATCATGCGTGGCACGCATGTTAATTTGTCAGATTAAAAAAAGCTTATCAAAGATTGTAAGAGAATAGTACTGTGTCTGAACACGTACAAGCCTTGTTAAGGTACAAAGGCCATAATAATGGCTATAGTATATAGACAAGGCCTATATTGATAATTTCGACTTACCTAGTAACAATTTGTTATTGTTGTCAAAACGAGAGACATAATGTTTTATTCATATCATGAATGCTCAATACACATAACATTACAGGTCTGGTTCTCAAAACTAGTATCACATTTTGCCAGAGTTGTAACGAGTCACTGTTTTTGTGACTCGAGTCGAGTCGAGTCATTTTAAAGGCGTAACTCGAGTCGAGTCCAGTCATTGCGTCAAGAATGTCAAGTCGAGTCACACTATCTCCTTTTCGATCCGTGTTGAAACCAACCCGGATCCACCCCGGTTCAGCCCGGCAAGTTTTTGAACCGGATCAAAGAGATGCAACATTCACACTACGTTTATGGTGAACCGGCTCATACAACACAGATCACACCGTGCAAAATGCAGTTTGGAACCGGTTTGAGATTTTCAACCCTGCTCCCTACCAGGGTTGATTTTGATCTGGCAAGGCCATCCTACCCAGGTCGGCTCGGGATTGAAAATGTTCAAGTGTGAAAAGGGTTGGAAAAAATCTCGGTGTTCGATCCGGTTCCAACCCCGAGATTTTGGATGTGTGAAAAGGCCTTTACAGTGTGTAGTCGAGTCGAGTCATTGAGCCTTCGGGACTCAAGTCGAGTTGAGTCATTACGCCAAGAATGTCGAGTTGAGTCAAAGTGTGTAGTCGAGTCGATTCGAGTCGAGTCATTTAGCCTTCGGGACTCGAGTCAAGTCGAGTCGTCAAAAAATATGACTCGAGTCGGACTCGAGCCGAGTCATTGACTTGAGTCATTACTCTGCATTTTGCCGGTCTGGTTCTAGAATATAGTCAATGTTAAGTTGTGGTCCGAGGAACCCAATTAAGGCTTGTCTAACTCTTCGGGCCATTGAAATGTTCACATGAGACCCTCAATGTTTTAAAGGTACATGTAATAGCATACTTTGGTTTTTGTCAAAGAGAAATACACATTTTTACAGGTACACAGATACAGGTGAAAGGCAAGCCCAATTTGCATATTATCTATTTCCCGACCAAAATCAGTTAATATTCATTAAATACAGATTCATGTGCAAAAAATATCAAGGAAGGTACAGTAACAGTCATCTGTAAAAATTTCATGAAAACGGCCACAGTATTTCTTAAGTCTTTTCTCTTTTATTTTCGATCTTTGGTCACTGGTTTTACTCTTTCCTTGATCTGTGCCTTTACCTAAGACTAATCCTCCAAGTGCTGATAAATTGCGACCTATCTCTCTTACTGATTGTTTTGCCAAAATTGCAGAAGGTTTCATTGCAGGGTGGGTTTTGGAAGACATTAGGGATAAAATTGACCCCCGTCAGTTTGGTAATGTTAAAGGGGTAAGCACTGCACATTATCTGGTTAGCCTACTCAATTTTCTGCATCAGGGTGCTGATAAGGCCGGCAATATTGGAACGGTGGTCCTGACGGACTTTTCCAAAGCATTTGACAGGGTGGATCATCAACTTATGATTGAAAAGTTCATTCAATTGGGAGTCCGCAGTTCTATTGTGCCTTGGTTGTGCGACTTTCTTAGTGGTCGGATGCAGTGCGTTCGTTATAACCAGACTCTGTCAAAATATAAAACACTTAGTGGTGGACTACCACAAGGTACTAAGTTAGGCCCTATTGGTTTTCAGGCTATCATTAATGATGCTGTAGATGATGTGCCTAATAGTATGAAGTGTTGGAAATATGTTGATGATTTAACAATAGCTGAAAACCGTTCCTACTCACGTAGAAGCCAGCTTCAAGTCATCCTTGACCAATTTTGTCAATGGACTGAGGATAATAAGCTTTCTTTAAACCCAATTACCCAATTAAGTGTCAGGCTCTTCAAGTGTGTTATAAACATGAAGTTCCCACTCCTGTTGTTCTTAAAATTAACGAAACTCCCCTCCATTATGTCAACCAAGCAAAAATTCTTGGTGTTTGGATACAGAATGATCTTCAGTGGAACAAAAACATCTTAGAGACTTCTATCAAAATCAACCGTAAATTGTATATGCTTCGTTTACTTAAAAAGTTTGGCCTCACATTAACTGAACTTATAACTGTATATAAAGGTTATATTCGTCCACTAGTTGAATATGCAGATGTGGTGTGGCATTCCTCCCTTACTATGCAACAATCTTATCAATTAGAACAACTGCATGCAGCGTCGAGCCTGCCGTATAATGTTAGGTTATAAGTTCATCTCCTATGAGGATGCCCTTACCATTTGTAATCTTGAAACCCTGTCAGGTAGAAGAGAAGACCACTGCCAGTTGTTTGCCAAAAAACTCTCTAAATCTGCATGCTTGGTTGATCTTCTACCCCCAACAAGATACGAGAAACACTCTCGTAATCTGCGAAATGCCCGTAATATTTCCCAGCTGCGTATCAGGACTTCTCGTTTCAAAAACAGTCCTATCCCATATTTCATTAACTTATTAAATAGTCAGTCTCAGTCTTAGCATGGCCATCTTCATATGTATTTTAACTGGTTTTATTTTGTAGGCAATCACTCCACTGTGTTTTTATGTGTTTGTATTGTGTTTTCCAGTTTAAGCATTTTTTTACCAGTGTTTTACATGTGTAGGTTATTGTATTTAGTATCTAGTCTTAACCAGATGTTGCTTTTGCCTTTTTATGTCCCTTGTACAATTTTCCTTTTTTTCATCATCTGTTTCATTTGTAAATTGCTGTTATTATTTATTTTAAGTCTTTTTCCTTTTGAAATCTTAAATTTCTTCAATCTTTATTATTGTAATTTTTACCGCAATTTGGCCCTTGGCCACGAGAGTAAAAAAAATAAACCAAAATAAAAATAATAATAATAATAATAATGATCTCCCCGAGATCAAAAGTGTTTTTGGTTTTTGGTTGTGTAGCTTTTCTGTATAAATACAGCATTTCTGTCAGAAAAATGTTAACGGTGTGTTTCTACCATCACCATCTTTATACCCTGTAACTGCTGTGAGTTAGGCCTATAGGTAAATGTGAAAAGTATGATAGTACCTTTAATTAATTAATATCAAAGGAATTAAGTACATGTACCGGTTTTGCGAGAGTGGAAACGGATTTGTCAGGTCATTAGAAACAAAACAAAACGTTTGTCGAGTAAGGCCTACTACTTGGCCCTATTATATGTAGAAACATTTCCGAGGATGAAAAGTATTCTTTGGCTTCGGTCTTGGAAGGGAAGAGTGATCGCTCATGACGTCGATTCTTGAAAGTTGAAACTATGTTATTGTGAAAAAGGGTGCCTCTTGAAATGCTATATCACTTATACGAGCAAAATTTGGAAAACCGCCAAAAATCAACTTCTGCTGATATCGCTATAAGGGAAATCGTCAAATAAAATTGGTAATACAATGTAATATATAATGTAATATAAAGCGTGCAAACGAACAAGTACGAAAGTACTCTAACCGAACACGGCTTCGTTGAAAGCGGTTTTCTGAACAACTTCAACACCGGTCTTGATGAAAAATTCACAGATTAGTTTCTCCCCCACCTGTTGTGGGTTGAGTCTACTAGTTCATACCTACCCCAGACGGTTACTACTATATGCAAATTCCCCTGCGCCAATTTGCTGCTTCGCTGAAAAGACTTGATCAACCGTGGTGCACCCTGACCTCCCACAATGCATACCGACATAGCCGCCATGATCGTCCTTCTTTTCGAAGCCAGGAGGCTCGAGGCCAGAAGTGGGGAGGACGGGCGGGACGCAACCGTCTGGGGTAGGTATGAACTAGTAGACTCAACCCACAACAGGTGGGGGAGAGTCTACTGCATTCAACCTACCCCAGACGGTTACTACTATATGCAGAGTGGCACCGAGTTACGGTGGTGGGCTGGCTACATGGAGAGCCAGGAAAGTTTGGTGGATATGAATCAGGTTAGCATAATGGGCACAATGCCCATCGTGAGTTCGCCATGGGCAGAGCTTCTGTGGAGGTCTTGCCCATCTGTCAGCAGGCCTGAAGGAATCCTGGTTTCCAGGTCGGTGAAGCCAGGATTTTCCTGTCGTACATGAGTTAAGTCGCTCCGCAGGACGTCCCTCAGGTAGCAAGAGGAGAAAATGGAGGGGACATTTCCATCATGCTGCCTCGTCCAAGTCTGATGACAGAACTCAGAAATAGGACCAGGATGCGAGTACTGTTCTCGCATCTTGGGTCTTGATGTGTCAGTGGGTTTGCTGGCCCGGTTTAGATGGGCAGACTGGGCATGCAAACTTGACGGTCGAGGCGATCCAGCGGATAAACGTGACTTTCGACGCTGGGCTTCGTGGTAGTGGCGAAGGGCTGAGAGGGGTTCCTTCTCAAGTCCTTAGATAGGGCTAGGTACCACATCAGACCCCTGACGTGGCACCCTAGCTTGCCTGACGGGTCACCGGAGCGCGATGTCCGAGATGATACAGAGGTGTCTGGTGGCTCGAAGACAGGGCATCAGTTTTGGTGAGGAAGCCTATGGTTGGAAGGAGTCGAGTGCTGTGTGGCATCCGGCGTATTCAGCTATCGATAGGGCCCTGATTTCACTGGTCCTCGTAGGCGTAACCACTGACAGGAGGAAGGTTAGTAGATGCACGGTAGTGTGCTAGGGGCCATTCGGTAGAACGTGGCCCATAGGAGGTGTGTGCATTGGCCACATGGGTTGAGAGGGGAGAGCCATCCTCGAAAACATCGTGTGTAGTCCAAGCAGACCTGTAGCTGCGGGTAGAAGAAACTTGGAGCCTGGTGTGGACTGGTGCGTAGGCAGAGGTCCGCCATAGCCGTTAGTGGTGTATTAGTAGGAGAAGGAGAGGGAGCATCTTCGTAGCACCACATCGGGGAAGGTATAAACAGTCACCGGGTAGCCATGACAGAGGCTTCGTTGTGAGGCCCCGCTGTGAGGGTCCTTGTATGATGTCCAGCGTGTTGGGTGTTGGTTTTGGGGGCCGTAGGCCCCAAGCCAAGTGAAGTGGAGGGTGTCGGGCCCGGGTAGTATTGACTGGTCATTGCGCAACTGGTCCACGCCGAGCCCCTTAGTTTGCCTCTCGACGGTGGTGAGAAGTTTCCTGCCCGTACGCACGAGAAGGGGTGTGTCCGGTGCGTGGTGTAAGTCGCTGCCAGTACTGTCCTTAGAGGCGACATGGGGCGCCTAAGATGGCTTGTACATGATACATGCTATGTAGGAGGGCAGACGAGTGTCTCGGTCGCAGCGGCCACCTGTGGGGTCGTTATTGGCGGTCGAGAAGTGGAAGGTGGAGTGAGGTGTTGTCCTTGCCGGCGTCCCCTGGATGATCCAGGGCGGGGACGCAGATCAGAGGGGCACAACCTATCCGCTCTGGGTGACAGGTCAGGAGTAGGTGTGTAGATGTTCTTGCTTGCTCTCGGTATAACTGAGAGTGCTGGCATATGTGTTGCAGGGCTACTAAGAATCTCACAGTGGTTGTGGTTCCGATTGCTGGTACGGAGTGGCGGCCTACTCGTTGCGCCAGTCCGGACGATACGGGTTCAAACCTCACCAGGAACTATTCCAAGTTGATCCTTGTAGTGGGGTTGGAGTTCTTGGAGTCGGGACTTCACGCCTATGCTGGGTATGTGACTGACGTCCAGCGTTCGTCATGTCGGTGATGTCCAATGGTTGCTCCGAGTGGACCATTTGAACACGTAGTTCGGTCCTTCGCCGAGATCTGGGCCGAGAAGCCAGGCGTTGTGGGCGAGTTTACATATACCAGGAGAATGTGACCTGGTTGGGTCGGGTCACTGCCATTCTCTATAAAGACCTGTGGGCCACGAGGCTCAGGATGCTAAGGGTATCCTGAGCGGGGTGTTTTGACATCTTCCAGGGGTTTGTAGGAACCAGGAGTCGAAAACTCTGGACTGTGTCTTGTTGTGTGTGGCAGCAGGTGTAAGGTCATTGGCAGAGTTGACCTACTCATCCGATGATGTGGAATGACAGCCAGACGTAAGGCGTCGGAATTCCCTGTGTGTTCCCCAAGTTTGCGATCTGCAGAAAGGAACTGGGGACCGTTGGGCTGGCCCGAGTCGACTTCGGTCATGCTCGCAGAGGTTGTTTGATGCGGGGTACGTGTCGACGGGGTCCATACCCATTGGGTATAGGGCCAGCGTGTTGAGGGCTGGCATGAGCCGGCCATACTGGTAGTTATGATAAGCTGGAAATGTTGACCTTCGTGGAAGGGACTGTGGCCACAGCTATTCATGGTAATTCTTCAATGTCCTGGGTAGAGCCGATGGAGAAGAAAATTGCCTTGTATTTTCCGCCGATGGGGGTTTTAAGGCCTCAAGGACGTCGAAAAACAGTCCGCAGGTCCGAAAGGGGTGCTTCGGAGTTCTGCAATGTTGTTGCCAACCGTCAACGGGAGCTATTCCGCAACGAGCGGGGAGCTTGTGGAGTTGACGGTGGAGGTAGGCTGGGTTGACGCATGCTGGGTTCTTCCCTGCCTTGGCATGCAGTGACTCGGTACTGTATAAGTGCCGCCATGTAACTAGAATTTGACAGAAAGGAAGGAGGAAATTTCCAATCTATACCATACTTATGTTCAGTGTTTATCACTTTTCAAAGCATAAGGATGAGAGAAGGCGAGGAAGTCAGCTGATCCGAAGATGTTGCAAGCGTGATAAGTAGTGATGGTTCATCTCAGACTATGTAACACCGTCAGGTCATGGAGGTAGAACAAGATCAGGATGAATTGTCACCTCCCGGTACCCAATATATTTTGGGCCTCTATGTGGTGAGCAGTACATGTACAAGTATTATCACATGTATAAAACATGTACATGTATTATCACATGTATGACCTTTGACCTCAGGACAACATGCGTGGCGAGTGAGGTAGCCGAATTTCGAGTCAATGCAGGCTCGCATTTTAATCACCTTTATCACTCTATTCATTATCCAGCGTCCAAACAGGATACATGTAGTACACTTATGACTGCCAGGGTCGCCGAGGTCACCGATGTGGAGCCACGGAGCGGTCTTGGCTGTAGTCATTGTAGTAGTGTGCAAGCCGTAAATGTTGACGGTTGTACAATGCGCCCGGAAGTGCAGTGGTGCGTGGTCGTTGAACAGTTACGTGCAGTGCGTGTGGACTCTCGCAGTTTCCCGTTCCGGTAGCGATGGTGAACGATGATTCAGTGTACGTGTCTCGGGTACATATTACCGCTCCGTAGCGTCGAGCTAAGGTAGGACGCGTTATCGGCCCATGGGCACTGGACAACTCGACTGGGAACAACTCGCCATGAAGCAGGTCGACTGCAAGCGGCCGAGCCCGAGAACATAGTGCGGACCGGCATGGCCATTTGGCGGTAAAAAACTGCAGATGGGAATCCTAGCAGCTTTCCGCTCCGCGAGGAAGAAAGTACCGGCATTTTCCATCAATGCATCCGTGGAAGCATAGAGTTTAGCCTTAAGTCGTCCGCGGGCCAACTCGGCCCAAGGTGCGTCGACTGCAGTTGGGGCCGAGCCGGCGGCATCGTTTCCGCTCCAGTAAAGCCGGACAGTAGGATGGGATCCATGTACAGTACCAAGTGCGTGTACAGCGTATAGCAGATTGAAGTGAGATTCCAGTATGGATAGGACAGGACAAGTCGGCCGTGGAAGTGGAACGACTCGACTTGAGACAGTCCGACCGCGGGTACAGTCCGACTCTGAGGGTGACAGTCGGCTGGGCTCGGCTGCGTAAAGGGCTATTGCGGCTGAGTTGGTGCAGGCGTTGAGGCTCTCTGCTTTCGTTGAGCGATGGTCGGAAAAGGCTCGTATAAAGTCCATCTCGAGCTAAGAATTACATGTATGCTGTAAATTGTGGCCCGCTGACCAAGGATAATAATAGATAAGTGCCATGAGCGTCATGCTTGGCGGATACCGGCGCATTAAAATAGTCCATTATTATTATAATAAAGAGACACTGCGCCATGGAGCTTGGTCTGGGCGGAGAGGGCCAGATAAGTGGGCGCGTCCAGGCGGCAATCGTCACTGGACGTCGGTGTAATACATGTACACTGTACTGTAGTGGGTCCAACTGATTGTGGCCGCCGATGCATCACGGAACAAAGCCGACGGTGTTGACCTGGCTTGTATGGACGATGGGCCGTGCAGCTGTGTACGTAGATCTCTCCACATCTTTCCGCTTGGGGAGAGCCCAACAATAGCAAGGATGTGCGTGTGACAATCCATGTATCAAATGAAGGGGGGCCTGGTAGCGCGGCTAACAAAGCCGTGCGTAATGCCCCGTGTGGCCTGTTGAGGGGTCTTGTTGTGTGTGACCCCCTGAAGCTTTCAGCTGTATGCGGCTGGGCCACGTAGTAAAGGAGCGTCCCTTTGACGTCCGCAATCGTGCTCGACAGACTGAGGGGTGGTAGGCATATCGCTTCTCTCACCCCCACAGCTATAGCACATGATCTTCGGCGAGGTAAGCCTTCATACCGTGCCCTGTGTAGGCGACTGGAGGCCGCTAATGGTAGCGGGTTGAAGTCGGTGGCATGGTGCGGGCTGGAGTAGCTGTCTGGCAGTTCAGCCGTGTATGGAACTCTCCATGGCTTTCCGTCTGGGTAGAGCCAGACAATGGACGTGGGGTCACGGTGCTCATTGGCTGCTCGAGCCTCTGCACATCTCTCTGAGGTCCGCAATGGTGTTCGCTCGGGCGTAGCGGTGGTACGATTGTAGCACTGCTCATATACACTGATGTCTGAGGCTTTGTACATCGGACAAAGGCGTGGAGTGTGCAGAATAAAAGCTAGGACCACTGGAGGCTGGACGCAGACAGGGCATCTCTCTGACGTCCGCAATCGAGCCCGGCAGACATGGGGAGCAAAAGCACGTCATCACGGCTCTTACCCGTAGACAGCTAGTATATCGGCTCGGGAGACCGGAAAACGTATCCGGGGCGAGCCTCTGTTGAGCGGGTCGTAACAATGTTTCCTAAACAAAAGGAGCATGTTACGCCCGGGCCAGTCATTCCGTTGCGGCGGCATCCTTCGTCGCCTCCGGTAGCGAGCGTTCTCCCTCCGCTCTGGTAGCGACCGTGGTATCGAGCTACCCCCGGCCGTAGGCCTCTTCGGGACAATTAGACACGTAGCCTTCAAGGCATGCCTAGCATCTAACCGCCCGGAATTCCTTCGGACTGGCAGTGGTAGCAGCAGTAGCCCGGAATGAGGGGACGAACCCAAACTCGGCCATTCCGATTTGCTGTACCGCGGAGGGAATGAGGTAAAACTCTCATCCATTCCCCCCGCATATAGGCCTTTCATCGGGTCGTAAGCACAGAGCCGGCTGTGTTACCCCGGCATCACGTAGAGGTGTATAGACCGCGACGACGTAGGATCACGGTACCTGTAGGATGCACAAAGAAAAAGAGAGAGAAAAATACCAAAAACAAACGCACAAGAGAACACTGTTTATTGGTAACGGTTAATCAGATAAGTAAAAAGGAAAAATATCAAGTCTATACAGTTTGGAAGAGCAGCGGGAAACGGAAACTCGAAAATCGAAAGAGCCCACGAAGGGCACGTCCGTTTCATAGCGGCGCTGAGAAAAGAAGGACGATCATGGCGGCTATGTCGGTATGCATTGTGGGAGGTCAGGGTGCACCACGGTTGATCAAGTCTTTTCAGCGAAGCAGCAAATTGGCGCAGGGGAATTTGCATATAGTAGTAACCGTCTGGGGTAGGTTGAATGCAGTAGACTCACGATTAAAATGATACGCATTTGGGAGATGATCTCTTCCAAAAACAATGTGACACAATTATAAGCGGGAAATAAAGTAGGCCTCAGTCAAAACTCATAGGCCTATATTTTGTTCAAGTCCGTGAAAATCGGCTAGAATTTAGGGAGCATATTATAGGATTTGCAAAGATGTGCGTTTTGGCTGAATGTGTATACTTAAAGAGAATCTAAGGTCTTAAACTTCCTTACAGACGTTGTTTCATGTACCTTTTTACGCTTTGTTCATCTTGATAAAAAAACACTAAATTAATCTTGATTTGCTTAAAAACCCCATTATGTGATGAACCAAGATTTCCCATGGTGACTGTTTGCACTGTTTACGAACTGTTGAGTCCACTTTCAGTGTCTCATACATTTTTTGGAGGCCAAGTTGCAAATCCTGTAAGCTGCCTTTAATACAGATCGACTGGGCAATACCTGAATGCCTGAAAATATTGTAAAATATTTTAGATTTATTATTTTAGAATAACATGTTTTCTCTCAGAACGTGTTGCAATATAATGTCATATTTCATATGGAAAAAAGTCTATACAATGATTTGTGGAGGTGGGAAGTTCCGGCTTTTTGCCGTGCAAATAACTATAAGGCCTACTGATTAGCCATTAATGCCAGTTTTTGGCATGGAGCAATTTTTTTTGCATTTTTCTTTACGCTTGATCGCTGCAATTTTGTTTTTCTCCTACTTCAGTTGCGCATATTTCTGACCACAATTCATGTCATCAGACGATAACATTATATCGTGATATCAGCTGACTCTTTCGAAATCGCTCAACCATGACGATGAATGATATTGACATAAACGGCGCCGTGCGCCCACATAAATACAATGCGTTTCATTTCGATTATTCATACATGTATTATGTAGTTCTATTGTGTTTGCGGTCGCAGTGGTATGTTTAAAGAAGGTGCATTGCGCATTGAAAATATACACGGCGCACGGAAAACATTATTTCTGATTGACGCAAGAATAATTCATTGAGTAATTTACTGTTGTTCATTTTATGATTATATGGGGAAGTACATATTGTGTATAAACGATGGGGGTATGAATTTACAGTGCAGATCCAGTCAGAACTGGTTTGAACCGGTTCCCCAGGCATCAGCTATATCGAACTAGGCAGGCTGCCTTTGTTGTTTGCCAACGACCGAGCAGTGTACACGCTGCATGGCGACAAGGCCAGGCCAGGGAAAGCCCTGCCGTGACGTCACGCCAATCCAAAGTCCCCATTGGTCGGGAGGCGCTGTCATTGCTCGCAACGGCAACCTCGGTTGCCAATCAGCTGATCGCGTACAATAACCTGTCATGATGCAATGTACATTTTTTGTTGGTTCCTCCGAGCTCTACACTGGGTGTGATAGGGAAGTAACATCACCAGAAATTTCACCGCAGTATCATCCAAGCTATACGAGACTACACAATCGGCTCTGCAAAAGCTAGTATTATATTAAAAAAATAATTTTCTCAGCCGAAAACTCGTAAACAACAGAAAAAAATCATGGAAGGCTTCGACAAGGTAGCGGAGAAGGTGAAACATCTCATGGGGTTGATCCGTAAGAGGTGGGGCTGCGTTGTCACGATAGCATCCGCCTTTATCTACATGGTAACGTTTGGCACGCTCTACTCCTACGGCATCCTACTGGTTGAACTACAAGACGAATTCGACAGCGGAGCATCGGAAACATGTGAGTATAGAAATTAGCAAAAATTTAACATAGTTTGGAGAAGGCAAAATTGCATTAGCAAAATTTGGATGATTTCTACCGATCAAATCGTTCCAAAATTCCCATCCGATTTGACAGGTGGCTTGCGCAGCGCTGTCGCAACTCTCTTTTAAAATATTAAATATCATGTACCGATTTTTTTTTCTGGGGAAATATTTGATGTAAAATATTGTTTTGTTTGCTTCATTGTGTGTAAAAAAACCCAGATATTTCCTGTGAAGCATCTGATGTGTATAATAGTAATACTGGTTTACGGCTCTACATGAACTGTTTGTGTGTAGTGTTTATGATAATTATGATATATGGCCACTGGCGGGCGCCTGGATTTATTGATTATAATAATTTATACCATCCTTTGCTTGTGTGTACGTTCGCTGTTATTAACATGAATATCTGTATGCCAGTAAGTGAGCCTACGGCCATAAATATTATTGCCAAAAATGCGAACAGAATACGTGAGTTTATACTGTACTTAGGCGATAGGCAACAATTCACGACTGAAAAATCAGAAGATAGAAAGCAACAACCGCCATTTTGGTTATTTCCTGTCTAAGATTTATGCGGGTCATTTTTGACAGAAGTGAAAAATTATGGGCGGCTCACTACCATGGAGAGAGGTTGTTGTTCGGGTTGTTGTGCACAAATTATTTTTTTTCTTACAGGTTTTTTTTTTTGGCTGACGGGATGGTAATTACAAAAATGAAGGTTTGGTTCTGAATTTCATTCAAGTGCCACGGATCCGCGGACGCCATCTTTAAAAATATTATTGTGATATATGATAATAACAATAACATCCCTAATATTAAATAAGTAACTACACAATTATGGTGCAATTCTTTGTGCACATCTGGATCGGATGATGCCGCGTGCTACCGGTTTGGCGTCTGGTCATATTACGCAATTACTCGTAATCATTGCCAACTGCACACATTATCAACGTCTGGTCCTAGCCATATCCTCTAGACAAAGATTTTTACAACACGTCATCAACTAAAAGAGCTCAAACTGCAGCAAAAAGCTCGTTCCTAGTATTGGCTTATTTAAGGTAATATCATACTTTGGTTTTTGTCAAAGAAATACAGATTCATGGGCAGAAATATCAAGGAAGATACAGTAATTATAGTCATCTGTGAAAATTTCAGTCCCATATCGTGCCCACTTTTTGAGAAAACAGTGAAAAACGGCCACAGTATTGCTGAAGTCTTTTCTCTTTTTATATTTGATCTTTAAAAGATCAAAAATAATTTTGGTCACTGGTTTGACTCTTTTCTGAATTCTGGATAAATACAGCATTTTATACAGAAAGATTTTAACAGTATGTTTCTATGCATCATCATCTTCATACCCTACAAGTTATGGGTAAAACAGTGAAGATTTCTGTTTCGGTATGCTTCCAAAGTATTATAGTACCTTTAAGGCTCTGTCTATCTCAATGGCGAAAAAAGTATGTGACTCCTTTGTCTAGTATAAAGTTATTTATATATGAAAGACTGTGAAGTCTGCTGCACTAATTACGGTCTTCTTTTTCATTAAATAACCATACACGAGTGTATGATCATGGTATGATGGTGTAATTTTCAAGCAGTTTCATACTGATTATGTACAGATTAAGGGTTTATAAGTTGTACTAATTGCAGAATACAACCATGTTAAACCATGCGGAGGTAGAACACACATACGCATACTGACAGCACAACATGCCCAAAATGGAAACTCGGTCGATATATGGCACTTTCGATTTCGCAATTCCAGTCTTGTGATCATATCGCTCACAATATAATGGCCGCAGCCGTTCTTTTCAGCACCCCCAACCTCATAAACATATAATACTTTACTCAAATATAGCGGTCCTGTGGATCAATATGGGCTGATATAAACCACAGGGTGTGGATGACTAACCGAGCACGACAGCCTGTCTGCGGTTTGCGGTTTTTTTAGGCGGCCACCGGACAGTTTTGACCCGGTAGGACGCTGCTTTGCACGGTACCCCCTACCTTTAGTTCACGGTCGAATCTCCTAACACCGCCGAGTTCACATGCCAAAATACCGTAGAAACCCCGCCGTCTTTTGGGTTCATTACAAGGTTTTTTAGACCTTTATTTTGTTTTCCAAAAAAAATGTAAATAATTATCCTAAACAGACGTTGATAAAATAATGATTTCCCAAAATTTGAGGAAATTAGGTTGTCTGGGGAATTGCTCATTTTTTTGGCCATTGACCATCTTCATACCCTGTAAATTATACGTAAATCTGTGAACATTTCTGTTTTGGTTCCTTACCAAAGTATGATAATACCTTTAAAAGGCTCAGTCAGAATCGAAACGCCAAGTGTTCATTGTTGCATTGGAATAACATTATTGGCCGTTTCATTTCTAAAGCGGTTCGCATTTACACAGCAATCAAGTGTTTCCAGTCAAAAGCAGTTTATAACGATAACATGCTTATAACAGAAGTCAACACATACAGTGTAAGCATGGTAAATCTACCTCCATGGTGTAAGGGCCATAGCCAAAAGAAATTGTACTTGTAGTCATTTTTTTTAAAGCCAACAACACCGCGAAGCCAACGTGACTACATTATAAGGTAAAAAACAAAGCACACGAAACCACTAATGGCTGTGATTGCACTGGCATAAAAATCCTGAAAACATGGTAAAAAAAAATCCTGGAAATCACATACTTTTGTAATAGGAAAGTGTAAAAGTAAGTAAAAATTTCCTGAAATCAGGATTTTTCCTGACAAATCACGCTCCTGACCACCTCATTTCCTTTCGCAGAAACCATTATATATACACCTAATTGCTTTACCATGTTGCCCCGCGAATTGTACTTCTTAATTAATTAATCTCTTCATTTATGCCTCTATAAAGGCCTAGACATTGTTTGTAAACAGAGAAACTCCAAAGGTTTACAAACAAATTTCAGCCTACAAACAAAATATGGGAGAAAATGAAAATTCAGAATTATTTTTGTCCCAATTACATAATGAACAAAAATGCAAAACAATACACGCAGCGCATTCCTATTGGACGAGAGGATAATGAATATTCATGACATGTGCGGTTCGGGGAGGGGCCAATGTCGCGATTTGCATACAAAGCCTCGCGCGCGTCATAGGGGAATGACCACCGTGATGGGGTTCATCTGGGGGTTTTGTTTAAAACCCTCGCCAAGCACGAGAACAGCAAACAAAGCAATCACTAAACCATAAATATTGACAGACTGTGTCCCAGCCAAGTTATCCACGCAGGAACGCAACTGAACTTCAGAAAATGAAACAAAAATACGGACCTGGAATACAAGGATTTTCAAGGCCTCCAAAAATTATTGAGTTTGAGAAAGAAAATGGACTCAACAGTTCGTAAACAACTTAACAGTGCAAACAGTCACCATGGGAAATCTTAATTCATCAGATGCTGGGTTTTTCAAGGAAAAGGTTTTCAAGGTTTTTCAATCAAG
Organism: Astropecten irregularis; assembly: GCA_963971285.1. Taxonomy (NCBI): domain Eukaryota; kingdom Metazoa; phylum Echinodermata; class Asteroidea; order Paxillosida; family Astropectinidae; genus Astropecten; species Astropecten irregularis. The sequence continues at coordinate 12,217,513 of OZ020258.1, read as the reverse complement.
ATTTAGTGTCTTTCAATAAGATAGTTCGTCCGAACGATTTCGAAAGCGCGGTGTAACCCGTGGATGATTCGGAGGGGAGCAAGATTATTTCGGCCGTATTTCTGTTATCCAGATGAACAAAGTGTAAAAAGGACATGAAACAACGTCTGTAAGGAAGTTGAAGACCTTCACTTCTGTTTAAGTACCAAATTCAGCCAAAACGCACATCTTTGCAAATCCTATTTAATTTGTCACAGCCGCCAGAGGAAATCTAAAATGACTGGGAGAAATAATGCTGACGTTTTATGCATGGCAAGGAACATTATACACCCACGCGGATCATGTGAATTTCGTTAGTGCAAATAAACATGTTGATGTACCGGTATGCAAAATTGTGGAGGAAGGAACAATGGTCCATGGTGTTATCATTTTACCAGAGGTTGCACGCGCTTTTACATTGCTCTTTGAACCGGTGATAATTTCTGTAATGGAATAGACCCAGAGTAAACAAGCCCAACCTTTTGTACTTTTTTGTTCCGATTACACAAAATGAACAAAAATGCTCAGCCATGCAAAAAGGACACTTCCCCTAGTTCACACACTGAGTGAAAGGTCGGCTGTTTATATGATCCCGTTCACACTTGACCCCCCAATAGGTGAATCAGATCAGATCCACCAGATCTGGGTCGGTTTCATGTCCAAATTGCAGCCCCACATAGAAGTCGTAGGATACGATGGGTTATCCTTTGTTACTCTAGTTACGATCGATCGTAAGGCTTCGTCAAATCGATTCCTGCTTGCAGCATTCCAAATAGAAGACAGAGAATGCTCTCAATTATAATGAACATAATGTAATATATATATTGAAATTGACATAATATGTCAATTTCAAGTTCATTGGTTTGGAGGATGTTTAGAAATAGGTAAGTACAGTTTGTGGACGACCCTATGGGAAAGTCTCCCTAAGGTCCCATCCTCGGTTAAATTATTAATTACATGTATTTGTCTATATTAATTACAGCATGGATCGGATCCATCGCCATCGGTCTACACGCCATGGGGACCTTCGTGTCTACAGCCCTCCTCAGACGGTTCGACAACCGGCCGGTGGCCATCGCCGGTATCTTCATGTGCTTCGTCAGCGTGGTGGTCACCTCTCTGATGCCTATTCTAGAAGTCCTGTACCTGACCTTCGGTGTGGTCTACGGACTTGGCGTCAACCTAGCCCTCATCTCTTCCATCAACCTCATCCTCAAGTACTTCCCCGCTAAGAACTGTTCCCGAGCTACCGGTCTAGCGCTAACTGGAACAACAGCAGGTGAGATATACCACAAAACTTTCTTCTTGATCTTGATCAAACCTTTAACTTCAATCAATCAATTCTTTAAGCTATAAACTTAAATTTGTCCGTGAATGATTCTTCTTATTTCAATTCAAAGTGCAGTTCAACATTTTCCTCTCAGTCATCGGGCCATTTCATTATTTCATGGAGCATTTCCATTAATTCTTCATTCAAGGAAAAATACCGGTAGATGGGAAATAACTTTAACTTTTAAAAGATTAATGCAAGGTTATAAGACTTAGCTACTCAAGCTACAAGTAGCTACGTAGCTAAACAAGAATTATAAAACGTGAACTTAATTCGTAACTATTTTTGGTATAAAGCATGAGATAAATTTGTAAACGGTTGAAGAAAAAGTTGTTTGCGTTTATAATTAGGATACCGAAAGGTTTTTGTGATTATTTATTTGAATTCGAGTGCCATGGCGACGAAAAACTTTCCCCATGGTAACAAAGTAACCAATCAAAATCCGCGATACATTTTTGCAGGTCCTGAAGAGCAGCCGATCAAAAAATTGGCGCGCTGCCAAGAGCAGTGGTTTCGTGCAAGGCTCAATTTTGTATTTCCCTTGATAGGTAAAAACTATCTCTTCTCGAAAGTTGGTTTCACTTCACGCATAGACAGAACAGGTATTTGTGGATGAAAACTCTCTTAAGTTTTGCAGTCGGTATCTCGGGTTCGTTTTTTGTTATCCTTGTTAATAAAATAAGTCATACTTTATAAGCGGTTTAAACAAACCCTAACCAGAGAATGCATTGCATTGTATGCTAAGTCATTATTTACTCATGGGTAGATTAAAGATTATAGTCCTGACCTCACAATCAACCTTTCTTTACTTTGATCCACCAAGTTGTTTGGTGTTCGGATAAACATCACGTCTAAACAGTTACTTTACTATTTGCTAGTTACAAAGTTCGATAATTAAATCCGGGATGTTACATATCAAACGAAAGAATGGCAATTGCATTTTAAAAACGTTTCTGTCATTTCAGGATCAAAGTATGGCGATTTCAGATGCGATAAAGGTCAATCAGATTAACTTAGCTCTCCTAAAAAAAATTGTTCTGAAATTTGTCTAGAAAATTGATAAATCATCCTAAAATTCCCCAATCCGTAAGGGTAACACAGGCATTAATTAGTAAGGTGAAATAAGTGGCCTTAAAGTTAAATATATAAAAAAAACTGCATGTAAATACTTATTTCTATTTCTAAAAGTTAAAACAATTGTGTATAACAAACAGTTTTAAAGTTATGCTAATTTTTATCATTGTAAAATTAAAGCTATTTTGATATTATTTTGTCCGCATAACTTCTTAAAGACATGAGTAATAAATATTAAATTATTTAGTATTTTCTACCTGTATTTTGCTACGTTTCTTTACTTTTCTTTTACTTTTGCGGTTTTCTTCAACTCAGCGAAACTCTTAGCCTTGGCAACCAGATTTTGCAAGTCTTATATTTCGAAGCTTCAAAGTTTTTGGTTGTGCTCGGCTAAGAGATTTCCTGCTGGGTGAAACCGTAAGAGAACACGCCATCTACTCCAGCAAGACGTGTGGCTTGATTACCAACACTCTCTAATATCTTTCTTTTATATCGTTCAATTTCTGCCCATCTGCTTAGAGCCCCATTGCTTCTTTATGGCAATGGTGTCTCCATGCAGACTGTAGGTATCGCCTGAAGACGAAGGAGACTACAACACGGTAAGGTATCTCTGAAGATGCTATTAAAGAAGAATCCCGTGGATGGGTATCAAGACCTAGATGCGGTTAACTTCAAGCAGCATGGACCCACGAAAGTGGCGATGCAATTCTCAAATGAAGCGGAGGGTCTGTCTTCTTCAGGTTGAAAGCGAGCCACAGAGATGTCCGGAAGTGTTTGACCTCGACGGGCCTCTCTTCAGACAAGACCTTCTTCTTGGCGGCTTCCGTCTTAAAGGCTTCCGACGTCACCCACATCTCAAGAGATGCGCCTTCAAGGTGGCGGTACTCCGGCTGGTTCCTTCGTTGTCTACTTCAAGAAGAGAGCGTCATCCCACCACACGTCAGTGATCGATGATGATGCATGCAGGCTCGTCTTGCCTGCAAACGAACAGTTCCGAGCGAGCCATCAAAGTTCCGAAGCTCATCCCATCAATTCATCAATCCATTTTCCATCCCAACTGTAATCAGAGACTTTCCCACTCGACAGGAAACCAACCACATGAGTTAGTTTAAAAGAGAAGTATACCACCGGTATGTATCATGAGTATGACAAGGCTGTATAACCCATACAAGTGTTTGAACTAACCCATTCTCTCCTCAGGGCTTAACCTGACCATGGTCGTGGTCAAAGGCCATGACCATGGTCTTGGCATGACAGGTGCTGTGTTGCAGGTGTTGTCTTGTTCATCCCACCCCGAGTGAGTGCCCTTAAAACCCAGGGGCCTGAGTTAAGCTCCACTTGTTCGATACTCACTTTTCTGTGTCCTCCTCTCCCCCCATCTGCTTGCCTCCGTAATTACAGGTATGCTGGTTATGAATCAGATCGTACATCATCTCATCAACGCCTGGGGCTGGCGCAACATGCTCCGCGTGGTCGGCGGCATCCTCCTGATTGTCTCCGTGCCGTGCGTCAGCACCTTCTCCCAGCCGTCCTCCAAGAACCTCATCCAGGCCGACTCGGTGGCACCCTCAGGTGAGGACGAGGAGGTAGAAGGCGAGGAGGAGAAGAAGGAAGAGGAGGTGTCCATCATCCAGGAGGAGAAGCAGAGGCTCAGAGAGAAAGAGGCAGAGGCCGAGCAGATCATGGTTGAGGCAGCTAAGCCGGGGATACGCGAGCGCCTTCGTAACATCGCTTACCCTGAGCTCTGGATGATGTCCATCGGTATCATGATCTGCTGCATGACGCTGACATTCTACTACATCAGCATGGTAAGTTCACCCCTCAGAAATCACCATCAGCCTTTGGATGACATCCACACACATTGTGTGGCTTGAGTAGGATTCAAGCCTTTACATAGTGGATATACAACCAGATATCCCAAAATGTGCAATGACGGACCACACCACACAAAACCAAATCTCTCAAATTGTTTGGTTTGGTATGGAACCATGGGTTGAGCTTGTCGATCTGGTCATGTTCAGTAATTATTATTATTATTTATTTCTGGTAATGACACCAAGGATTCCTCAAAGGTGCCCTAAGCACTGAAGCTCGAAAGCCTGATGAAACCTTTCTTATGTAAAGATGATGAGAAGAAGATACAGGTTTAGAGGTGGGAGGAAAACCCCAGAGTTATATTCAGGGTAAAACCCACGGAATCAGGCAGGGACTGAAAACCCAATCCACTTGTGGATCGAGCCGGACTTGAACACGGTCCGCCAGAGGTGAAAGGCGAGGAAAGAACCGCTACGCCAACCTGACTCCCCTAAGTTATTGTCAGACTACCTTCAGGAGCACACTGACTAAATGGAATATCAAAGCTACAGCTGACTCTATTCTCATAAACCTCTCCTCAATGAAAGTTATTAGTTTCAAGTGGGATCACTGCAAAATTTTCTAGGTATGCATTGCTTACTTACTACCTTTGAAGATAAAACAAACCTACGAACTGGTACTTACTTGCCTCCGGCGATCTTGACTTGTTTTCCAGGTGAGCTTCATGACCACCAATGGCTTTGACAAGTCCGACAGTGCCATCTTCATGATGGTGCTTGCCGTGTCGGAGATTTTGGGCAAGATCATCATCTCGGCCGTAGCCGACATCCTTCCGTTCCCCAAGATCTACATCTTCGCCATCGCCAGCACCCTGGGCGGAGTGGCAATGGTTGTGCTCATCTTTGCCAAGTCGCTGGGACTCCTGTTGGTCATTGCTGTCGGTAAGTTTTGACAAACTGGCATCATAAATCTAGTGGGGCGAAAAATTTCCAAAAATCAGAGAGGTTACGGTATTTGGTGTGGAGGGAATTTGTTTGTACTTGAAAATACAATCATGGATACACAAACTGACTACCTCCTTCCTGCCAAAACATCTCAACACGCCATTATTTTCAGATGAACTAATCATAATTCCACACAACCGGATCCTCTCACACTCCAGTGAGCACCAATCAAAGAGCTCATCCACAGAACAGGATCCTCAACAATCCCATTTAAGAACCATTCATCCCTCATTGCAATCGTCTCCTGATGATGACTAGAGCAGGCTAGTCGAAACGTTGAGACCTAACGAGAAGTGCAACGAAATAAGAAGTGCGACAAGTACAAACCAAATTTTACATGGTGTTACCAAAAACCGAACCATGCAAAGCTCCAAATCTTTCTTATTCTAGGGGCCTTTCTCGAAGCTCGGCTCCGTCTCTGTCTCCGGCTCTGCCTCCATTTCGTGAATCCATTTCAAAATTACAGGTATCAAAATAGAGGCTTTTGGCTGCAGTTAGGAAGTAGATTCTCTGGTTTGAAAAGGACAACAGAGCTTCAGCTTCAATAGAAAACCACAACCTATATTTTCAGCATATGAAAACAGAGACGAAGCCAGAGCCTGAGCCGAGCTTTGAGAAAGGCCCCTAATTTCACTAATTGGTTGTCTCATTTGTGTTGGCTCTTGATTTACCGACTACTTTGTGGACTTGTTTTTTTTTCACAGTGGCTGGACTGTTTGTCATGGCTACGTTCGACACGCTACCCTACTCCATCTGCGTGGAGATATACGGCTCAGCCAAGGGTCTTGATACCTCCGCGGTGGCCATCATGATGGCTGGTGTCGGCCTCGTTTTGGGATCTTTGCTCGGTAAGTGATTTTTTTTCAAAGCCCTGTTCGTTAAGTCCAACAAAACATGTTGCACACTGCTGAATCTTAGCCACTTGCTCCAAAAAAGCAAGCAAATGCAGCACAGGATGCAAGGGCTTTGGTTCCTTAGTATAAACCAGACCTGGGGTCGATTTCGCGAAGCCCTACGATCGATCGTAACTCGAGTTATAGAGGATAACCCGTTGTATCTTATGTAGGAGCTGCAATGCATCATAACTCCTACGATTGATAGTAAGTTACGATGAGTTTGGTGAAATCGATACCTGACCTGCACTTCATATGCTTCCCTGATCATATAAATGTTCCTGTATACTCTTTAGGGGTTTTTGAATGTGGCCTTGACAATGTAGTGTCATGGTCTTCATTCCTGGGCCAATTTCATAGAGCTGCTTAAGCACCAAAATTTTCCTAAGCACCAAAAAACCTTGGTAAATAAAATTAGCATGCCAGCCAAAACTCCTTGTGAATGTTATGCCCAGCAAACAATGGCAGAATACAAATCAAAAGCAGTAAACATGATATATTTGGCAATCCTGTTTGATCAAGGAAGACTTTTCATGCTGAACCAACTTTAGTGATTAAGCAGCTCTGTGAAACTGGCCGGACTACTATAACAAACCAAATTTCAAGCCAGGTAATGACATCCATGCAGGGTTGCTCTTGAAGGAGCTAAATGCTGACTTCAGTGAGTTTGAGCAGAATCTTTCTCAAAATGGTTGCATACGCACCTTGTCTTCCTCCAGGCTTCACCAGCCTAAATTCCTTCCTCTGCTTCTCTCTCCCGAACTAGGTATGAGCGTTGATCACACGGGCAACTACGACTCCGCCATCTACGCGGGCATCGGCATCTACTGCGTCGCCACACTGCTCTTCGTGGCCGTGCCCCTCTACCAGCGGCTCTTCGCCAAGGAGCGGTATGTCATGGTCCGGAATCGACAGAAGGCCCTCCTGATGGAGGCAGACGGTCCCGAGCCAACGTTTAACCCCTCACCACTCCCATCACCGGAGTACGTCTTCCTGGACATAGTCAGTGTAGTATGACCGGGAGAAGAAGAAAAAAAATCATTTTGATCAGGACATTTTTTGTTGCCAACTTTATCTACATAATGTTGAGGTGATGACTGGATGAAAGCGACTGTTCAGATGACTGCCGTGTGGTGTCTGTAAGAGCGTGTGACTGAGAGAATATGGTGAATTTGAGTGTGAAATAATGGTTGAAATATGAGGAGTGTGCGGAGAGATCTCAGATGACAGTGAAACAGAGAGAAGTTGAGGGGGGAAACCGGGGATGGGAGGGGTTCGGCATGTATAGAATGAGACTTGAGGGTAGGGACTTTGTAAGGGAAGGGTTAAAGGTTTTATAGTAGAACTTATTGTGAACAATAGTCTCATTTCTCAGTTTCAGGGAAAGAGACGCACAAAACTTATGTCTCCACGTATTTTGTTTTTCGCAATGACACATGCAAGATGAAAGGGTAATCGTTTAAAGCAACGACTAAAATGGGTGCTACTTGTTATCTCTAAAACATGGGTCCTCTTTGCAAAGTCTTTCGCATGATAGTAGCTGATTCAAACAGCTTTTGAGAATGAGGCTTAGCAGGTCGTTCAAAGTGAATCTTGAAACTGAGTCGCTCTTTTTGTTTTGGTTTTTTAAACAAGTCAATGCACTGACTTTGATGAAGGTGTTATACACATAAAGCTATGCATCAAAATACAGGATATAGTATGTAATATGAAAATTCACAAGTTTAAATTGTGTAAGAATTCATAACAAAAAAGAACGGCCATATAACTTATTGATGTATTATATTACTGTTTGTTTCAGTTGTAATAGTTACAACTAATTTGGCATTCATAAAAGCCATGTCGACATTCATATTTATATAAATATGTATATTTCACACTGCAAAAGTTTTATGTTTCTTTGAAAACAAAGAGAGAAATGAAAAGGCACATGTAGAAATTATTTTATCACTGTGCCACCATAATTTCATTGTCACGCAGCCAGATTTTTTCTATTATGATACAAATTGAGGCTTGGTGTATGTATTTTGGGGATGTTATGCAAATTTTCAAACTACAATTTTGGTTTAAATTGATAATATATGTCATATAGTTTATTGTGTTGAATCTTGGGCAAGTGTTGTTTCCTTGCCAAGATTGAGTATATAATATGCTGCAGCTGTGCGTGAAAAAGAAAATATCTGAAAAAGATTCTGAAAATATTACGGTCTACTTTTCAGACCAAGATGGAGGCCTACAGGTATTATTTACACTATATCAGGATTTAAACTGTATTTCATTTGAATATACAAACCCAGACAAATCTTGTTTCAAAGGTCAATGTTTGGTTGTATATAAAGGGAGCAAGATTTATTATTTATGTTCTCAAAGAGGTAAAATCTGCAAGCATAAGAAAATTCCAAATCACTTTTAATAAATTCCAAAGGAAATTACATGGTATTATATCGGTCTGAAGGATTAAAACAAAAAATTACCAAATTTATTGCTGAAGAAATGTAAACCAAACTTCACATCAGACATCACAGGGAATTATGTTAATATTAAGAGAATTGTGAATTTTGTATTATATTATTTATTACGTTTTTTTCAACCAACATTCTGATGTCATCGCGCAATAGATGAACAGTTTGTCGGTTCGCAAGTTGTGAGTGATTTCGCAATCGAAGTAATTCAGTCTTAAAAAAACAAAAGTCCAACTCGTAAAAAGATGTTCTCTGTGAGGTACTTTCATATGTGACGTTTGGGTGTATATTTGCCGTTTTTTCTTGTTTACAAGATGAGATATGTAAATAAAAGAGATATTTATTTAAATTGTGATGTGTCCCTACTTCTAGAAGTAGAAGTAGTTTGTTTCCATTTCGTTGTCGGTTCAGTATTGGTCAGTACAGTTATGTGCACACTCACTTCTAAGCTTTATTTAAAAGTATAATACATGATTGGTAAAGGTTACAGAACAGCACTCACACTTTGTCTAATCCAACATGTACATGAAATAATAAACCTGTAAAAATTTGAGCTTAATCGGACATCTGAGTCACGAGAACAAATAGCGAAAACCCGACACCAGCGATTTTTGTTATAAAACATACAGAATGTTTTTGATCTTACCCCGAGATCAAAACTGTTTTCGGTCTTTGTTTTTCTCATTTCTGGATAAATACACCATTTCCGACAGAAATTTTGTAACTGTATATTTCTGCCAGCACCGTCTTCATACCCTGAAAGTTATACGTACATCTGTGAACATTTCTGTTTGGGCATATGTTACCAATCCTGTACTGTACCTTTTACATCAATCATCACGTGCATGTGTAGGATTCAGCTATCACAAGTTCTACCAAACTCTACTGCAAGTATCAAGCATTCAACTTTCTCTATACTCATTCTCATAATGATAAATTAATGGTGCACAATAGCCTGGCGCTCCTCATACTTAATTAAGAGTTCTAATAGTGTTTTCTTTTGCCATTCCAAAATTAACTGTCTACAGCTAAGCAACCCTTTTCCCATGACATTTTCCTATGCAAGTAATAAACCAAAATTCATTACCTGAAATTTATAAAATGCTTGGTGTTTAATGTTTTGATCCTAGCAGTATCTTTCTCTAAGGCTATATTTTCATAGTTTCTGAAATGTTGAATCCTGTGTGTTTTCACTGAAAATAATTCATAAACTTACCCAACGGTGCAACGACTCTGCAGTTTAATGTGTGTGTGCTGTTAACTTTCCATTGCTCCCGTGTTGAGTGTCACTTCTGTGTAGCTGACTCTTCTCATAATTTCCCTAAAAATGCCCAAAACCCTGCCAACTAAAAACCTACACTAGCTTTGCTGACATTAAAATGTATACAACCAGAATACATGAATTTGGCGACAGTAAAGTGTGAACCAATACCATAATGTTTATTTCTAGCAGGCCTATTTGAAAAAGTGAGAAGTAGGCTTGATTTCAAGACAGAGTTCAGAATTATCTGATCAAAACTTCTGCCCAACCACATTGTCGTAAAAGTGCTCTGCAGTTTCCCGCCTTTTATTTGAGGGTCACTAAGAAATGCACGCCACAAGAGGGCGACATTTCATATGACAGTGGGTGCACCACCCACTGATCTCCTATAATATCACTGTAATAGAGCAGGACCCAATTTCATGGAATCCGTTTCCGTTTAATAGCAAAAATTCTTCGCTTACGGTAGCAGAATTTTTTTGGTTACGGTTAGCGTATTTCACGGAAGAGTTCCCTTTTTGGTAACGGTAAGCAAGGAATTTGTGCAGAATGCATACGACAGCGCGTTAGCAGATAATGATCACGGTTATACCCTAGAAATTCTTTGCTAACCGAGAGTCTTGCTTACGGATTCCATGAGTAGATTTCACGCGTAGAAGTGCCCGTAAGCCTTTACGACCTATTTAAATAATTATAGGATATGCAAAGATGTGCGTTTTGGCTGAATTTGGTACTCAAACAGAAGTGAAAGTCTTAAACTTAAATACGGCCGAAATAATCTTGCCCCCTCCGAATCCTTCACGGTTACACCACGCTTTCGAAATGCTAATAAATCGTTCGGACGAACGATCATTTTAAAAGACACTAAATCTTGATTTGCTTGAAAAACCCAGCATCTGATGAACCAAGATTTCCCATGGTGACTGTTTGCACTGTTTATGAACTGTTGAGTCCATGATTTTCTGTCTCAAACTCACTAAATAAAAAATTTTTGGAGGCCTTGCAAATCCTATATCATCCATACACTTTCGATTCAGTTTAACATCAGTTGTTTTCAGAGCACACTTTTACTGTTTCACATCAGCAACTTAGTTCGTGCCAACAACAAAACAATATCTGGTTTTAGTTAGATAGAACTGGTTCGTAAAAACAGCAACTTCACAGTGGCAAGGTTATTAATACCTGCGTGGTCTGGCACGTGACTGCATCCAGGCACTTGGGAATGGCGCGCAGGCGCGTAACTTCGCTGTGGTCACGGGGGAATATCCTTGAAAATTAAAAGTCCATAATCTTTGACAAATGCTTTTCTAACGTGTAGTCTGCGATTTAGTGCTGTAATTGGAAAGTGAATCGAGCGGTCTTGCTGTTGCCAACTTGAAGTGGGGTCGATTTCACCAAGTCTTCGTAACTTCCAATCAATCGTAGGACTTTTGATGCATTGAAATCGACCCGCGGTCTAGCTCCCAGTTCGTCGGTGCGTCTGGCTGTCTGTATGGCACAAACAGTATGCACTCAAAATAGACCTGGAGGATTTGTTTTGGGTTTTATTTCCTCCATGTCTATAATATGCACTGAGTATGCAGTATTCATCTACATCAGCGAAGGGCAAGCCTAATTTGCATATCGCAATCAATCAGTTAAAATGCGTGCATATCATACTTTGGTTGTTGTCAAAGAAATACATATTCACGCGCGGATCCAGGGGTGGGCCGCGGGGGCACGTGCCCCCCGGTCAAATTTGACGAAATAAAATGAGAAAGAAGGAGCAGAAAATCATCATTCTTCAGTTCATTCTGTCGGCCGCACAAAGAAAAGCTGACAACAGGCAAATGTCTCAGCTCGCCTTTTTGCCAGTGCGCACGGTCCGGTAACAAAAACTCCGTATCACTGTACACAGACGTGGTGGATTTAACACAAGCACGGTACGGATGGGCGGCACAGTCCGATCCTCCCTATCTTGTCTATCACTTTATAAGCAGTGATCCCAACATTAGGGGCCTAGGCCTACTTGTATTTTCCTTCCTCTAGTCCATGGTAACGCGAAGTATCTAACAATCACTTAAAAACTCCACTAAATAAATGTTCTTATTAACTTTTGAAAGGAAGTCCGAGACTTCGTTCTGGACGACCGTGACTGCGATTTCAGTGTCATGCACAAAAAGGAACGCGTCTCGTCGTTGTCTGGATTTCATTTAGATTTTCGTGGAAATTCCATGTTTATTGAAAAGCAATTCATTTGAATTATTAGAAATGAAACATTTTCAAAGTGTCGACTACACAGCTTTGTACGGAGGCCCATTAGTGCCAGATGAATATATTTATTTGACATCAGGTGTGAATATTATCACATTTCGCGGTTGCGTAAAAACATTTCTTTGCCTGGGGTGTGAATCTTTTTTGTAGCGGCCGCCAGATAACTGGTACAAAACAATTGGCCGTGTTTCTTCAAAACGGGTGCAACTCATGGCTTTCTAATATATTTGTTTCATACTAAGTTCTAAATATTGTTCAAAGAAATGTTATGGCGGAATGATTATTTCCTTTTGATCCTTCGTCTAAATGAAAACTGTATGAAAACAAATTTGCCATCCCAAAATATAAAAATCCTTTGGTTAAATGTCTCTTAAATTCTCAATTAAAAATGAAAAGAAAAAATTCCATCCTATTTTCATGGCACAAAAAAAAGCCCAGAAATACTCTAGAATTCATCAAAGAACATCTAATATCCACAAATTTTCCGGGGCCCTTAAGCGGGCCCCGCATTCCACGCCGTGGCTTCCCATGTTTTTTTTAAACACCCCCTTGGAAAAATCCTGCGTACGCCACTGCTTCCCCTTTATGACACTCATAATAAATATTATGTCATGACTGTTATTGGTGCTTCAAAGGATATATCGTCAAACCACAACCGATAGGATACCACTGCAATTTTGTTACAATACATGTATGTATAGGCCTACATTTTGATCTTCGTACATGTACCATGAGGTTTCACTTTGAGTGTGCCCCCCGTCTTGAAAAATCCTGGATCCGCGCCTGATATTCATGGGCAAAAATGTCATGGAAGATACAGTAACAGTCATCTGTGAAAATGTCGGTCCCATACGGTGCCCACTTTTTGAGAAACGGTGAAAAACGGCCAAAGTATTCCTTTAGTCTCAAGTTCTCTTTTACTTTTGATCTTTAAAAGATCAAAAAGATTTTCGGTCGTTGTTCTACTAATTTTTGGATAAATACGCCATTTCAGGCAGAAATATTTTAACGGTATGTTTCTACCATCACCATCTTCATACCCTGTAAGTTATACGTAAATCTGTGAACATGTCTGTTTTGGTTTCTTACCAAATTATGATACTTCCTTTAATCTATAATTGCTAAAACTCCTAATTTTCATTGGCCTTCAATTTTGTCTTTCTCAGTCATAAAGTTTTTGGAAGTTCCGCAAATTTGTGTTTTGCAGAAGTATTCTCACTGCAAAGTAAACATAAGCTGAAATTCTGGTTTATTATCATATGAAGCATGACGGAGTGCACAAATAAATTCACATAGGCCTAGGCCTATTTATAATTATTTTACGTGTAAGGTACTAAACCCGTGACCTTCATGTTTTTTGGGGTTTTTTTCAATTCATCGGAGTTGACAGTGCGTGTTTTCGGTAATCGACAGGCATTAGTAAATAGTCATATCATGTGAATGCCTCAATATTGGAGTTAGTGCTGCCGTCGGATGAAAATAAGCCGTACCGCGTGGGACGACGAAACTTTCGCGTCGCGCATTCGCACTGAGACGAACTGCCAAGTTAGCCCAAGTGACGGCGGACGGCCAGGATCACACCTTTGCCCAGCCGAACAGCATCTGTGGGAACATTCTCCGTAGTGACTGAAGTATATTGATTGGGCAATGAGAAATTAAAGTGATCCGGAGGTCATAGACCCCTGGGTGTCGATTGTTTTTCATGATGGGGGGGGGGGGGGGGGAGGGGGGTGATTGGTGTCCGATGCGAGGGAGGGAAGGTTTTTGAAGGGGGATACACCCTCCCAAACCAGGGACTTTTAAATTAAAAACAGAGTAAAAAAAGTCGCATTTTATGTAATATTTCTAAAAAATAAACTTGAATGACATTCGACCTCAAAATATTGGGGGGGGGCAAAATTATCAAGGAAGATGCAGTAACAGTCATCTGTGAAAATTTCAGTCCCATACGTTGCCTACTTTTTGAGAAAACAGTGAAAAACAGCCACAGTATTTCTTAAGTCTTTTCTCTTATATTTTTGGTCGTTGTTTTACTAGTTTCTGGATAAATACACCAATTCAGGCGGAAATTTGTTAACGGTGTGTTTTTACCACCCCCATCTTCATACCCTGTAAGTTAAACGTAAATCTGTGAACATTTCTGTTTTGGTTTCTTACCAAAGTATGATACTACCTTCAGTTAAAATCTATGTCCTCTTACCAAAAATAACAGATGACGTACCAAACCTTCAAGTAATATGCAACGGAGGATATACAACATGTATCAATTTCTCATATCTCTTGAAAAAAATGCGGACAACGTACACTTATTTATTTATTTAATTATTTATTTATTTATAATCTTTGGACATTTAAAAATAGTATAAGAATAAAAAGACACATTGACAGGTGCTGCTCATGGATGACAAAATTAGTTTAGCAAAAGATGTGCCTTCTGAAAGTTCGTCTACGTCTCGATATTTTGAAGTCACGGATCGGAGAGACATTTTGGGTCTTCGTGTTACACATGCGACGGTAAACTACTGTAGTAGTACATGTACATAGCATGAAGGCCATATAGGTCCTAGACAGCAAACATAATGAAATATCGATTTGCTCTCAGGCAAATACAATAGCCATGAAAGAAACATTTGAATAAGTTAAAATGTTAAAGCAGTAAGGCAAACAATCATGGAGGATTCCTCGAGACATGGTGCAATTTAGTTGCGATGATCGTAAGCCGCTTGGCTTGGTCTGACCATCGTAAAGCCCAAATCCATCGCTAAACGGAAAATCGATCGCTACTTTGTGTAGGAATTTTCCGTTTAGTGATGGATTTTGGATCGCAAAGCGTTAGTGAAATCGGCCAATGCAGTCAGACCAAGGGTTACGATCATCGCAACTATAGGCAGGGCCTACAATTAAATACTGTAGCCACTTTCTTCCGTCGATACTCTTGGATATAACTGCGTAATTACGTCAGCCTTGTCTCCTCATTCTAAGTTGTACAGCGATTTGAGAAGATAGACACTATAATAAGCAGCTACTCAGACGTGTCCCAATCCAAGGATTTTGTCTGACTTATGTCTTATTCACCAAAAACGCAAAGGATTTTCAGTCAACATCAGACGAAATCGACTTGTGTATAAATAATATATAAGCCGACAGTGGTGATTGTTTGTCGCCAAGTACACGTTGCAATATTATACCACTTGCAATCAGTCCAGTCAAAACCAGTCTAGGCTTGTTCCATTCTGGGTGTGTATAGAAAGGGAATTATTGTTTACAATGGTTACATTACATGCTTTGCTGCTTTGGTACTTTCGCATGAGAGCCGATAAAAACAAATTTCGTTTGTCTCCCCTGGCATCTGCCAATAATTTCAGGGACGTCGCTCGCATCAAATGGCAACGTTCGAGTACAATAGAGCTTAAAACATACCTGGGAAATATAACGCGCACCCCTATGCACGACAATCGAATGGTCTATTATGAACAGCTGATTGTCCCTGATGTAAACATTACACATTTTTTCCTCTCTGTTTTTGCCGGCTGTGTTGACCGTCGAAATATTTTCCGATCAGATTTTGTGAAAGTGACCGAGAGCTGATGAGAAATGGAGATAGGGTTAACCTGTTGCGAATCGGTTAAAATAATTTTCATGGATGATTTTTGGTCGTAGCAAACGATACTCATCGAAAGTACCCAGGCAAAGAGAGACTCCGAGAAAAAATCAACAATGAGCGAGAAATATTACAACAGGTTGCCGGTAGATGAGCAGTGGAGGCCGGCTGATGGAGAGCAGAGGTTCGGTGATGATGATGATGTTGATGATGCGGTAGCGAAGACCGTCATCACCAGCAGCGAAGCGGGGAAATGGCGGCTTCGCCTGGGGACCTGCTTCAAAAAACACCGGCCTGGGTGGAAGTGGGTGATCCTCTTAGCTGCCTTCTTCGTCCGGGGCGTCTTCACTGGAATCTTGGCCAACTATACGACGCTCTCTGTCAAGCTCCGAGACTACTACGGCACGAACGAGCAACTCATAGGTTCGAAAATAATTTTGTTTTTTCGTCTGCATCCTTCGAACACTTTCTCTTTTTTTTTCGCTACCTCTGTGAGTTAAATATACTTTTTTCAGACAATGAATTTGCGCTTTTCATTGATTGTCACGGTTCCTTTTGTTTTATACTTCTAAATTTAGGATCATTTTTATAAAAATCGGTGCCGACAAAAAAAACACTTTTCAACGTCTAACAGGTAAAAGTGGTTTCGACTTAAAAAAAAAAAAAAACGCACTTCCGTCTAGTCGCATTCACGCACTTTAAAGGCAGCGTACAGGATTTGCAAGGCCTCCCAAAAAATTATGAGTTTGAGACAGAAAATATGTTCGTGAAACAGTTCGTAAAAAGTGCAAACACCAAGGAAATCAAGATTGGGTGTATTTTAAAAAGATCGTTCGTCCGAACGATTAAGTAGCATTTCGAAAGCACGTACGTGTAACCGTGAAGGATTCGGAGGGGGGCAAGATTATTTCGGCCGTATTTCTGCTATCCAGATGAACATAGCGTAAAAAGGTACATGAAACAACATCTGTAATATAAGGACGTTTAAGACCTTCACTTCTGTTGAAGTACCAAATTCAGCCAAAACGCACATCTTTGCAACCCTTTAATAATAGTGTAATACGCCAACTCCAAGGAAAAGGTTGCTCAAGGCGCAGAATCTGCACATAGCTCTTAACAATCGAGAAATGATCACGAAAAACTTTTAACAAAGTAGACCAGGGGCCAACTTTGTTTCATATCTTTTTTCTTCCGAATTTTGTTTTACATGAAGTTGTTTCTTCTTACACGAAAATCGGTCATGGTTCCATCTCATACACGCAATACAAAGTTTAGTGAATTTATCTTACGTGAGCAGATAAAGTTTTAAAGGTATATCATACTACATGTAAGAAACCAAAACAGAAATGTTCACAGATTTACCTAATACAGGGTATGAAGGTGGTGATGGTAGAAACATACCGTTAAAATCGTTCCGCCTGAAATGGTGTATTTATCCAGAAATTAGTAAAACAATGACCGAAAATCTGCTTGATCTTTTAAAAGATCAAACAATAAAGAGAAAAGACTTGAGAAATACTGTGGCCGTTTTTAAATGTTTTCTCAAAAAGTGGGCACCGTATGGGATTGACATTTTCACAAATTACTTTTACTGTATCTTCCTTGATATTTTTGGCCACGAATCTGTATTTCTCTGACAATAACCAAAGTATGATACTACCTAAAGTTAAGTCAATGCTGAAAAGCTGTATAAAACCACAAACAGGAAAAGCATGTAGGAAATGGCACGCCGCTTTGTGCGCGCACCTTGACACAGCATTTAACATATCAATATAATTTTCATTTGTATAATAGCGCAACGCTTCACTGCTTCAGTAGCGCTTAAAGGTATACTGTCATGGTCATATCATGGAAGTACATTGTATACCAAACAGAAATCTTCACATATTTACCTATAACTTACAGGGTATGAAGATGGTGGTGGCAGAAACATACTGTTAAAATTGTCCTAGTACCTAAAATGCTGTATTTATCTAGAAAAGTGTAAAATCAAAAACCAAAAAATAGTTTTGATCTCTCCTGCATGTAAACATCTTTGAAAATGCTGTGAGCGTTTTTCATTGTTCTCTCAAACAGTGGGCACCATATGGTACTGGAAATTTCACAGATGACTATTGCTGTATCTTTCTTGATGTTTTTGCCCATGAATCTGCATTTTATTGACAACAACCAAAGTATGATATTACCTTTAACGCAGGTTTTATAAGAATGTTTTTTTTTAATGTTATGTTGTTGGTAGTATGCTGAGTTTGTGCTGAAAATAACTCACATTTTGAACATATAATCCAAGGTAGAATATTGCATAAATAATAAATTGCATACATTTTATTGATATTTTCATGTGGCTATACATGTAACTTTTTTTTTCAATTTTTTTTTTATTTGGGGTTATGTTTTTCGAGTTGGGGAAATTTATTTCATTATGTATAGCTCATTTTGCAATGATGTAATTACATGACCATTTACTTTTTAGAATGCGAACAGATAACACAATGGAAAAACGAACAGTATATGTATAATGCATGCATCTAGTGCATAAGATGGGCCTATCGGTTAAATACCCTTTTTTGGCCAAAGGTACCCTACTTAAATTCTTGAAGATGCATTTATAACTAGATTATGCAATTGAAAGGTGAACAAAGTAAAGTTGACTGGAGTTGGATTCGAACAAGCGACCTCCTGAATACTGTACAGGCGCTCTATCAACTGAGCCATCCAGCCCTACGTTGGTGGTGTCCCAAATAATTAATTATCTTTTATCGTTTGGCAGTCAGAATCCATGAAACCACGTACATACTGCTATATCCCAAGGACCATTTCATCGATACACGCAGCAATGCTGCAACCTGAAAAACAGTACATGGGGGATCACTCAAAGAGGATACAGCTTTTTAATCAATATAATCATCAAATAACCACAAGGGAAACTGACCTGAATTATAAGTCATTGAAAAGTGAACAAAGAAAAACTAGAGGATGTGACTGCTGAAACAGAACAAAAGGTTTTTCCATTTTATGATATTTAATATACTAATAAATAATCATCATAACCTAATACACACAAAGATATTTGATTAATATCTTATAATATGTTTTATACTTATGAAGTTAAAGTGTGCACCTTTAATCTTACTTGGTGACTTGGTCATGTTTATGCCACAAAGAAAGGCCTTGTCTAACATTGATATTTGATTAAAGAATCATGATCCTAGCTTCTTACCACTTTTAAATGAGGAGCTACTTCCTGTTTGACCGGAAGTAGAGGTCACAGAGGTCAAGCAATGTGTCACAAAGAAAGACCTTGCCTAACATTCACTTTTGTTGAAAGAATCAACTTAATATCTCAAACCGTAGATTTTTTGTTGATTTTTAAAGATTTTGATTATTAAATTCAAATCGCTTGTAATTTGACACCTGATGACATCACGATGACGTATTTGTTCGGCATACAATATCCGATAAAAAAAAATACCTTTTCCGATCACAATCGGAAAAAGCCAATGATTATGCAATGGTGTTGTTTTTTGTCTTGTAGGATGGGTGGGCTCTCTTTCACTGGGTACACGCTGTCTACTCTCTCCGTTGACGGTAGCCATCTCTGTCAAGATTGGCTATCGGGCCACCGTCTTCCTGGGGGCGCTCTTGGGCGCCTCCTCCCTGCTGCTGTCCTCCTTCGTCTCGGACGTCTGGTGGTTCTTCCTGACCTACAGTGTTCTCTTTGGAGGCGGGATGTCGCTGGCTTGCTTCAGCTCCTACGACTACCTGATGAGCTACTTCCATAAGGAGTTCATCAGGGGATCAGGATTCATGGCCATCGCCTCTAGTATAGGTATACCTAGATCCTCCTCTCCATCCCAAATTATCCTGGCCCCGCCCGGGAATGCATCTCGTATCTGAAGATGCGGTTGCTGCGATGACAACTCATGCAGACTTAGTCTTTTCTTTAGTGTGTATTTCTGGATTGCCTTGAAATGCCATCAAAGCAGAGTTTTCTCCATCCGTAAAGGATTGTAGGAATCACTGTAAAGTAGGACTCAGCCTATTGTCACTTGCCTCTCCACACTCAAAACAGAAATGTTCACAGATTTACATATAACTTACAGGGTATGAAGATGGTGCTGGTAGAAACATACCGTTCAAATGTTTCCGCCTGAAATGGTGTATTTATCCAGAACTTAGTAAAACAACGACCAAAAATAAAAGAGAAAGGACTGAAGAAATAATGTGGCTGTGTTTTTCACCGTTTTCTCAAAAAATGGGCATCGTATGGCACTGAAATTTTCACAGATGACTGTTACTGAATCTGTCTTGATATTTTTGCCCATGAATCTGTATTTCTTTGATGAAAACCAAAGTATGATACTACCTTTAAAAAAAGGAATATGCCTTTGTTGAAATGCCACAGTAGTTGGACATTATCCACTAACCTGATTTGTGGAATCCACTTATTCACTGACTGCACAGGACAACAGCAGCAGAAAAACTGTCACTATCAACTAATTCAAGTTCTACTTTTGAACTTCTTCATCCAATATCTAAAAATTGATAAACCTGCATTCCATCAGTGTACATGGTGTATAATTTGAGGAGGAGACCACATGCAAATGCCTTTGTCTATTGACTGATTGATTGATTGATTATTAAAAACCACGGATTGTTTTCAAAACCAATTACAGTGCGTTTCCCAACTGTATTTAATTTTCTTCCGAAGACAGTGTTGCATTTCAATATGACAAAGGAGGACCATCTCTTGATTTTTCCAAAAAACTAGGACTGATGATAGTAGCTCCTGTCATGGAGAGCTGTCTGGAGTCCATAGGCCTACACAACACCCTCAGGGTGTTTGCCGGCTTGGTCCTTCTCACTGCCTTCACCGCCTTCGCCTTCCGCCCGTCCCCGGCAGAGAAGCGTCGCATGTCCGTCATACAGAGCCCGCCCATCGCTGCTGCTGTTAACCTACCCCAGGACAGGAAGGCCTCCTCCGCCTCCTACTCTTCGGACCAGAAGACGACATTCAAACCTCCCGTGCACACCAAGAAGACGCCCAAAGAGACCGTGGCCGACTACTGCAACATCCTGAAATCGCCCGACATGTGGATCCTAAACGGAGTCAGCCTGACACTCTGTTTGGCGTCCACATTCACCTTTCTCAACATGGTAGGTCACATTTCTCATTTTGCTCAAATTTGAAATCTTCCCTTCATTCTGATGGTGGTTCACATCCACGCCAAGGCTCTCACCTTGAGAAGCCTAGGCCCTGCCCTCCATCAAAAACAGTTGGCAATGGAGGTGCACCTTACAATGGAAATGTGGCAAGGCCTCTACAAAAACCAAAATTAAATGCCTAAAGTTCATCCTCCCAATAAACATCCCTTATAAAAAAAATAACTATGGTATCCATGGTTTTTAAAAAGTACCATGGTAACTATGTTTAAAAAAATTACCGTGGCAACCATGATTTAAAAAAGTACCACGGTGACCATGGTTTTTAAAGTATCATGGTAACCATGGTTTGAAAAAGTATCAAAGTAACCATGGTTTGAAAAACCTACCATGGTAAACATGATTTAAAATTGCACGGTTGTTACCATGGTTTCAAAAGTATCACAATAACCATGGTTTAAAAACCTACCATGGTAACCATGGTTTACAATTTGTACAGAGGTAACCATGGTTTCAAAACTATCACAGTAACCATGGTTTAAAAACCTACCATGGTAACCATGGTTTAAAATTGTACAGTGGTAACCATGGTTTCAAAACTATCACAGTAACCATGGATTAAAAACCTTCCACAGTAACCATAGTTTAAAATTGTATGGTGGTAACCATGGTTTCAAAAGTATCACAGTAACCATGGTTTAAAAACCTACCATGGTAACCATGGTTTAAAAATTGTACAGTGGTAACCATGGTTTGAAAATTGTACGGTGGTAACCATGGTTAAAAAAGAACCATGGTAAGCATAGTTTATAGTGGTTAGCCATAATTGTATGAATTACCACAGTTTTACTGTGGTTACCGTGGTAAAAATCATGGTTAATATTATGGTTTGGCAATTTACTAAGACCATTGGATATTTCTTTTTGTAAGGGATGATATTGCACATTGTCATTGTACTGGTTAGGGACACAGCCCACATTTCAACATTCATTACAGTCATGTTACATTTTGCTCATTTTAGCTTCATTTTTGTTGATCAACGCTTCATTAAAAACTCTCACCTACTATAAATGGAGAAAAAGACAATGAAAACTACACTGGTTGCCTCCTTGAGAAAAAGTAAGGTTTTGTGTAGCACCAGTGAAATATTTATGTCACTGTGCTACCGTCAGCCTACTGGTAGGCCTATATAAAGTTGCATTTTCGAAAGTGTTTTTTTTTGTGCAATACTGAGAGAGGTAGTTTTAAACATAAGTATATGGGCTTTTATAATCATCAAATAACTACAAGGGAAACTGACTGAATTAAAAGTCATTGAAAAGTGAACAAAGGTCGACATATTGACTGGAGCGGGATTCAAACCGGTAACATCATGAACACTGTACAGGCGCTAGCGCTCTACCATCCAGCCCTACGTTGGTGGTGACCCCAATAGTCAATCATCTTTATTTATTTGGCAGTCAGAAGCCATGAAACCATGCACACACCGCCATACCCCAGGGATCGTTTCAATGATACACGCAGCAATGCTGCAACCTGAGAAAGGTACATGGGGGATCACTCAAAGAGGATACGGCTTTTTCAATAATATAATCATCAAATAACCACAAGGGAAATTCAAATTCATTGAAAAGTGAACAAAGAAAAACTGACTGGAGCGGGATTCGAACCGGCGACCCCCTGAACAACGTACAGGTGCTCTACCAACGGAGCAATCCAGCCCTACATTGGTGGTGTCCTAAATAGTCAATTAAAAATGTTCGTTTGGCAGTCAGAAGCCATGAAACCAAGCACAAACCGCCATACCCCTTGGATCATTTCAATGATACACGCAGCAATGCCTGGGAACGGTACATGGGGGATCACTCAAAGAGGATACAGCTTTTTAAATAATATAATCATCAAATACCCAAAAGGGAAATTGACTGAAATTCAAAGTCATCGAAAAGTGAACAAAGAAATATTGACTGAAGCGGGACTCGAACCGGCGACCATTTTTGTTTGAGTTCCCAGCTCCATCATAAAAAAAGGAAAAGAAAATTCACATTTAAAATGGAATATCCCAAATAAAACAAAATTGTTTGTTTAGTATGCAGGATCATTGGGCTCATAAGATGAACTGTTAAATATGTACCGCACGCACAGACATTTATTCTAGACATATTGTGTATGCATATTGCCTTTGAACATTAAAAATTACAGGTTTTAAAAATTATTTTATGACTTGAAAATTTACATATCTAGTTTTTCCACGATTCTTTCGTTTTTTTGATGGAGGATTATTAAGGCATTGGGCTCTAAAAGAAATTGTTGGCTTGTCATCTAGCTTTGCTGGAAATATGTGTGGAAATATAGGTTTTCCTGGTAGTTTTCGGCAAATGAGTGAGCAATTTCATTTTCACGCATTCGTGTTCACTTGATTTTGCCTCCTCAGTTGAAACAGTCACTGGATTTCACTTTGATGCATCCGTATTTATAAAGCATTGCATTCAATTAAATTCAACAGTCGTTCAGTTTAGCCATGCAAAATGGGCATTCAATTTAACACGCTGCCAAAAGCCGTTACGAATTTGAATACTGTTCGAATGGAATTTAAAATTTGATTAAATCGCCTGACGCTTCATTGTTTAATTTGCTTGTACATGAAGTGAAATGGAATGACTATTTTGAGGTGCCTTGCAGTTATGCGAAATGGAATGACACAGCGTAGTATATACTTTGGTAAGAAACCAAAACAGAAATGTTCAGAGATTTACGTATAACTTACAGGGTATGAAGATGGTGCTGGTAAAAACCTACCGTTAAAATATTTCCGTCTGATATGGTGTATTTATCCAGAAATTAGTAAAACAACGACTGAAAATCTTTTTGATCTTTTAAAAGATCAAAAATAAAAGAGAAAAGACTTAAAAAATACTGTGGCCGTTTTCCGCTGTTTTCTCAAAAGGTGGGCACCGTATGGGACTGAAATTTTCACAGATGACTGTTACTGTATCTGTCTTGGTATTTTTGCCCATGAATCTGTATTTCTTTGATAAAAAAGTATGATACTACCTTTAAATTGCCTGACGCTTCATTGTTTAATTTGCTTTTACATGAATTAAGTGAAATGAAATGACTATTTTGAGGTGCCTTGCAGTTTCATGCAAAATGGAATGACGCAGCGTTTAAATTGTTCACTCATTTGCCGAAAATGAGCGGGAAAACCTATATTAAAAATGGTAGTTGCCAGGTTAAGGTATATTTGTATGGCATAATTCCCTACAGTTGTCTTGCTTATGGCATACAGTCTGCAAAATCGATTAGCCATGGACAATGCACAATGCATGTCATGTATCTGTATCTACTGGTATACAGTGTGTACATGTATAATATGCAAGGGCCAATATGACCTTGTATCATAATTATTATGCAGTTTCAGGGAGCACAGTACATGCATGTACATGTACATGTACTGTTGTGGCTTTTAATGGTCTCCACAACGTGTCAATTTGATCCAAATTATTCATGCAGTCCGTTGGTCAAATAAAATCTGTGATTTACATCATGGTCTAATTAATTATCCGGGCCAAAGACCAGCCTGAAGTAGAGCTTTGTTCTGATGGGAAATTGGCTCAGCACACGTACAATTTTGCTTAGTGCAGAAATTTGATGAGCGGAGAAATTTTCTCAGCTAACAAATCTGCTCAGCATAGAAATCTGCTCAAATCTGCTTAGCATAGAAATTTGCTCAACATAGAAATTTGCTCAGCACAGAAATTTGCTCAGCACAGAAATTTGCTCAGCACAGAAATTTACCCAGCATAGAAATCTGCTCAGCACATAAACCTGTTCAGTACAGAAATTTGCTCAGCACAGAAATTTGTTCCACGCAGGAAACTCAAGAAAGAATTTGAACCAAATATGAACACAAAGTCAAGCTTTGAGAGATCCAATTCGATTATTTTCACAGTGAGTCGGAAAAAAATTCAAAAACTCTGGTAGCAAAGGTTTATTACTACTAGGTCAAGTGCAAGAAGATTATTCCATAGAAATACTGCACAGCATTACTAAAAGAAATTACTAAGAATTACTAAGAATTACCATGAATTACCAAGAAATTACAGGAAAAATCACAAACTCTATCTAGTGGCTCAAATTTAAAGGCAGCGTAAAATTATTGAGTTTGAGACAGAAAATGGACTTAACAGTTCGCAAACAGTGCAAACAGTCATCATGGGAAATCTTAGTTCATCAGATGATGGGTTTTTCAAGGAAATAAAGATTTCGTGTCTTTTAAAAAGGTTGTTTGTCCAAACAAACGAGTTTTGGAACAAACATAAAGGACACCCTCACTTGAGTTAATTTAGTTATCCCCTTTCACTCAGGATATGAAGATGGTGCTGGTAGAAACATACCATTAAAATATTTCCACCTGAAATGCTGTATTTATCCAGAAATTAGTCTAACAAAGACCTAAAACAGTTTTGCTCTTGGGGTAAAAGATCAAAACCATTCTTCATGTGTTAGAAGAAATGTA
The DNA here is from genome assembly GCA_963971285.1 of Astropecten irregularis. Lineage (NCBI taxonomy): Eukaryota > Metazoa > Echinodermata > Asteroidea > Paxillosida > Astropectinidae > Astropecten > Astropecten irregularis. The sequence continues at coordinate 12,192,120 of OZ020258.1, read as the reverse complement.
TCGGGTTTTCGCTATTTTCTTTTTTTTCGTGATTCAGATGTCCGATTAAGCTAAAATGTTCACAGGTTGATCATTTCATGTACATGTGTGGTCAGACAAAGTTGTACTGTGACCTTTTATATCTTATTCAGGCCACGTCGAATGAAATATAGAGAGAGTTTGATGAGTAAGGGCCTGAGAAGAGTTGAGGGAACAAAACTATGGTAAAATAATATTTACGACTCGTGTATTTTGCCAGCGCCTGAAAAACACACCCAAGATCAAAAGACCAGCCCAGCCAGAACCACCAACTCACTGACCAAATTTTCCCACTGAAAATCCAGGTGGGACAATTTGAAATTAAGACAACGGATATTGCAAGGTCGTCAGGCTTGAATAAGTTTTCAAAGAGTTATAGGCCTGAGAATACAATTGGATTTGCAGACAAGTCATGCGACTCCAGCAGTTTCTTTTGCAGTTTTGGATGTCCATAATGAAATGCATTGTCCTTGTGTACCTTCGAGTTGATGGCTTTCTGGCTGCCTAGCTACGGGACTGTCCATAAAGTACGTACGCACGAAGGGAGGGAGGGGGGGGGGGGGTTGTTACCGATGCGTACGGCATGCGTACAGGGGGGGAGGGGGGGGTTCAGGCCAATGCGTACCGTACGCAAACAAAATTTTTGTATAGCATTATCGCGCGAAAAGAGATGTAACAAACGTGAAAAAAGCACCGGGATTGTTCTGTTTTTTCCTTCTTTTTTCTTATTCAACATGGAAAAAAATAGTAAAATCCATCTGTAAATGTATAGAAACCTGTTAAACTTTCGTCATTCATTTCAGAATTTGAAAGTGACGTCCCAATAACGGTATTGGCCCGGATTACGGTGAGATTTTAATGATGCTAAAGCAAGGGACCACGAGAAGTGAAAAACCTTATGTGGAATTCGTATGCGTACAGGGGGGAGGGGGGATGGGACCAGTGCATACGCCATGCGTACAGAGGGGGAGGGGGGGTAAAAAAACATCGGCATTTCGTGCGTACATACTTTATGGACGGCCCCTATTGTGGATGTGTTTGATTTTGGTCTACTTTGCACCGTAGACTTATTAGGTACGATTATTGGTGTCCCATGGATGACAGATCACGATTTATGCTAGAATTAACCGACACACCCCATGCCTGGCTTTGTTGTGCCATAATTTGTAAATTTTTTAGTATCCAAACAAAATCACCCAAAAAAAACCCGAGAAAAAAATTTATTTTACAGACTTATAGAAAAGTGGTTTTGGTTGTTTGGTTTTTCCCAGTCATTCATATGTGTTTGGTGGGAGGCACATTTTATGGACCAAGGTCAATTTCTTAACAGATCTAACACAGGTGGCCGGATGTTGTCAGAAAAATGAAGGACAAGTCGTCTGCATTTCGGCAGGTTCTAATTCAGAGATTCCCGTATTTGCCCCCCAAAAAAATACCCCAATAGAACAACTCTCAAAGCTCAAGGGACGTTTCGAACTTTCGATGAGAGTAATCGAAATGAACGAATAAACAAATAAGCAAGCCGGATATCATGAAGACCAATTTAAAGGTAATATCATACTTTGGTTTTTATCAAAGAATTAGAGATGCATGGGCAAAAATATCAAGACAGATACAGAAACAGTCATCTGTGAAAATGTCAGTCCTGAGCCAATTGCCCATTTTTTGAAAAAACAGTGAAAACAGCCACAGTATTTCTTAAGTCTTTTCACTATTATTTTTGATCTTTTAAAAGATCAAAAAGATTTTCAGTCGTTGTTTTACTAATTTCTGGATAAATACACCATTTCAGGTGGCAAATTTTTAACAGTACATTTCTACTAGCATCATCTTCATACCCTTTAAGTTATATGTAAATCCGTGAACATTTCTATTTTGGTTTCTTACCAAAGTATGATACTACCTTAAACAATCTGTCTGAATTTTCACTGGTTCAAATTGAGGTCAGGCTTTCGATCTTCCAAATTTGGAATTCTGGGTGTGTCATCAAAGTGCATCCTATAAAAACTTTCTCCTTGCAGCATGCAAGGGCGGAGCTAGCTTTCAGGAAACAGGGGGCAAAAATCAAAAGGTGACATTTTGATAATAATAATAATAATTAATAAGAAGGGTATCACATCGCTTTACACTATTAATTATTATCCCTGGTCATCGGGCCCATTTACATTACTGAAACAATCTCAGCTCCCTGGGTAGTATATAGCCCCGGCTACTGTAAAGCACATGAAGGCTAATCAAGCACACAAAGCCATCTCTACCCTCACAGGTACCCATTTACACCTGGGTGAAGAGGAGCAATATGTGACAAAGCGTCTTGCAAAAGGACACAAGCACCATTAACCCATGGCTGGATTCGAACCCACAATCTGTAGATTGACCATAAGACCTTGAGTACGACACGCCACTAGGCCACAGCACTCCACAATATGTCTTTACGTGGCAACTACCATTTTTAATTTTCTCCACACACATTTCTAGCAAAGCTAGATGGCAAACCGACAATTTCTTTTAGAGCTCAATGCCTTAACAATTCTCCATAAAAAAAAGGTCCTCGGTCTAGTGAATATTTCGAGCCCTGACTGAGCATGGGCAGATCTAGCTTTCAGGAAACAGGGGGGGGGGGGTTGGAAATCAAAAAGTGCCATTTCAATGAAATCAAGTCCTAAACTGAGTCGCAATCATGAACAAGATGGGCCTGGCAAACTTATCGATGGACGTGTAGTGGACTAGTATGAACATGAATTTGGACACAGCCTCCAATTCTTCATTTACAAAACAGACGATTTCTTGTCAGAAGATTTATCTGAAATTATAGGGCATGATAATAAAATATGGCAAACAATCAAATCAGAGGTTTGAAAAATACACAGAAATTAATTATTTGGTTAACGGCGCCCAATTTTTTTTCTTTTCTCCATTTTACTGATATAAATAATAACATTGGTCTGAGGCTGAATGGAGGGGGAGGGGGGGGTTGCAACGGAACCCCACTGCTGAGCTGCATCTAAAATGCTGCAAGCTAACAAAGCCCATGAGCACATGTTTTTACCGGTGATCGCAAAACATAACATAGAGGAACTCTATTGCCAAGAGTTTAAATCAACAATCAGGCAACATATCAACAAGGTCATGGCGTTCATGTCTAAATGTGGCCAGGGTGGATTCCATGCCACAGCGACGCCTACACTGTACGCTGGGTAAATACATACATGGGATAAACATTGCTTTACGTCATTTCTTTTGGTTATCCAGTTATGGAAACACAACAATTAGCTTACCGTTAAAGGTAATATATCATACTTTGGTTTTTGTCATAGAAATGCAGACTCATGGGCAAAAATATCAAGGAAGATACAGTAACAGTCATCTGTGAAAAATTCAGTCCAATACGGTGCCCACTTTTAGAGAATACAGTGAAAAACAGCCACAGTATTTCTTAAAGTCTTTTCACTTTTTATTTTTGATCTTTAAAAGATCAAAATGGGAGACTTTGGAGAACCGGTCTTCAACTCAACAGCGCACGCACAACAGCGCAGGCGCAAAACAATGTGCGCATGCTCACAATTGCGTGCGTGTGCGCTGTTGACTTGAAAACTGATTCTCCAAAGTCTCCCATTGTTTTTGGTCAATTGGTTTTACTCTTTTCCTGGATAAATACAACATTTCAGGCAGAACAACTTTAACGGTATGTTTCTACCATGTCACCATCTTTTTGTACCCTGTAAGTTATAGGTAAATCTGTGCAGATTTCTGTTTCGGTATGCTACCAAAGTATGATACTACCTTTCATTCACACGCCCAAATGACAACCACATCAACTTCTACCAACAGTTGCTGGGTCATTTCTGATGTTTGATTTCTCACCGATAAATATTCACAAGTTTCTAATTTCTGTCATTTTTAGCCTTTTACTTTTCCAGAAAGTAACTGGCCGAATGTAGTTTGTTCTTATTCCTTTAAAAGATTTTTAAAAGGAAAATAAACAAAGACTATTTGAGACACCTCCAACAGGGCTGAATAGCTGGGTTGGTGGAGCACCGGAATGGTATTCCGGTGGTCACAGGTTCGAATCCTGCTCACCACTCAATTCTTCTTTGTTCACTTTTCAATGATTTAAAAAATTTGCCTAATGTTCTTCTCAATATAATCATTAAATAACAGTAGGGGAAACTGACTGAATTTTTTAAGTCATTGAAAAGGCCTTTCACACGACACTAAAAAAAATCTCAAATATTGAGAAATTTGGTCATGGTTGCGAAATCTTACAAAACGGTATTACGCTGGCTGCTTTTGCGTCCTTTCACATGGCACAGTGTAACAATTCACAAGCCTCCCTCGAGACGGAACGCAGGTGATCGATAAACTATGCATTTTATGAATGTAAAACGCTGCTAGTACCATCACGATGCTGAGGTTGCGCATTAAGCACGCGGGAGTGCACGCGGTCTGCAAAGGCCATGTTACGCAGAGAAAACACGCGTATGCACATTGCAAAGCACTTCGCAAGGGTCTCTTGAGAAATTTTGTCGTAGGTCTGGACCTCAGTCAAAATCTCTCAAGGATTCACCAGGGACGTCGGTCACTCTCAAGCATTGGTGTCCTTTCACACGATGACACTTTTGTAAGATTTCGCAACCGTGAGAGAATTTCTCGATGGTTGACAGTTTTTTAGCATTGTGTGAAAAGGCCTAAAGATGAACAAAGAAAAAATTGAATGGAGCAGGATTCGAACCCCGCTCCAGTCAATTTTTCTTTGTCAATTATTTTCTTCTCATGAAACACCAAGCTTCCATATTCGATGGTCTTCTTTAAAAAAACAACACCTGTCCCATGAGTGATTGTCGAACAGGTGGATGAGCAAGCAACTGGTTTGATCCAGATTAAGTTTGTTAATACTGTTTATAACTGACGTATTATGTACACGTACTTTTCGAGCTTTTTTCCGAAAGATAATTAGTCAATTCCTGCTTTCAAAAATAAAAAACTGAAGTCCTTGTATACATGTACATACATGTATGATTAGTACATACGCACGCAATGGTAATTGAATTAACACCTAAGCCTACTGCATCACACATAGTTGGAGAGCTAGGTGGGTTTTAATCATAATGTTGAGTACAAAAGGTTTGAGTGCATATTTCTATTGGATTTTATGTACGAATGAGAGAATGGGGCGTCTTAAGTTGCACACCCCTGGGCTTTGGGCCCCCTGGGGCACCAAAGTTGCCCCAAATATCGATTTATTCAAACTTTTGTTCAAAAAACTCCAGTCTTTACCCGCACAAAATTATCTTTGATAAGTTGTGATATTTATCCCCCCCCCCCCCAAAAAAAAGTATGAAATATCCAAGTACCGTTCCGTGATCGAATATGGAGGTTCAAAAGTGGACATCTACTTTTTTCCTCTCCAAGTAGCATAAAAAACACATCGAACGCTTTTGCAAAATGCGCTTTTCTATACCTTTCTGTTAACAGAAAAGCAGATGGCACGTTTTGGCAAAATGCAGTTTTCTGCTTTTCTGCTATGGCAAAGAAGCAAATGAATTTCACCTTTCTCACTACTTGAAAAGCAGATTTAACGTTTTGACAAATCCATTTTTTTTTGCCTTTCTGCCTTTCAAGAAAGCAGATTGAACGCTTGTGGGCCATTGGTTTAAAAGTGGCCCTTAGAAGGGGCCCAATTGAGAAGTATCTGCCTTCCATATTATAACCCCAAAATACTTCCATTCAAAACAAACGTCGCTTTTAAAGTCCTGAAGCTTATCTGTATTTTCTGTGTGAGAATGATTAAAAGCTGTGAACGAACCTACATTTTGTCCTGTTGGAAGAAGCAGAAAAGTGGATCTATCCAAAACGTTCATTTCTACGATTCTGCTAGCAGAAAAGCAGATGGCCAGTTTTGAACCACTGCACAAGCGTTCAATCTGCTTTATTTGAAAGCAGACAAAAAAAGTGGATTTATCAAAAACGTCCAATCTGCTTTACTGGTACTGGTAGTGAGAAAAGTGAAAATGCAGATGTCTACTTTTGTACCGCCAGTTTCGGATAAAAAGTAACACTTACTTTTCTGGTAGCAGAAAGCAGAAAACTGCATTTACCAAAACGTGTCATCTGCTTTTCTGTTAACAGAAAGGTACAGAAAAGCGCATTTTGCAAAAGCGTTCGATCCGTTTTTTATGCTACTTTTTTTTTCTTTTACTTGGATTCTGGGACCTGATGAAAACATCACTAAAGATGAAAAGTGGCCCAAAGCATAATGCTTGAAGCAAGTTGCAATACAAATCTGAAAAGTGGAGCAAAAGAACAGCATAAAAAGAACATGATTCATTCGGTGGTCATGGTGTTGGTAACCCTATATCACTATGCCCTACCAGGAAAAATAAAAAACGCAACCTGACTAGGCATGCCGTTTCCCCACACTTTATGGGCCCGTGCCCCGTAGGCTGTCAACTTCGCAGGTCACCATCTCCTATAGGCAGCCATTAAGCTACCCTAACTAATCCATGACCACCAGATAAACAGCTAAAATAGAACTGAAGAGATAAAAAAAATGGTTTAAAACATCTGACCGATGAGGAAAGCATTCACTTTTGTCTTAAAGGCAGACACATCTGCAGAGGCAGGAAAAGCAGACGTTGGAAGGGAGTTCCACAGTCGACTTGTCCTTGGTATGTAGGAGTTGAGATGGAGCTCTGTTTTTGATCTAGGAATACGTACACAGTATGGATGTCTAGTCTGTGAAGATCATTGTATTGCTCTCAGACAAGTGCACAATGGGGTAAAATATCAGCTTTCGCAATGGATGGTTTCAGGAAGAAATGACAGTAAAAAACAAAAAAAGATGAAGCATTTCTCCTGTGACTCAGTGGAACAATGCCAAACTTGTGAGGCTCATCAATCCTGAGTAAGCCTGGTGAAGTGCTTTGTTCTACAACTTATCCAGCAGCTTTAATGATGAAATACCTGCTCCATTCCAAATTGGAGAGGAGAAAAGTCCCTCTTGGAGAGGAAAAAAGTAGATGTCCACTTTTGAACCTCCATATTCGATCACGGGACGGTACTTGGATATTTCATACTTCATAGTTTGTTTCAGGGCGGCATCGCAGATTTGAGAATCGTTATCCAGCGGTCTTCAGTCTCAGACACAAGTTTCCACTTTCCGTCTTTTTTTTTTTTGGAGGGGGGATAAATAGCACAACTTATCAAAGATTATTTTGTGCGGGTAAAGACTGGACCATTTTCTCTTGCGTGGCACTTATCATTTCGCGGCATTTTCCCGAAATACCATCAAATTACCGTTTGCGTTCAATGCGTTGCATGTGTACATACATAATTAACCATAATGTGAGTAAAACAGTGCTGTGATGCAACTTTTATATTGTGTCTTATCTACAAACCCCAGGAAAAATAATGTCTTAAATTGAGGATTTGTTGTCAGAGGTCACTAAATAATCATTTGCAAAAGGAATTATGGTTGTACACAAAAGTGTGAATAAATTGCTAATTTGCCATTAATTAATGATGGTCTTAATTAGAAACCCCAGACATTTGTATGTCTTAAATTACATTTTTATTCATGTGGAGTAATGTTTTATCCAAAGCTGTAATCGAAATTGATGTACAGACTCTTTTTTATAAGTTCAATTTTAAGGTCCTAATATACCCTGGGTCCAAACACCCCATCTTATGTACAAACACCCCATTATTATCTACAAACACCCCCATCTTATCTACAAACCCCAAGAACAATCATGTCTTAAATTGTGGATTTGTTGTCAGAGGTCATTGAATGATCATTTGCAAAAGGAATTATGGTTGTACTCAAAAGTGTGAATAAATCGCTAATTGGCCGTTAATTAGTGATGGTCTTAATTAGAAACCCCAGACATTTGTATGTCTTAAATTACATTTTTATTCATGTGGAGTAATGTTTTATCCAAAGCTGTAATCGAAATTGATGTACAGACTCTTTTTTATAAGTTCAATTTTGAAGGACCCAATGGGTCCAAACACCCCATGCCTTATGTACAAAACCCCCATATTATCTACAAACACCCCCGTCTTATCTACAAACCCCAGGAAAAATCATGTCTTAAATTGTGGATTTGTTGTCAGAGGTCACTAAATGATCATTTGCAAAAGGAATTTTGGTTGTACTCAAAAGTTTGAATAAATCGATATTTGGGGCAACTTTGGTGCCCCAGGGGGCCCAAAGCCCAGGGGTGTGCAACTTAAGACGCCCCATTCTCTCATTCGTACATTAAATCAAATAGAAATATGCACTCAAACCTTTTGTACTCAACATTATGATTAAAACCCACCTAGCTCTCCAACTAACAGGGCATGATGTCCACTGATTCATTAATTTCAGGGTCATCACACTGCAAAAACTATGGTGTTAAATCGTTACACGAAACGGGTGTTAAGCTATGGGTGTTAAATGTGGTGTTAGGACGGCACTAGCTGACACCACTGGGTGTAAGATCCACTTCACTTTTGTAATCCTTGTTGGTGTTAACTGTGTGTCCATAAAATGAATGACTTTTAACACCAATATGGTGTCAATCCCGTCAAAAGAGATCACGTGCGCGCAATCCGATGGTCCAATTGGTTGAAAGTTTACAGAACGAAAATTCTCCCGACGACATCACGCGCGCGAACGCGTAACGGCCATCTTGATTCTTGGACAACGTACGTGATCGATTGTTCGTGTTTCCGTCGCTTGCCAGGGGTGAAGAATCAGAGAAAGATAGTTGTTTTTATGGCGACAACGAGAAGTTCGTAAATAGTGGTAAGTATAGTTTATTATAGTTGCAACTGTATATTTTTTCAGTCGTTATTATGCAAGATGTTTGTGATTTTTAGTGATTTGATGCATCGCCTCAATCGCCTCACTGTGTAAAGTTAGGTTCGTACATACCCTGTATGGCGCCGTGTACGTATTAAAATTTCAAATCTCGTAAACTGCACAATCCGTGGCTTAATAGCCATACCAAGTATTATCGTTATATTTAGCCTATAATTCCCTAATTTTTCTTCTAATTGGTCAACAGAAAACACCCAGCACTGAAGTAAAAACAAAGTATGCCCGTGGAGTCGTGAACTTGTTCCCGTCTCTGAAAGATCCGCACACCATAGGAGGTCATGTAAGTATTTTTAGTCATATTTCTATTAAAGCTAATTCACAGAGATGTCGGCCTTCCGCAGGGAAAATAAAGTCCTGATTACATTAATTTCTTCTCGGCTCCTTATGGTACAAAAGAAAAGAAAAGTGATCATTTTCTGATAGGGCCTACATGTATCAGGAAATTTTGTGAGTATTTTAGGAATTTTAACTGAAAAAGAGACGTGTCTTGAGGGAAACTTGAACCCAAGACCCTCGTATTAAGAGGTATGTATGCTTGGGCACTCGACCACATAAATCACATATAGGGCCTATATTGTTGTTATTATTGATGATTATTATGATGATGATGATGTATTCTTATCATGTGTATTTGTTCACAGCATGCAGGTTATACCACTGAGAACATCATGATGTCCTAATGTCACTGAATGTACTTGCTGGAACAAAATAATGGTCAGTAGAGATATGGAGAAAACTATTTTTGGGTATCAGGTTTTGTGTGTGGTTCAATATTTATGTTTCTTTATAACCATGGTAAATTTTGCAGCTGAAAATGCACTATTTTGAAGATTGAAAATGTAACATTGTTATGGTAAACAATTAAGATTGCATGGTGCTAGTTGGGGTAATTAGGCAGTTGCAAGATACATGGCCTTTTTGCATCCAGATTGTTTGACCGATGAGACTGATATTTGATATTGCATGTAATACATGTAATATTTCAATACAAATTTCCATTCTGAGCAATTGGGCCATGTACCTTCAATTTGGGTTAGGCCTACCTTTCCAGAATCAACATCTATACTACCAAGAATGGGAATTGTATTCTGGTTGTCCAGATATTATTTATCCCTCCTCACTTTACTGCTTCAAATCATTAAGGCCCCAAGTTGTCTCTTGTCCCTGCGTGTTTGCTCATGTAAATTAAAATGTCTACATCAAAATTTATTGATCAATATTTATTCGCCATTTTTCAAGAAAATGTTCCATAGTCGGTGAAAGAATGGGTCAAACCCTTTTTTTGGGGGGGGGGGGGTTGGGGGTGAGAGCATCATCACTCATCAAACCCCATTTTCTGGTTGCCAACAACTACATGTACCTACATTTCTCAGTTTCTACAGCCACTGCTGATAAATACATTAAAAAAAAAACACTGTATACAGCTTTGCATTTTGAAGACCCCAGGGACAAGAGACAAACATTATTAGATGTGGCATAGAGGGTCATATTTTGGTCTTAATTTCAGATTGTTTCGAGGCAGCTTACTTGACGAGTTGAACCCTACTGATCTCATTTTCACACAAAAAGTCAAAAAAGCAGGGAGCCCTGTCAAAAAAAAGGAACAAATTCAAACTGGCCTCCGATTAAAGTGAACATTTAATATATTTTCCCCTGGTGACCCATCTTTCTTACTAGTAGTGACTAAAAATAATTGATATATCAAGGAAACCATTTTTGTAAAGGTTTCTTTAAAACTGGCAAAAGCTTCAAAAATGGTTTCATTGACAATCATAAACATTATTTTATTCGCCACTAGTACAAAAACAAAATGCAAAGATGGCCTACCAGGGGAAAATTAATCAGCTTTCACTAAAAGTGCGGCCATTTTGAAATTGATACATTGCTTTTCTTCGGGGGGGGGGGATGTTGTTGTTGTTGTTTTTGTTTTTAATGGGATCAGTAGACTTCAACTCATCAATTTAGCATGTTCTCTAAATAATCTCTGAAACAATGACGTATATAGCCCACCTTTTTTTTGCCTTATACTAGTTCTACAAATATTGTTGCAAGTGTTTGTCAAATTTCATATTGTTTAGAATAGGCCGGTGTTGTACACCGTAAGTTGAAATGCATTGTATAAAATTAATTTGAATGATTCAGAATTGATGGATTTTGGGGACTATTGAATTGAAATTAATGTAAGTTCTAGAAAGATTGTTGCAAGTGTTTGTCAATTTTATATTTTACAGAATAATTTGTTATGCAGTGTATGAATTTGAATGTATTGTTGAGAGTTGAGACTATTAAATTTGGAATTGTCAAAAGAAGTTTATTTCTGTCTTTCTTCCTCTGTAAAAGTGTATGCGTGTAACAGAAATTGCTTGTGTTTTCAAATAATTATGTCTTTACCACAAAAGGTATATTTTGCTCAGTTCAAGAGGAATTTCAGGATTACCTTTGTTTGCAGTCCAACCACCTAATCAAGCAGCCTACAGTATTTGAATTGTAAACGCCATTATGTGAGTGTTAATCTACATCACCTACAAATGTTAAATCTACATCACCTACAAATGTTAATTTACAACACCCATATGCGTGTTATTATTACACCTATAGGTGTTTTAAATTAACACTAGTGGGTGTGAATTTACACCCAGTGGTGTTTATTTTACAACACCTATGAGTGTTATTATTACACCTAGAGGTGTTGTAAATTAACACCTGTGGGTGTGAATTAACACACACAGGTGTTAATTTACAACACCTATAGGTGTAATAATAACACCTGTGGGTGTGGTGTTCGATTATTGAATCCAGGATGGTGTTGTTTTAACACCAAATAGTGTAAACTAGTTACACTTTCTGTAGTGTTAAACCAGCACTGTTACCGGTGTTGACTTAGTATAACACCCAGATACACCCAGTGGTGTTGCATTTAACACCAATACTGTAACACCAGTGATGGTGTCATTTTAACACTATGTGGTGTGGACCTATAGTGAATCCAAACTAGTGTTAAATTTAACACCCGTGGTGTTGAATTTAACACCATAGTTTTTGCAGTGCAGGGTTTTACATTATTTATCATGTTGAACGAAAAAGCGGCAGTTTATCACCTTGGCCCTGAAAATCCACGTAGCTGTTTAAAAGAATCTTCAAACTTAAGTTTTTGTGAAAAAAAAAATGCATATTGGCACAAACATCATATCTGTGGATTCGTGGACGTAACTTGGCATTTGTTACATCATACCAAGTTACCAACTAATGAAGCACAAGAAATTTCAGCCCACCTGTGCACATTGCAGCCATCATCTCGACATAATTGTGTCGTATTAATAATAGATTTTTGCATGTATTTTAATCAAAATGCATATTTACAACGTACTAGATGAAAAATTGATTTTTTTTTTTCGAAATTGTGGGTGGGTGAGTGGTTCAAACAAATTTGGAAAAAAGTAATATCATACTTTGGTTTTTGTCAAAGAAATACAGATTCATGGGCAAAAATATCGAAGAAGATACAGTAACTGTAACAGTCATCTGTGATAATTTCAGTCCCATACGGTTCCCACTTTTTGAGAAAACAGTGAAAAACAGCCACAGTGTTTTCTCTTTTATTTTTGATCTTTTAAAAGATCAAAAAGATTTTCGGTCGCTCTTTTACTAATTTCTGGATAAATACACCATTTCAGGCAGAAAAATGTTAACAGTGTGTTTCTACCACCATCATCTTCATACCCATGAGTGTCATGCTTGGTGGATACCGGCGCATTATAAGTGTCCATTATATTATAATTACAAATGGGGTATTAGGGAGACACGTTAGCGTCTAAAAGTGGACATTAGGGAGACATCGGGACTTAGGGAGACTTTCCGATGTTTCCCTAAGGTACCAGCTACCTTTCAAAGACATATTTTTAACGTCCATATTTTAATAGAAGACAGAGAATGCTCTCAATATGAACATATGTCAATTTCAGATTCATTGGTTTGGAGGATGTTTAAGGTAAGTATAGTTTGTGCACGACCCTATGGGAAAGTCTCCCTAAGGTCCCATCCTCGGTTACTTATATTATTATTATTATTATTAATGGTTTAACAATGGTAATCTGTGATGCACTTCGCTTGCGGCTTTCACGTTTGATCTGTAATTTTACGACCACTGTCATACAGGTTAGCTTTCTGAATTCCATCGGCTTGAGCGTGAAGACCAGTGCCTTCACGCTGAGCATGATGGGAGTTGGAGAGTTCGTGGGCACGGCGCTGTCCACTCTCCTCGGCGACCGCGTCCCCCTCTTAAAGATGGAGGTCCTAGCGATCGTCTGTCTGGCGGCCGCCTTGGTGACGGCTGCCCTCACCGTGGTAACGGTCTATCCAGGAGTGCTTACTCTTGTTATAGGTAACCACAAAAAAAATCATACTACAAAAAAGAAAAAGATTCATACTACAAAGAAATGGTTAATATAGGTTTAATTAATAAATGTATGGTTTAATTCTGCAGACTTCTTTATTCCCGTTCTAGGTGGGACTACAATTCTTCTATATATCTTTCTTTTTTTTGCACTAAAGCCAGATCCACATTGTTATGGCTATGTCTGTTGCTATGGGCATCGCTATGTGCCATACAGTGCAGATAGATGCAGGCATGATGGACTGTTGCTCATGGCAACAAGCCGTAGCCTTGGTTGTAGCTGGCCTCATTTTGACGATTTAAAGACTTGGCACTACAAAAGTCATCCAAATCTTGAAACAGTTTAGGTATATTATATTTACTAGCACTGGAATGAACCAAAAGAATCTTTCCAGTTGTAAATGACAATACGCCTTTTGCGAGTTCAAATGGAACAATATCTGGTACACTGAATTCTTTCACTTTACGTGAACATCAAAACCTGAATTCTTCAGACTTTAAAGACACTGTTGCTATATCACATGATTCTAGGCAAGCTTTTGCTTTAGTTACAAAACAGACGTCTTGCACCAATGCACTATTCATAATGGATAAGAATGGCACAAAGGAACCAGTCCATTCCAGAGATGGGTATCACTATGCAAAAGCTTGCCCCAAATCATGTGATATAACAACAGAGTCTTTAGTCTGGGAAATTCAAACAGGGGTGTTTGTATGCAATGGAAGAAGCCTGTGTACCAGATACTATTCAGATTTAACTCGCTAATGGCTTATTCAGGAGCCATCTTTCACTGTCGGTTGAGACCTACTCAGACAATTAAAGGATATTTTAAGTGGGATGTGAGATCAGCAAAAGACAGCCTCTCCTTGGCCGACTTTCAGCTCGTTTTCTGAGGCTAAAGCCCCTTTCACACCGGGCCTACGTAGAGTTGCACATCGTGTATGCCGAAATAAGGTAGCGTACTCAAGGTGAGCCTGCGTAGATGTGCGTAAAACGATGGCGTATGGTTGTGTATCCTGTGCATAGGCACCAGGGTACCCACCATCATAATATAATTGGAGTACAGGCGCGTAGTATTGCGTAGACATGGCATACAGGCGTGTAGTATTGCGTAGACATGGCATACAGTAGCGTAGTGTTGCGTAGATTTGCGTAAAAACTGTGTACATCCGGTGTCCAGTGCTCTACACCAAGAGTACGAGAAAAAATTTAACATGTTGAATTTTTTGCATACGTGTCGCGTAATCCTTCTGCGTATTTGGCATATTGTTACGTTAGATTAGCGTAGGAACATCGTAGGGCAGCGTAGTCGATACGCAATTCTACGTAACTATACGTAAGGCCCGGTGTGAAAGGGGCTTAAGGCCGATATCCCAAACTCTGTTGCTAACAGCCAGTATTCATGGCAAAACCGTCACATTCCCTCACAACATTATGAAAGATTGAAAATGCGAATATCTGTCAAATTGAAATGTCACATCCATCATGACACAGTTTATAACTCGTTTGAACTTTGTACATTTAACATACTTGTTTAATTTTGGCGATAATCGTTAGAGCAAAACAGCACAGCATATGGTCAACATATTGTGTTGCCTTATGATTTTCAGTAATTGATGCATCTGCTAAAAGATGCGGGCAAATTGTGATCTTTTCCTCAATTTTTCAAACCCAATTTTTAATGACTGGGCCAAATTCTACAGCGCTGCTCTACAGTATAAAGAATAAAAGAAATGCAAATTGGACTTAACAAAAACAAAGAACTTCCCATCTTTACCAAACTTTTGTACAGAGTTTCTCACTTTTCAATGGCATTTAGAGTGAAGTGGACTAAAATAAGAGGAAAACAGCTGATAAAGGAAAAGCATGCCTACTATATCTAAAAAAGAACCTGCTTAAATGTCATTTTTGTATTTCTTCATACAGGGGCCCGTTCATAGAGCTGCTTAAGCACAAAATTTGCTTAAGCATGAAAAGTCTTCCTTGATTATACAGGATTACCAACCAAATTTTCATGTGATGTTTACTGATTTTAACTTGTATTTATAGGTCATTGCTTACTGAGCATTAACATGCACAAGGAGTTTGGTTGGCATTCTGATTTTATTTACCATGGGGTTTTGGTCCTTAAGCAAATTTTGGTGCTTAAGCAGCTGTATGAAATTGGTCCCTGCTTGCAAGAACAAAGTGATCTTCATTGTTGCTTCATAGATTTTAAGCAACAGTCTTTTTAAGCATACTCGTTCTGTGTTTACTGTTAAGCAGCGCTGTGGACTGAAAATTCAATCGTTAAGCATATCTGCTTATTATTCAATCGTTCAGCATATCTGCTTATTGTCCAACAGTTAAGCATATCTGCTTATTATTCAATCGTTAAGCATATCTGCTTATTATTCAATCGTTAAGCATATCTGCTTATAATTCAATTGTTAAGCATATCTGCTTATTATTCAATTGTTTAGCATATATCTGCTTATTATCCAATCGTTAAGCATATCTGCTTATTATTCAATCATTAAGCATATCTGCTTATTGAATCTGTAAAAGTGGCCCTTAGTTTTTCATCACAGGGTGGTTTCTTGTAATAGTGTACTGGTCTATTTCAGAGCTTGACGGTGGACTAGCACGTTTGCTGTGTATTTTGTTTGTATTAAACTGGTATATCTGAGTCATTTTAAATACAGGCTTGAATTTGAATGCTACACCAAGTTGGGGCACAGGTAATTGTGAAGGTATTCATGTTAACGTACGTCAGTCCTTTTTAGCATTTATAGTGCATTCCTATTTATTTGCAATTTGATCCTAATTTTGAGTTAGGGCTTTTTTTATTATCAACACACCTCCATACCACAGTTTACCACACATGGATTTTCCTGTGGTACTTGTGGTTTCCTGCATACCACAGTTTACCACAAATTGATTTTCCTGTGGTAAGTGTGGTATCATCCTACATACCACAATACATATTATCACAGTGTGGTTTGTGTTGTAATGTGTGGTTTATGATCAAGTCCCCCTAGCTGTGGAGACTGTGGTAATGTGTGGTAAGCAGCTTTTGTCTTGCGTGATAGGTGCAAAGTGTGAGGGGAAAATATGCATGTACAGGTTTATCAAAACTCTGTTGCTGAGTTTTCTTAACCCGAACTTGATCCCTACGATATTTAACAATAACAAACAATTCCTTTCCAAAACATTCAACTCTATTCATTGTCAGCAAAGTTAGGCTTACTTACTTTCTGTTTGCATGCTGGCTTACACCCAAGAAACAACATCCTTTTTACTCTTATATCTGAACGAATTGAGCATGATACATTTGGACACATTTAAAGGCAGCGTACAGGATTTGCAAGGCCTAAAAAAAAGGGAAATTATTGAGTTTGAGACAGAAAATTGACTCAGTTCGTAAACAGTGCAAACAGTCACCATGGGAAA
The DNA here is from genome assembly GCA_963971285.1 of Astropecten irregularis. Taxonomy (NCBI): domain Eukaryota; kingdom Metazoa; phylum Echinodermata; class Asteroidea; order Paxillosida; family Astropectinidae; genus Astropecten; species Astropecten irregularis. The sequence continues at coordinate 12,175,410 of OZ020258.1, read as the reverse complement.
TCTTGGTTCATCAGATGCTGTTTTTTTTAAGAAAATCAAGACTTAGTGTCTTTTAAAAAGATCGTTCGTCCGAACGATTTAGCAGCATTTCGAAAGCATGGTGTAACCGTGAAGGATTCATAGGGGGGCAAGATTATTTCGACCATATTTCTGCTATCCAGATGAACAAAGCGTAAAAAGGTACATGAAACAACGTCTGTAAGGAAGTTTAAGACCTTCACTTCTGTTTAAGCACCAAATTCAGCCAAAACGCACATCTTTGCAAATCCTATATGCTCCCTTTAAGCATTGCAAAACAGAATAAGCAAGTTTACTACAAAACAACAAAGCAAGGTAACCTGAAACGAGGAAATGATATAGAGAGTACTAGGTAACTATGTTTCGGGAAATAGGATCGTCGCTGGTATTGTTTCCTGCCATTTCACTTGTTATCTGTTGTGTTTGTGCGATTCGTTTCGCAAGAGAACATCCCTCCAGCAGTCCAGCTGCGATTGCACAATTTGGTGTCAGTTTTAGAACAATGGGAGGGTTGTTTTCTGGTACAAGTTGGCATGATGCAATTATTTGGAAAGGGTTTCCTTGAACAGAACTGCAATCTAGGTTATTCCCCCCCCCAAAAAAAAAATATATTCTGAAGCCAACTACACATATATTCTTCCTGGACGTACTAGTGCGTTGACTGCAATTGCAAGTTGGCATAAGCAAGTACAAACATTATGAGGTTATCTGGATATAAAGTGGAATGTCACTCGTGGAGCGGCATGCAAATAACTTAGAAAAAATTGTCATCTTTTACAAATACAAGATATTACGACAGCCATGACAGCACGATAGATTGCGTGGTTTCAAGCCAAGCATCATGCGTTGTGTACAGTGGTCGATCACGGTTGGCTACTATACCCAATATGCTTCATTGTTGGTTGTATGGCCAAAGGTTACCTTGTCCTTTACGTAATTTAACGACAATAAATCAGGATTTACAAGCCTGCACCAAGCTGCATACTTGACTGCTCCTCAAAGCAGTCGTTGATCAAACCTATATGCAGTGAAGCGCGGAAAATTCGCAGATGTGCATCTTTTATGATTCTGGGTTTTTTAAAGTACAAAGGCTTGTTTGTGAATATCACACAAATCATGATGATAAATATTCCAAAGCTGCAGGGATAAGGTTGACCGGTGATAAAAATGTCTGAAAACAGCTGACAGGGAGCATAATAAGTCTGAAATCTGAAAATCTCCTATACTTTTGTACACAGCCTGTGAGGAAAAAAAAATCTGAAATCCCCCCCCAAAAAAAAATCTGAAATCAGATTTTAATCTGAGAAATCTCAACCCTGAAAGCTGGGTTTTTGGTTCATGAAATTTAAATCCGGAGTTATCAGACGAATTCAGTAATACAAAAATGAAAAATTTAATAGACAGTAGAGAATAGGGCCACAATCCTTTCAAAATGTTGGTTTAAAGGGGCGGTCACACAGGCTTTCCCGTCTGTATCAAGTCTGTATCGCGGGTAGAATTTAGAGATTTTTTTTGCCAGTGGTTGCCCGTGGTGGAAAATGTGCAAAATTGTCTCACCCGCGGTTTTCCCGTGGTATGCCCGCGGAACAACCGCCGGCGACTATTTCGCGTCCTCTTCACGGGTGAAGCGCGGCGGTACGGCGGCCTCATCGCGGATGAAGCACGGCGGTAATGCGGTCTACCACGGGTTGCAGGCAAATCCCGCTTTTTTTATATACCTAAAATCAGACGTTGTATGGCCGTGGACAATCGTATTTTGGAACGTGTACAAGACGCCATTGAACGTGATTAAGCCGGTATTGGGCCGCTCTGTATACGCTGAGAAAGGCGTCTTACCGCGTGTAACCACGTATGAACCGCTGCCGTAGCACGTCCTAGCACGTTCGTTCAGCGTCTGTACCACGTCTGTAGCGCGTGTTTACCACGTGTGCCGCCCGCGGTTACCCGTGGTCTAAATTTTTGAGCAGCGCAAAACTTTTTCGAGCGGTCAACCGCGTGTGAATTTCTTAGCGCGTGTAACGCCGGGTAAAGTACGGCTGTAACGCGTCTTTATCTCGACCTCAAAGCGTCCAACAGCGTCTGCTTCACGGGCAGTAATTTTTGGCCGCGATACAGACGTGATACAGACGGGAAAGCCTGTGTGACCGCCCCTTTAGATATTTGTATGTTCACTGCCGGAAGGGGGCAAGCAGTTTCATCTGATTATTGCCGAGACTTGAAAACAAATTTCTTTCTTTTTGGGAAGGGACCTAACAAATAACAGTCCGATGATTGACCTTATAATTGTGGATACTTATACACTGCACGTACATTTCATCTTTCGATGGTCATGGTGCATATTGCTAATATCCCTGGTCATTGGGCTACATGCACATTCCTGAAACCATCTCAACTCTCTGGGGAGTATACAGCCCTGGCTGCTGTAAGGAGCATAAAGGCTAATGATATCAAACACAAAGCCATCTCTACCCTCACAGGTACCCATTTACACTTGGGTGAAGAGGAGCAATATGTGACAATGCATCTTGCCTGAGGATGCAAGCACCACTAGCCCATGGCTGGACTCAAACCCACAATCTGTAGATTGACCACAAAACCTTGAGTACAACACAATAAACAGACTAGGGGTCGATTTCACGAATCCCTGCGACCGATCGTAACTCAAGTTACGAAGGATAACCCATTATAGGGGGCCTATCCCACGTAGAGCTTCAATGCATCAAAAGTCCTACAGTACGATAGATAATTAGTTACGATGAGTTTGGTGAAATCGACCCTAGGCCACATTACCCATTGATAGTGGATTCTGGTTGGAATCCTCCAACTTCATGGCTGTGACTAAGTTCTTTGGCTACGGCTTGATTCAACACACATACGGCTGCAGCCGCTTCTCATAGACCCATGTGTGAATGTCAAGCCGTAGCCTGCTACATGATTCAGGCTTGGCCTCTAGCCCGGAGGACTGACATGCCGGTTACAATCGAGCCCCAACTTGGTGTAGTAACACGACTTGGTGTAGTGACACATAGCATTATGTTAATGGAAAAAAGACGGCCAAGTTTAATAGCTTATATCTTTGGCAAAGTACACTGTATTTCACTGTACTGTACATTATTATATCATAATCTTAATTTGAATTTACAGTGATTTGAGGTAAGTGTCTAATTATGACTAACACACAAATGTTTCTATTTATTGTGTGGTGGCACTAAAATTATGTTATATACCACGATCTCTAATATTGAGTATTTTTCTATCATTTTATAAGAGATATCTTGATTTTCCATGCCACAAAGCACTTATTTCCAGGCTATAAACCAGTTTTGGTTCACCATGTTAATTTTTAGATTCACATTTTCTCAAACATCCATTTCCCTGTACATTCCATCATACATTTCACAATTCAATTCACAAAAGTTATTATTTTAAAGTTATTAATCATTTGGGTATCAATCAGAATTCCCTGTATCGTTTATATTACAGGGATACTGTAGTTATTCCTGTTTTGTTTAACTGAATATTTGCAAATATTAGCCATCGGAACACCTTGGAAGAAGAAAAGAAAAGAAAAGATGGCATCCTTCTGTGCTATGTTATTCACATTGTGACACAAATAAGCTCACACAATATTGTACTAGAATTTGTATTCTTGTGGAGACATGACTTTGTTCTTGTGTACTAATGAATGAACACTCTCCAAAGAGTGGAATTGAAATCGCTCCCATTTTGAACCAGAATCTTTTTCCTGGGTTGAAATTTCTAGCAAATGTCCCTTACTTCTCTTTGCAACTGAAAAGTATACCTTGAAAATTCCTCCTTTTTGAGTGAATTCCAAATATCAGTTTTGTGAAGACCTATACAACTTTAGAGTTTCCCTGTGGAGACATATTCAAATCTATTCGGTCTTCGAGCTTCACAAGGCAACAGATATGCAAGTACTGTTCGTTGATGTGAACTTAGGGTACACTTGATTGCTTTGGTGTCCCCTGGGGCCAATTTCATAGAGCTGCTTAAGCACCAGAATTTGCTTAAGCACTAAAAAACGTAGTCAATAAAAGCAGTTTGCCAGCCAAAACTCCTTGTGAATGTTATGCTCAGTAAACAAAATGGCTGGAATACAAGTCAAAAGCAGTAAACTTCACATGAAAATGTGGATGGTAATCCTGTTTGATCAAGTAAGACCTTTTCATGCTTTGGCAAATGTTTGTGCTAATATGCAGCTCTAGTTGAAATGGGGCCAATTTCATAGAGATGCTTAGCACAAAAATGGCTTGCTCAATTGAAAATTAGATTTGATATTCATGGTCAGCGAACAACAGCCAAAGAACAATCACAAGTGATACACAACACATGGACATTTGGTTGTTAATCCTGTTTTTATTAAGACAGAAATGTCATGCTTAGCGATTTTTTTGTGCTATAAAGCAGCTCTATGAAATTGGCCCCTGGTCACTGCAGCTTTTCAAGTGGTCCTATGTTGTCCACCTTGGCTACTGCTAGTCTGAGCTAGCATCTGGTCATTGCCCTCACTGACCATGCCTAATGCCTTGATGTTCCCTTTTCTACGTCTCAATGCCCTCGGTCAGCAACCTTGGGCCAATTTCATAGAGCTGCTAAGCACGAAAATTTGCTAAGCATGACATTCCTGTCTTAATAAATACAGGGTTAACAACCAAATGTCCACGTGTTGTGCATCACTTGTGATTGTTCTTTGGCTGTTAGTGTTGTTAGTGTTCGCTGACCATGAATATTAAATGAAATTTTCAATGGTGGTTTGTTTTATTGGGTGAGACATTTTTGTGCTAAGCAAATTTTTGTGCTTAACAGTTTTATGAAATTGGCTTCTGGTGGACCCCCAATTACAGCCTTGACACACTTAGTCATTAATGTCCCAGCTATTCATCCTTTAACATAATCTTGTAGATGTGTCAGTCTTTATACGTTTGAGTTCCACTTAAGACTAAGAGTTAATTGCCGTTTCCCTTTAAACATTGTATGTGAAGTACATGACCTGTGACTTGGAAGGAAATTAATCGTATAAATTTCTGTTTGTTTCTTTCCCCTTGGTTCATCCCAGTGATGGGAGTGTGCCGTGCCATCTACAACCTGATGCTGTATCCTGTGGTGATGGAGTGTATGGGTAAAGACCGTAAGATGGAGAGCTGTTCCGTGTCGGGGGTTATGTGCGGGATTGGCTACATGCCGGGCGGTGTCATTGGAGGTGAGAGGTTGGGGGAGGGCGAGGGGGAGGAAAGGGGGGTTAGGGGAAGGTTGGGATGTGATGCTGTGGATGGAAGGGATTCCTGTGCCCTGGGTAGGACTGGTCATTGCCACCCGGTGCGCCTGGTCATTGATTTGGTGTGCCTGGTAATTGCCTTGGTGCCCCTGGTCACTGCCTTGGTGCCTCTGGTCATTGCCTTGGTGCACCTGGTCATTGCCTTGGTGCCCCTGGTTTTTGCCTTGGTCTTCATGGTCACTTCCTTGGTGTCCATGGTCACTGCCTTGCAGCCCCTGATCATTGCTCCGGTGTGCCTGGTCATTGCTTTGGTGTCCCTGGTCATTGCCTTGGTGCCCCTGATCTTTGCCTTGGTGTCCATGGTCACTGGCTTGGTGTCCATAGTCACTGCCTTGCAGCCCCTGATCATTGCCCCGGTGCGCCTGGTCATTGCTTTGGTGTCCCTGGTCATTGCCTTGGCTTCCCTGGTTTCTTCCTTGGTAGCCCCTGCCCTTGTCACTGCCTTGCTACCCAGGGCTTGAAATTAAAGACCTTGGCCTTGAAAAGGCCTTGGCCTTGGGAGGTATGCAGATGCAACAGTGTCTCTGGCCTCTCGCTTGGGGCCTGTTGATCACAGCCTGGCTGCTCCTGGTCACTGCCTCGAAAGCTCAGAGTTGAAAAAGCAGGGAGCAGATTAAGCAGGGAAGGCAAATGCCATTGCGTCACTGGACATTACCGGGAATTGGTTCGGAGCACCTGGTCTTTGTCATGGAGGCCCTAGTCATGGACTTGTTGCCCCTGGTCACGGCCTTGAAGCTCAGGGTTTGAGTTTAATAAAAAGGAGGCAGGGAACGGCAAATGTCATAGTGGTCCAGGACATTGGCTTGGACCGTGGTCAATATTATGGTTCCTGTAGTCACTGCCTTCCTCTGCTTGTGGCCTTGTATTTGAGCCCCTGGTCATTGCCTTAGTGCTCCCAGTCATAGCCTTGGAGCTCTTGGTGCTCCCAGTTCATTGCATTGGAGCCCCTTGGTCACTGCCTTGGAGTCCCTGGTCATTGCCTTGATGCCCTGGTCATTGCCTTGGAGTCCCTGGTCACTGCCTTGTCATGGTGCCCCTGATTACTGCCTTGGTGCTCCTTGTCATTGCCTTGGTGCTCTTGGTCATTACCTTGGTGCCCCTGGTCATTGTCTTGTAGTGCCTGGTCAATGCCTTGGAGTCCCTGGTCATTGCCTTGGAGTCCCTGGTCAATGCCTTGGTGCTCCTGGTCATTGCCTTGGTGCCCCTGGTCATTGCCTTGGTGCTCCTGGTCATTGCCTTGGAGTCCCTGGTCATTGCCTTGGAGTCCCTGGTCAATGCCTTGGTGCTCCTGGTCATTGCCTTGGTACACCTGGTCATTGTCGTAGAACCCTTGGTGCTCACAGTCATTCATTGCACTTGGTGCTCCTGGTCATTGCACTCTAGCTCCAGACGTCAACTTGTACCCAGCTTTGGTACCCGGGCCTTGAACTTTGAGTCAACTTCCTCTGCGTCACTCACTGATCACTGCCTCAATCAGTGCCCAGTCTCTGCCTTGAACATCAATTGCCCTTGTGCTCCTGTCACTGTAGTTTGCCCTGTACTTGGTGTACTATCAGTACTATCAGTTTGGTACCAAAGTGTGCACTGCTTAATTGGTATCCAAACTCCAAAGCCTTGAACTTCACTTGAAGTGAGCATCCTCGTTGTACCTGACTACTGTCTTAATTACTTCCTCATGAGTATGGCGCCTCAATGCACATGACTTGAGCTTCGTGACATCAGCAGGGACAGTGTCATGGGTACACCTGTTACTCAATGTGCATTATATAGAGTGCATCAGCCTTGGTCATCCAGACCCTAGCTGATGTCGCACCAAGACCTCCACAACATGAATTTTACCAGGCTTACACAACTAACTGTAACCCACCTGCATATCACAGTTTACCACACATGGTTTTTCCTGTGGCGGTAAGAGTCAAGTATGGCAACCTGAATATCACAATAGTGGTATGTGTGGTAATTCGTGGTATATGATCCAGTTCCCCTTGTGGAGACTGTGGTTATTTGTGGTAAGCAGCTCTTGTCTTGTGGGGTTGGTGTTAGTAGAGGGTTAGGGTTAATATCCAGTCCCCCTGTAGAAACTGTGGTAATGTGCTGTAAGCAGCTCTTGTCTTGAGTGGCAGATGCAGAGGGTTAGGGTAAAAATGCTGAATACCACAATACACCACAGTGTGGAAATGTGTGGTTTATGATCCATTCCCCTGTGGAGACTGTGGTAATTTGTGGTAAGCAGCTCTTGTCTTGTGTCGCAGGTGCAGAGGGTTAGGGTCAAAAGGCTGAATACCACAATACACCACAGTATTGTATCTGTGGTAGTTTGTGGTTTATGATCCAGTTCCACCTGTGGAGACTGTGGTAATGTGGGGTAGGCAGCTCTTGTCTTCAGTGGCAGGTGCAGAGGGTTAGGGTAAAAATGCTGAATACCACAATACACCACAGTGTGGTTTGTATGGTAGTTTGTTTGCTCTTGTCTTGAGTGACAGGTGCAGAGGGTAAGGGTTGAGGCCAGGACCTCACATTACGGAGTCTGACGCTATTTTAATCATTCCTTCCCCAGGTGCGCTGTATGATGCCACCGGGTCCTACACGTCCTCCCTCCTCGTGTGTGTCGCCCTCTATATGATCGCATTTGCCCTGTTGCTGTGGACTGCATACCGTAGCCGTCGTGCCACGCGACTGAAGGGCAAAGTACTGAGCCAGTCAGAGGAGAAGAACGGAGAGCCCTCTGCACTGGGGGAGAAGGAAATGTATCTGGTCGAAATGCTCATGACCACAGTATGAACACATTACAAATCACTGGTTCCCTTGTATAAGACTTAACTTTAACTACACGTCATGCTTTAAAGTGTATTCCAACGGAGTACCAGCCACAACAAATACATATGCTTACATGGTATTTTTGCCTGGTGACCTCACCAAATTTCTACTGCATGCAATGAATAATAATAAGTACACCAGCTCAATTCAGCTTTATGAAGCCAGGGGTGTGTTCCACTCCAGCTATAACTACGCACACGGCACACAATGAAAGCCAGCCACCGTTTTCAAACCGGAATGCGCTGTTCGCCAAACATGAACACAATGTTTGCCTTACATAGCTAACGGTGTAGAGGAGGTGTCTGCTAAAGTTGGCTAACTACATTGAATGAAAGATGGACGCAATACGCAACATATGTTCGCCATTTGTTGCGTGTGCGTTCCACTTCAAAATCCAAGCATAACGCAAACGTTGCGAACATTTTCGCGTATGTTCGCGCAAGCGGAACGCACCCCAGCTAGCATACAATTAACAAGGGCTGAACAGAAGTATATGTATACATGAATATTAAATGATTTTTGGTAGGGAAATAGACAACATGCAAATTAGGCTTGTCCTTCATGTACTTTATGTATACAGTTTACATTCCAACTCGGCAAAATGACAAAATATGCAATTTGCACGAAATTCGAATTGCAAATTTTGCACTGTATTGATCAAAGGCTCAGTACAGAACTAATACATGTAGCTACATAGGTACAATCCCATGTAGCCTAATTCAATCCACACAATCGGTCATGTGGATTTAACCATTTTGTTGTTTCAAAATGACACAAATTTAATTTCACAAGAGAAGATAAAAAGTCTTTTTGAGCAAAGAAAACTCTTGAAAATAGGTTAACTGTATTTCAACAGCTTGCTTACAGTTCATATCTCAATAACTTTCTTAATGTACAGTAAGGCTTTCAGGATTTGTTTAAAAAATAAACTAAGATTTTGAACTAAAATTGTTCAAACAAATTTTTCAAATATTTTCACCCTTAAAAGAGGAATTCTGAAAAAAAATTCTATATACTTCATATCTACAAAGGTATGAATTTATTTATTTATTTATTTATTTTTTGGGGGGAGGCAAAAAATGTCAATCTGTATTTCATTAAATACAGTTGTCAATCCCTATTCTTATGTTGTCACTGTCAGTGATATTAAAATTTTCAGAAAAGTTTAGCAAAAAACTCACAGAAAATTTAAATCAAATTTACATATATCAAATTTTATTGAAGTTCTTTCAAAACTTGACCCAATCACATTTTGCTTAAAGGTAGTATCATACTTTGGTAAGAAACCAAAACAGAAATGTTCACAGATTTACGTATAACTTACAGGGTATGAAGATGGTGGTGGTAGAAACATACCATTACAATTTTTCTGCCTGAAATGGTGTATTTATTTAGATATTAGTAAAGCAACGACCGAAAATCTTTTTGATGTTTTAAAAGATCAAAATTAAAAGAGAAAAGTCTTAAGAAATACTGTGGCCGTTTTTCACTGTTTTCTCATAAGAGTGGGCAACGTATGGGACTGAAATTTTCACAGATGACTGTTACTGTATCTGTCTTGATATTTTTGCCCATGAATCTGTATTTCTTTGATAAAAACCAAAGTATGATATTACCTTTAACCACAGCAATATAGTTTTGACATATACATGTAGCAATATATGTCCCTACCAAGACTTTCATATTTTGTTATTAAAACAAAGATGAGGACTGCCTTATTATATCATATATCTAGATCAACTCCAACAAGTTTATGAAACTTTTATATTCTTTAAGTTCTGTAATAATCACTGTAAGTGTTCGGTGTGAATTTACATAGTATGCTATTGAAATGAAACACGTAATAGTCTTTTGTGCTTTTCCTACTCTATTACATTTGCATATTCCTATAGTTTATTAGGACTGCATTATTATATCATATTTTTAGATCTCAACTCCTTCACAAGTTTATGAAAATATTATTTTTCTTTTCAAGTTTTGTAATAGTCACTTAAAGTTTTCAGTGTGAATTTGCATAGTATGCTATTGAAGTAAAAAACAGAATAGTCTTTTGTGTTTTTCCTATTGTACGACATTTCTATATTCCTATAGTTATTTATTGAAGTATTTAAAAATATCTGGAACTGTTAGACTGTGCAAATTAGCACTTGTGGCCATTTTCTAGTTTTAAATCTTGAGTATGGCATGATCTGTTATTGACTTTTTAAAATGGATATGCTCATATCTGCCTTCATCTCAAGATGGCATAAATTATTTTTGGATTACAATAGTCTTATTTGACATGCAAAATGAAAGCCAAAATACGACATTCACTCAAAACTTCAGGAAATACAAATAAAATGTAAATTTTATTAAATTTATATATTTAATTAAAGGTAGTATCATACTTTGGTAAGACACCAAAACAACAGTGTTCACAGATTTACGTATAATTTGCAGGGTATGACGATGGTGGTGGTAGAAACATACCGTTAACATTTTTCCGCCAGAAATGGAGTATTTATCCAGAAATTTGTCGAACAACGACCGAAAATCTTTTTGATCTTTTAAAAGAGAAAATACTTAAGAAATACTGTGGCTGTTTTTCACTGTTTTCTCAGAAAGTGGGCACCGTATGGGAATGAAATTTACACAGATGACTGTTACTGTATATGTCTTGGTATTTTTGCCCATGAATCTGTATTTCTTTGACAAAAACCAAAGTATGATATTACCTTTAATTTAGTACAGCTAGTGTTTGGCGATCCTGTATTTACTGTGTGTGTTTTCTACATTACGTTTTTAGACACTAGAGTTTTTTTAAAGTACATACTCAACCCCTTGTGAGAGTAGCAGGGTTAAAATGTTTAGTGCCTTTAATAAGTCAGGGTTGTTTAACTTCAGAATGTACACGTATAAATGGGATGCAATACTTATACACTAACATACTACAAGCAATTTTAGAGGTTGATTTCACCAAACTCATCGTAACTTACTATCAATTTATAGTGCTGGGCAAAATCGGGTAATTTCATATCTGGCTGCCGATTGCAAAAAAAAATCAGGTTAACGGTTAACCTATGTAATAACGTGCAACTTGTGCGATTTATGGTATATACGTCTTCTTCAATGGGATCGTCGCTTTCAGAATGCTTTTTACGATGTAAATCTTTAGATCAAGCATTTAGATCAAGCATTTAGATCAAGTACACAATGTTTCTTTTAGATCAAGTATGTGAAAAACGTGTTTCAAAATGGACAAAATAACTGACTGAAATTCTACAGTTTACTCTTTTTGGGTAGTTGAGCATGAGCCAAAGGTTCATCCCTCTTTTTGTCCTTTCAGTTTCGGTTAATGGTTAGTGGAAATTTGTAACCGGATAATTAAATCCGGGTCGGTTAAAAATTTAACTGGATAAAGATCCCAGCACTACTATCAATCATAGGACTTTTGATGCATTGACGCCCTACGTTGGATAGGCCCCCTACGATGGGTTACCGGTATCCGGTATTTTTGTTCATTTTTTAAAGATTTTGATTATTCAATTTAAATTGCTTGTAATTTGACACCTGATGACGTCATGATGATGTCAATATTTGGCATACATCTACTCTATAGGGACTTTCATTGGACCAAATTTGGTTAAGATTGACTGTATAAAAGTGACAAAAGTGGCACCGAGAATTCCCCTGTGCAAAGTCTATGGGATTTTGAAGGAGAAGAAGAAGAGGAAGAAGGAGGAGAAAAAAAAAATCTGTACAAAAACAATACCTTTTCCCAACAATTCAATGCTGCAATTTTGCGGATGTAACGTGGACGCTGCATTGCCATGGTGTGGAATGACCCAAAAGCTAGCTCAAATTAAGGTCAATAGGGTCAACTCACTTCTTTTAGGAAGTTACATAGGACAAAGCCATGAGTGTATTTGAAAAAAAAGTTGACGGCAGTTGTCCCCAAAGTTTAGCAAATACCTCATTTTGACATATTTTGTCACGTCTTGTCGTGTTGGAATTGACAGGACTTTTTATAGATTGTAAATAAATAAAACACGATTTATAGTGTTTGATAATTCAGAAAAAAATATACATACTGTAACATTCTTCTGAAAAGTGTAAATAACTTCCTATGGATAAATGGTGGAATCCTCTTGTAAAATCAAAATGAAAGTGCTACAATGATTACATTTATAAAATTATATTATTTTACTATCTATTATTATTGTAATATACGGTAGTTAGTTTATTACTCTGCATTTTTATGTTGGCTTGCAGCTGTAAAAATTACGTTTTAGGTTTTGAGGAATAATATATTTGTATATATCTGTTTGCATGTTCAGCATATGAACAAAGATAGTTGACAATTTGGGACACTGTCAACATAGAGCTACATATAGATAGCTCAGTTGGGGCCAATTTCATAGAACTACTTAAGCACCAAAATTTGCTTAAGCATTAAAAATCCTTGGTAAATAAAATCAGTATGCCAGCCAAAACTCCTTGTGAATGTTATGCTCAGTAAACAATGGCCGAATACAAGTCAAAAGCAGTAAACATCGCATGAAAATGTGGTTGGTAATCCTGTTTGGTCAAGGAAGACTTTTCATGCTTAAGCAACTTTTGTGCTTAAGCAGCTCTATGAGGGTCTCCTGATGATGACTAGAGCATGCTAGTCGAAACGTTGAGACCTTACGAGAAGTGCGAACGAAATCAAACTGCGAAAGTACAAACGATTCTTAAATTTTTAACATTTGGTCAGTATAATCCTGTTTGATCAAGGAAGACTTTTCATGCTTAAGCAATTTTTGTGAGTTAAGCAGCTCTATGAAATTGGCCCTTGGTAGAGCACAGGTACAGTATTCCCAGGGGTCGCAGGTTCGAATCCCGCTCCTGTCAATTTTTCTTTGTTCACTTTTCAATGACTTGAGAATATTGTTGGAAGGGGGAAATGTCACACCCTCCATCTAGACTCTTTTCCAGGCTGCGTCTGAAATAGTCCGAATTGGGTGCATATTTTTTTGTTAAAAGTGTACAATAATATTATTGCATTATAGGCCTATATATGATTGCAGATAGAAATGAAATATTGTTAAATGCTATACATTTTTCATTATTATTTTGTACGAAGTGGGTGCTCATCTGACAAATAAATGGCTCGATGAAGACACTTATTACGGAAACTTTCTGGATTCGGTGTGAATTCTTTTTCTTTTTTTTGTGCCATCCGAGTCGAGAAAAATTAGATTTAATTTTGTTTTTATGGTAAAAACTACAAAATTAGTTTTGATTTTCCTCACTACTAAAACAAAAGCACGTTTTCCAGGTTCCTTAAAATGAAAGAAGTGCATTTCCAACTGATGTCGTTTAAGCAGGAGTCTCTTTTAATCACAATCTTATACTAATACAGTGGAATGCTGCTATAAGGAACACCGCCTATAGTATCCGTACGCATTTTTGTGGCCGCCATGACATATGACATTATGGGTGAATCACAACCACTAACTGCATACCTTTATTGCGCTTTTCGCGGCAGTTGGCCGCTGTTTTAATAACTTTTTTTGTACATTTCACTTGATTTCTAATTATCGTAAACTAAAGCAAGAAAAGATTTTTCAGAAAAAATCATGCCATGCCATGAAAACACACAAATAAAAATATGCACAGATGCAAACATCGCATAACGAAACTGCGCAGATATTTGTGAATTTGTGATATACGATGTATCAAACGTCACAAATATTTGCGAAGATATTTCTGATGTTCGCTGTTCCTCCTGCGCCACATTTCTTTGCCATCTTGCGCATGATATTCATAGTTCACACTGTGAGTAATGTAATGCGCGTCCCGAGTGTCATGTGTCATGGCGACCAGCGCATTTCGCACTGGATAACGAAACCACACTATACCGAACATTTGGCTTAATCAAACATCATCCTTAGCTGCCAAAGTTTTTGTACAAAATACACAAAACATTGTGTAAATTTGCTATAACGAACGACCACTGTAATAACAGAAAATGTTTCTGGACCCCACAATGTTCGTTATAAGGGCATTTGACTGTACTAGGACTAATACACAATCGTAAATTAACCAAATAAAAATTACGCTTTGAGTTAGGAGTGGCTGACGCGTATCAATTCTAGCAGGCTCTTCATCGAAGGCTAAAGATTACTTTAAAAATTAGTTTAATGGTTGGTTATTCAATGTTACTTAAAGGAATGTGGTTAGCATAAAAGAAAGCAAGGGACATAAAGATGACACAATCGCTTTCTAAAGCTCTGCATTATTTTGGTCGAAGCAGTTAAGTTTTCAACAAGAGTTGAAATTCTTGAAACAAAGTGGAAATAACACTCTTTCATTCACAGTGTTGTAGTCGAGTACTTTTTTTCCGAGTACCAAGTACTGCCGAGTACTTTGACTGCCGAGTACCAAGACAGGTCGAGTACTTTGCCAATCGAGTACAAGTACTGGTTTCCGAGTACAAGTACTTGTGCACCCGAGTATAAGTACGAGTACAACTACTTATCTTCCGAGTACGAGTACAAGTACTTATCTTCCGAAAAAAGATAGAACAGGTTGCGCTGTAGCGTTTGACTCCATTCTGCACAAATTCTTTGAACCCAAATTGAGCAACAGTCGATGTGGACTCCTACTGATCTAAAAAATGGTGGTCAACACACTGGCTATGCGTTGCAACAGTAATACGTTACAACAACGTAAACGCCAGGCACGGCAAAGTCTATTTTCCAGACTCAACTATTCATGATAAGCATGTAATTTCTATACGCTAGATTCGATCCATTGTTAGAATGCTCAGATCCACGAACTTTAACTGAACAGATTTTTTTTTATCGAGTACTCTTTTGCAAGTACGAGTACGTAGATGCTCGAGTACAATTTTTGGACGTCGAGTTCCGAGTATTTTGTAGCCCGATTACAAGTACCAAAGGATGAGTGCGAGTATTTGAACGTCCGAGTGCGAGTACGAGTACTCGGAAAACAGTACTCGAGTAGTACTCGAGTGCGAGTACCGAGTACGAGTACAACAACATTGTTCATTCAACAGAGTAAACTTCTGAACCCCAAATCAAAGTCCACACTTTCAGAAATAATGCTTGCAAAGCCTCACCAAAGCCAGTACAATCATGGCCTCATTTTATTCAAATTAACGAAACTGTATCTTAATCAATAACGTAAGAAATGGACGGGGCAATTTTTCTAAAATTTGTTTTCGGTTTATTCAACAGCCAAATCCTTTTTCACAAGAACTACAAGTTATTTAAACATTTAAATGCATAATCACTGCTTTACTTTACTGTGTAACTTACACGTTTATCTACGAACACCTTTTTACCTTTAATACATGTGTGCTGCTACTCCTTTAAAGGTTTACTGTAATCAAATTTGGAAAAGGGGTAAAAGCGCTTTAAAAATATTGCTTGATACATAATTACTGACTATATAAATTCATATTTCTATGTTAGTAATTAATTTTGACCAAAAAGGTACAAAATCAATACATGTATGCCCCGCCCCTCAAAAAAGTCCCCCTTGGATCCGATCCACGCAACAATAGCGTGTGATATGACGTCACCTACAGAATTGGTATAGGCTTCCACCATAGTATACTGCGTAGCGTTCTGCATGTGACGTCAGCAAGGTTTTCCATTGCGAAAAGTGGGATGCTAAATTATGAGTCGAAAATACCTCCCTTTTCTATGTACAATATTTTTTAGCACAAACAATGATAGACAGGTTGAATTTTATAACAATACAGATGTATTTAACTTCATATGAGTTTTGATTACAGTAAACCTGTAAGGTGTTTACTTTAAAGAACGAAAAACCTTAATAAGTAAAACTTCAAAGGGCATGTACAACATTGGTAAAGGTGACAGAGCAGCTGCAGGCTGCTCATAATTTGATTTGTCATGGAATAAAAACCAAACCTGTGAAATTTTCAGCTCAATTGATCATTGGAAACAGTAGAAAACGACGTTGCAATTTTTACGCCAAATTGTGTGGGAATATAGCTGTCTCATTTTTGATCTTGCCAAAATCAAAAATGTTTTGGTGTTTGGTTTTACTCTTTTCAGGCAGAACAAATTTCACAGTATGTTTCTACCATTACCGCCTTTATACCCTGTAAGTTACACGTAAATCTGTGAACATTTCTGTTTTGGTTTGATACCAATGTTGTACATACCCTTTAATAGGAAGTCTTTCACACACAGGTACATCTTCCTGCGGAATATCTTCAAGACGTTCTCCCAATTTTGGAAGACGGAATTTGAAATCTCTTTAAAGGTAATATCATACTTTGGTTTTTCTCAAAGAAATACAGATTCATGGACAAAAATTTCAAGACATATACAGTAACAGTCATCTGTGAACATTTCAGTCCCATACGGTGCCCACTTTTTGAGAGAACAGTGAAAAACAGCCACAGTATCTTTTAAGTCTTTTTCTTTTATTTTTGGTCGTTGTTTGACTAATTTCTGGATAAATACACCATTTCAGGCGGAACAATTTTAACGGTATATTTTTACCACCACCATCTTCATACCCTGTAACTTATAGGTAAATGTGAACATTTCTGTTTTGGTCTCTTACCAAAGTATGATACTACCTTTAACAGGAAGTCTTCCACACGCAAGTACATCTTCCCTTTTGACAATAAAACTTACAGATTATCATCAAGCCATTCTCCCGAATCTTGAAAGACAAAATTTGAAGTCTCTTCAACAAACTTGTACGGAATACAGAATTCCCATATTGGACTTCAAAGGCAAACAAAAACAACAACGAGAGAAAAGAATTACTCTGTGTTGCTTACCGGTGACGCCAAATTGAGTTGGCCTTGAGGGGGGCGGGGCTACTAGGTGTACGTCAGCCATCGCTGAGGGTTTGCCCGCATGAACTTATCGATGATGTCCTCCGACAGGCCTCGTGCACGCATCTTTGGCAGAACGTGGAGCATGATATGCGACAGGCCGTGCCCTCCGTACTTCATCTGAGAACAAAACAGGGAACCCAAAAAACAAAATTCGCCGGATTTTAGTATTACAACAAGACATTTCAATCACGGTTCTTTTGTTTACTTCATTTGATTCTGTACGTCAAGAGAGGGCGCTATGCTAAATACATGTAATGTTATATTTAATCCTTTATAGACCGATCCGACGGCACGATATACTGTCCGCCATTACTGCAGTGGGGGCCTGTCTTTTGTCCGACAACAAAAGAACTAAAACTTCGTCACACACTATAATGGGAGACTTGGATGAGCCGGTCTTCAAGTCAACAGCGTGAGCATGCGCGCGCAAAACAACGTGCGCATGCTCACAATTGCGCAAGCATGGTTTGCGCGTGCGCGGTTGACTCAAGACCGGTTCTCCAAAGTCTCTCATTGCAGGGTGTACGTCCCATGATTAGGGGACATACACCCTGTAATATAAAGTGCGGCGGACGTAAATTCTTTTGTTGCCGGACAAAATACGGACGAGGACACTGCAGTATTGGCGGGTGTTTCCTTCCTCCGTGGTCGTGCCGTTGGATCGGTGTATAGAATTATTAACCCATTCAGACCATTTTTTTTGTCTTATTTAATTTTCACCAGCCTCATTATCAGTCATATGGTGACATTATAGAGCTCATATGGTGAGGCCATGTGCAGGGAGTTTGGCTTAAACACTACGGGCGCACGATGGTTGAATACTGCCGGTCAAGAGCCCAAATTCCAGGCAGACATAATCTACGTTACGGCAGATCTGTGTTCAGAAGTCACAGATTGCGGTCTGCTCGAAAATGCCTATCTATTCAAACTCAAATCAAGGGGGTAACTCAACCAAAATGAGCAAAATTCTGAGGACAGTAAAGGTTCTATGAACCTCTTGTTCCAGACAGTTCTACTCAATGTATTTCAATGGGTACTGGACTTGGATTTGAGTCCAAGTGACAGGGTCAAGTCAACAAAGTCTGACCGCCAAATGTGACTCGAGTCGGCTTTAAGTCCAAGTCACCATTGTCACTGGGTTAAGTCAACAAGTCTGACCACAAAATGTGACTTGAGTTGGACTTGAGTCCAAGTCACTGGGTTATGTCAACAAGTCTGCCCACCAAATGTGACTCGAGTTGGACTTGAGTTCAAGTCACTGGGTCAAGTCTACAGGTTTGACCAAGACTCACCAATTGATGTCTTGCGTGGAGGTCGTGGGACAGGACAACCCTGTCCTCCATTCCTTCCTCCACCAGATACTTGATCATCTGGATGCGCTGGCCGTCATTCATGAAGTCGATCTCCGGGTAGAACTGGCATTGGGAGCTCTCGGTGCCAAAGAAGTCGAATTCCAGGAGAGTCCCCAGCTCGGCAAACTCCAGCAGGGACTCCTTGTCAAAGAAGCATGCTGCATGGGTGAAGACAAGACAAATGTGAGGTAGCCTCATTCAGAGGGTATAAGGGTATTTTGTAGTAATATTGATATGGCACTCATGGGATGATCGAGGCTTCAGTCATGTTTAGAGGACACTATGTGATGCTGGCGAAGGGTCTCTTCAAAATCTTAGACTTAGCTCCAGCTCACGCTTGGTCATGTAAAAGCTGAACAATTCAGTTCTTTTGGTAATGTGGAAGCCCTGTTTTCTTACTTTTTCAAAACTGTACCCTGCGTAGAATTAGGAGGGCCTAAAAAGAACCTGAACGGACTTGAAAAGACAGAGCGAATTTTAAAACTATCAGTTGCCAAGGGACTCCCAAAGAGTGGCTGATGTGCTCTCACAGACTGGGTAAAAACTGTACCGTGTTTTGATGCCTAATACAAGATGTGATGGATATCAAAACCAAGGAACTGAAAAGGCCCTGAAACAGAGCGAATTTCAGTTGCAGAGTGTCTCCCATAGAGTTGCTGGTGTGCTCACACAGACTGGGTAAAAAAAAACCACGGACGTCATACAAAAAAAAGCAACGCTTTTGTATCGACTGAGGCCACTAGCGGCCATCTTACTGTGCCAGATGCAATACGGTAACTATTGTTGCCAGACGGATTTAACTAACAATGGTGAGCTCGTCTTTGTATTAGCTTTGTATTCGGCCCTCTAAGATGGTTACTTGTGGTTTCAGTGAACTATGTGGGCTTATAGGGAGTATTGCGAGTTCAGATTTTTTTATATGACCTCCGTGAAAAAAAACCCAGAAGCATGGAGGTCCTTACTGTCGAGATGGTCCATGACAACTCCATCCATCTTTGCGCCAGCTTCCTGCAAGACCCGTACAGCATCCTCAGGCCCTTTGACATTCATACCAGGGTGGATGGAGACAGGGCAGCCTAGCTCCAACTGGACACTGGCCGCGGCGCGGAGATTCTTCTTCTCATTATCTGGTTGAATGTAGAACCAAAAAAAAAGGCATCATTTCATTAATTTGGGAGGCTGATCATCAATGAAAGATGAGGATTGACTGGACACGTACTAAGGAAAGATTGGCCTGAAAACTGTGTTAAAAACCATGACACAGGAATCAGATTGACATATGGGTCCTTTCCGTGCCTTCCACCTTTGGGGTCCCAGGTTTGAATCCAGCCAAGGGCACTATTTGGATTGGGTTTTCAGTCCTTGCCTTACTAGATCTTGCTGCTAACTTTCAAGGCCATAAACAACCTGGTTCCAAAGTAGCTCCACGGCTTTGGAATTCACTCCCTCCTGAAAATATAGGTTTCTGTTTTCTTGTTCAAAATAGAGTACATCCCCTGTATCTACTTCCAAACCGTAGCCAAAAGCCTCTATTTTGATACCTGTTATTAAAGAAAGGATTCACAAAATGGAGCCGGAGCCGGAGCTTGAGCTGAGGTTTGGAAAAGGGTCAAGGACTGATTATTGAGCTTCCTCCTTACCATTCATGGGCCACGAGCATCCAATCTCTCCGACGACCCCGCAACGACCCGTGCTGCCGTCAGCACCTTCCAACAGGTCGGAGGTCATGACCTTCTCGACCTCCTCCTGGGTCATCCAATCTACCTCTGCCGGGTGTGTGTCAGACGTGAAGTACCCTAATTATAAAAAGAAACATATTTGACATTCACAGTCAGCACCATGGGTAGGTATTGCCTGCCTGAAGAGAATTGAAGCTGAGTCTTGTTAGTGAGTCTTGAGAGCGAGTCTTGAGAGCGAGTCTTGAGAGCGAGTCTTGAGAGTGAGTCTTGAGATTGAGTCTTGAGATTGAGTCTTGAGAGCGAGTCTTGAAGAGTCTTGAGAGTGAGTCTTGAGAGTGAGTCTTGAGAGTAAGTCTTGAAGAGAATTGAAGCTTAGTCTTGAGAGTAAGTCTTGAGAGTGAGTCTTGAGAGTGAGTCTTGAGAGTGTGTCTTGAGAGTGAGTCTTGAAGAGAATTGAAGCTTAGTCTTGAGAGTGAGTCTTGAGAGTGAGTCTTGAGAGTGAGTCTTGAGAGTGTGTCTTGAGAGTGAGTCTTGAGAGTGAGTCTTGAGAGTGAGTCTTGAGAGTAAGTCTTGAGAGTGAGTCTTGAGAGTGAGTCTTGAGAGTGAGTCTTGAGAGTAAGTCTTGAAGAGAATTGAAGCTTAGTCTTGAGAGTGAGTCTTGAGAGTGAGTCTTGAGAGTGAGTCTTGAGAGTGTGTCTTGAGAGTGAGTCTTGAGAGTGAGTCTTGAGATTGAGTCTTGAGAGTGAGTCTTGAGAGTGAGTCTTGAGATTGAGTCTTGAGAGTGAGTATTTAGAGTGAGTCTTGAGAGTGAGTCTTGAGAGTGAGTCTTGAGTGAGTCTTGAGAGCGAGTCTTGAGAGCGAGTCTTGAGAGTGAGTCTTGAGAGTGAGTATTGAGAGCGAATATTGAGAGCGAGTCTTGAGAGTGAGTCTTGAGAGCAAGTCTTGAGAGTGAGTCTTGAAGAGAATTGAAGCTTAGTCTTGAGAGTGAGTCTTGAGAGTGAGTCTTTAGAGTGAGTCTTGAGAGCAAGTCTTGAGAGTGAGTTAAGCTTGAAGAGAATTGAAGCTTAGTCTTGAGAGTGAGTCTTGAGAGTGAGTCTTGAGAGTGAGTCTTGAGAGTGAGTCTTGAGAGCAAGTCTTGAGAGTGAGTCTTTAGAGTGAGTCTTAAGAGTGAGTTTTGAGAGCGAGTCTTGAGAGTGAGTCTTGAGAGTGAATCTTGAAGAGAATTGTAAAAGAATCAGACACTTGACACAATGCTGAAACCTTACAATGAGCCTTGAACAGACTTTATGATGAGTCTTTAATAAAACCTGACCGTGACTCTTGATGAGGAGTCTTAATGCGACTTGCATCAAGCTCTGGAGTAACCATGCAGACTACAGATCCAAGCTCTCTAACTTGGCAAAACTCTCAAGAAGGCTGGATCTCCTTTAATTGTTGGAAGGAGGACCTATATGAGACCTCAAGTCTCTCTCCAAGCTTAGCTTAAGTCTCAAAAAGGTCGGATGTTCCATTGCATGGAAGTTAGACCTCTATGAGACATGATGCTAAGACTCGGCCGAAGCTCCGAGGAAGTCAGTTCACGTACCTGTTCCTGCGATGATATGAACTCCTGAGGCCTCTGAAAACTCCACCAGCTTGCCCACGTTGCGATCCAGGCCAATCGGAGTCAAATCCACCAGGGACTGACAGCCGTTCTTCTTGAGGAAGAGAAGCTCCTTGGTGAGGGCCTCGTCCTCATTCTTGAGCAACATATTCTCCCACCAGCTGTAGCTGCATTTGAAACGAATCGAACCAAATCTTCATGTGATGTTTTTTATTGCTGCATCTGGCCTGGGGTCGATTTCACCAAACTCATTGTAACTTACTATCAATCGTAGGACTTATGATGCATTGCAGTCCTACGTTAGATAGGCACCCCTACGATGGGTTATCCTTTGTAACTGGAGTTACGATAGATCATAAGGCGTATGGGACTGAGATTTTCACAGATGACTGTTGCTGTATCTGTCTTGATATTTTTGCCCATGAATCTGTATTTCTTTGATAAAAACCAAAGTATGATACTACCTTTAAGTTCCCCGTCCGGAACGAAAGGAATGCAGTCAGTCGCACGCGAACGATCAAAACATTTTTGGTGGCTCGCCTAAGTGCAGGGGGAAAGGGACAATGAACAATCTTGCCAGAAATTCTGTACAAAACAAAATAAAATTGCTTACGGGTTGTGTCGGAGCCAGTACAGGTTTTCCATTCTTATAGGTGATTTGCATATTTCCCATCCCTCGTCTGTGATTGGCTGAGAGTAGAAGCAGGTGAAGTCTGCATAGAGGTGCTCGTGGCTGAGAACACATCCTAACTCCTTCGGTTCAACAGGACCAAGAACTGTGGGCAAAAGAAGGAAGGTTAGGGAGATGATTTTTTTCCAAATACCTTGGATTTGGCTGGAGGTACTTCAAACATTTTCATAGCTGCTAAGCACCAAAATACCTTGGTAAAATAAAATCAGTATGCCAGCCAAAACTCCTAGGGTTGCACCCAAGTAAATAAACTCCCATAGACAACAGTGATAAATCCTCAAACTTCATTTAAAAATATACAGAACTCTCACAGCTGTTCAAGTTGCACAGAAAAATGATGATGAACATGTCACCTTTCATTTTCTTTTCATTTTATGGTAGGGTGACCATTGAATTTTTGAGTTATACTCATTCTCAGCTGACCACCCCTAAAACAAGGTATGGATCACTCCAGTCAAAGAAGCCTTTTTCAAAAAAAAATCCCTCTGCAAAGCGGCAGAAATAGACCCACTTTCTCACCCAATTGCATCAAAGAGGGTCACAAATGGAAGCCCAGAGTCCAGGCAGGAGGTCCAGTGCCATATTTCTTCAATCCTTCATTTTCATAGCTCTCACAACTCTCTTATTTAAAATATATTGAGTGCTTAACTTTTATTAATGAGCTCGGCGGACGGATTTTGGCACTATTTACATGGGTGCACCCCTAGTGAATGTTATGCTCAGCAAACAATGGCTGAATACAAGTCAAAAGCAGTAAACATCACATGAACATTTGGTTGACAATCCGGTTTGATCAAGGAATTCTTTTCATGCTTAAGCAACTTTTGTCCTTAAGCTTAAGACTTGCTGAGCTTACCAGCTGAGCTAAACCTCAGCACAGCCACAACTAGAATGAACTAGACTATAAGCAGATAATTAACAGCCATTAAAGAATTTATCTTAAAAAACTTCAAGTAATACAATTAATATCAAACCTGCTGCAAACTGCTTATCATTATTAAACATAGCTGCTAACCTATCTTAAAGACGTAGTAAAATGGATATTGAAAACAGATGAGAGTTTGCCAATGTGTTATTGCATAATTGGTGTATTAAAAAATGTATATCTGGGAAGTTTCATATTTTTACGAACTAGAGTATATGTTGTTGTTTTTTATAAAAATCTACCTATTTCTGGATGATTTGATCAAATTTGTGTAATTCTCTCGCTGAGGGCGCTACACATGCATGGATATGTGATACCCTGTCCAATATATTGATACAATGCGTGAACGCAGTTAACTCATGTAAACTGATGACGTGCAAAGGGGGAGTCGCCGCCGGGCAACAGGATTACGCTTTCATGATAGCTGTCGGCGAGTCCCCTTCACGTGTCATCACCAATCACCTTTTTACAAAAATGACTTTGGCGCTGGCTCAAAATCGGCAAATTTGTGGTCCTTTTTTCCGGGATAGGAAATCTTTTGATTTTTTGTTCTTATTATGTAAGTTTATATTCTCTATTCGTTTTACTTGGTTTTTAAAGGAAATTAGGACGACTTCTGCTAAAAAAGTGATACATTTTTACAAAAAAAAGGAATAATTCCTCCAAAACAGGAATGATTGGCAGCTACGCATCAACCAAAATAAAGACGTAAAATATATCATTTTTGACCAATGATACAAACAAATATCTGAAAACAACTGACAGGGGGCATAAACAAATCTGAACTCTGAAAATCTCCTATACTTTTGTACACAGCATGTGAGGAAAAACATTTGTAATCCAAAACAGAAAAAAATCTGAAATCAGATACAAATCTAAGAAACCTCATCTCTGAATTTCAGCTTTTGTGAAAAATCCTGCTAGGATCGAAACGTCAGACCCTCCTAACTCCAAGCATCTTGGATAACTTATAGTTATAACTTTATAGTCTACATATGGTACGCTTTATTTATTTTACACCAAATGAGGGCGGCCCATAAAAAAAGTATAAGTGCTCATATGTAAGCTATTTTCTCCGGATACTTGCTGCTTTTAATAAAAAGTCATGCACAAATTGAGAATTCGGACCTGAACCACGTACACACCCTGTTGAAGTTTTGATTAAGCAATAGTCCTAGGCTAATGATTATTTAGGCCTATCGGTTGTAAAATCATTAGGCCTACTTATAAAGAGGGTTTGTGGAGGTAGAAACCATGAAATGTGGTACTGAAAAGATTTGGTGAGAGCTATCTCGACATTCTGGCCAATATACTCTGGCCGTCCTCACAGGAGAGAGTCCCGAGGATAGCCAGAGAATACTGGCCGGAATGTTGAGATAATTCTCACTGGTTCTTTTCAGAACCACACTTCTAGAAAAGAGTTACATGGTGTCTCTGCAAACCTTCTTTTATACATTACCTCCACCATACCAAGTTTCAAATCCTACTTAGGCCTACTCAGTCAAAATATCTGAGGCTTAGTACAAAAGAAAGTGAGTGCTATGATAATTTCTTTGTATCTTTTTGCCGGGAAAATAAAAACTTTTTCCTACCTGTTACGACCTTCCCTCGTAGTTCATCAGCCATCTTGTCCATTGCTTGGTTCTCACAATATCAAGAGCAACAGCAATATGTATGCAGTAGTTGAAGTTACTTTCAATAACAGTCTACACAGTGTTAAGCCATTCTATGGACTGAGAGCAACTATTTCTTTGTTAAGTAGCTTAGCACACACATTAATGCATATTGACTATTAAAATGAGGCTATAAGATAGCCCCATGGTTATTACATCATATGAAAGTAGCTTAGCGTGTTTATGTAGGAGTAAACTATGAGTCATCATTTATGTTTCCAAAAAGAAGTTAATGTAATTATGATTAACTGCTGTTATACTCTTCCCTTAATTTGTTTTAATTTTATTTTAATGATTATACAGCCAGTAGCCTCTCTCCAGTTGATTTGGGGCTGGGATGTTTCTTTCTTGTCTGTTGACTGTTTGTTTTTTATTGCCATACATATTCATACATAGTTAAGTGTCAGTCATTGTTATTTTTTTACTTCGTTTTCACTGTTACGTTTAATAACTTATAGTAAGTAAAACTGTTTGTTATTATTGTTATTTACTGTAACAAATCTTAGGAAGTGTTTATGTGATTATTAAATTGTGATTTTAAGCCAAACCATTATTTATGTTGTATAAAATTGTATTAATTGTTTTTTATGTCATTTTATCACTTTTTGTTTCTTATTCTTCTTTATGTAAAGTGCCCTGAACATCTTTGATGGATTTGGCGCAATATAAGATTATTATTATTATTATTATTATGAGAATTAATCCCAAGGCTCTAAAGGTTATTAAGATTAATACCCACATTGTCATCATTGTGTGCAAATGTTCAGGTAGTGCATACAGAATTATACATTTAAATATTGTGGCACTTCTGGTATGGAACAAAAGTGGGGTCAAATTTCATGGAATCCATTACGGCCTATTTTCATGCTTGCGGTCACTGCTACGCGTGAAATCTATTTCATGGAATCCGTTACGACCTATTTTTGTGCTTACGGGCATTGCTACGCGTGAAATCTATTTCATGGAATCCGTTGCGGCCTATTTTTGTGCTTGCGGGCACTGCTATGCATGAAATCTATTTCATGGAATCTGTTACGGCCTATTTTTGTGCTTGCGGGCACTGCTATGCATGAAATCTATTTCATGGAATCCGTTACGGCCTATTTTTGTGCTTAATTGCGGGCACTGCTATGCATGAAATCTGTTTCATGGAATGTCCGTAAGCAAGACTTTCGGCGCTTACCTTAATATGTTAGCGAAGAATTTCTAGGATAACCTTGATTATTTCTCTGCTAACGCGCTGTCGTATGCATTCTGCAAAAATTCCTTGCTTACCGTTACCAAAAAGGAAAACACCTCCGTGAAATACGCTAACCATAAACCCCCCAAAAAACTGCTACCGTAAGCGAAGAATTTTTGTTTACGGTAACAGATTCCATGAAATAGGCCTCTGTTTCATGGAATATCAGTAAGCAAGTCTTTCGGCGCTTAGCTTAATCTGTTAATGAAAAATTGCTAGGCTGACCTTGATTGTTTTCTGTTAATGTGTTGTCAAGTATGTATTTTACAGGAAATTATTGCAAAGCGTAGCGAGAAAGAAAACTCTCCTGTGAAAAACACTATAACCATAAGCAAAAAAGTCTGCTATTGTAAGCTAAGAATTTTTGCTTACAGTAACGGATTCTATGAAATTGGCCTCTGTTTCATGGAATATCAGTAAGCAAGACATTCGGACTTAGCTCAATCTGTTAATGAAAAATTGCTAGGCTAACCTTGGTTGTTGTCTGCTAATGTGTTGTCATTTGTGCATTTTGCAGAAAGTTATTACTAAGCGTAGCGAGAAAAAAAACTCTCCTGTAAAATACGCTAACCATAAGCAAAAAAGTTTGCTATTGTAAGCTAAGAATTTTTGTTTACGGAAACGGGTTCCATGAAATCGGCCTCTGTTTCATGGAATATCAATAAGCAAGTCTTTCGGCGCTTAGCTTAATCTGTTAATTAATGAAAAACTGCTAGGCAAACCTTGAAAGTTTTTCTGCTAATGCATTGTCATGTATGCATTTTGCAGGAAATTATTGCTAAGCGTAGCGAGACAGAAAACTCTAATGTGAAATACGCTAACCATAAGCAAAAAAGTCTGCTATTGTAAGCGAAAAATGTTTGCTTACGGTAACAGATTCCATGAAATTGGCCTGTTTTAAGCAATATCAGTAAGACTTTCGGCGCTTAGCTTAATCTGTTAGCGAAGAATTTCAAGGCTAACCTTGAAAGTTTTTCTGCTTATGCATTGTCATGTATGCATTTTGCAGGAAATTATTGCTAAGCGTAGCGAGACAGAAAACTCTAATGTGAAATACGCTAACCAAAAGCAAAAAAGTCTATCGTAATCGCAAAGAATCGTAAGCAAAGAATTTTTGCTTGCGGTAACAGATTTTATGAAATTGTTCCCTGGCCTATAGCTAGTTAATATTCTTGGTTCTTGGTTACGTTTCCTCCTAAATACTCCTGATGGAGTTCAAACTGTAGCTGGCGGACGCTGGACATTATTGGTTAGCAGAAATGTTTTGAAGAGCAGCAAATTTAAAATTGGTTTTGTTGACTTGATCTATATGACTAAAGGATGGAGGCTGTTCCATGGCTTGACTGTCCTTGGGAAGTAAGAATTGTGCAAATACCTCGGATTTGGCTGGAGGTATTTCAAACTAGGACCAATTTCATAGAGCTGCTAAAAAAAGCACCAACATTTGCTTAAGCACCAAAAACCTTGGTGTTAATCAGTATGCCAGCCAGAAACCTGGAGAACGTTATGCTCAGCAAACAATGACCGAATGCAAGTCATGAGCAGTATAAAACATCATATGGAAATTTGGTTGGCAATCCTGTTTGAAGATGAAGATTAATAGTATGGGCATAGATGACCCAGAGAAATTGAGAGGCTGTGTTACTGACTTAGATTTTGGCCAAATTGCGGTAAAATTACAATTAAAAAAAGAGTAGAAAGTTAAGATTACAAAAGGAATATGACTTAAAAAGATGACAACAATTTATGAATCAAATGATGAATATGGACAATTGCACAAGGTGTTTCTCGTATCTTATAGGGGGGTAGAAGATCCACCGTGCATGCAGATCAAGAGAGCTTTTTGGCAAACAACTGGCAGTGGTCTTCTCTTCTACCTGAGAGGGTTTCAAGATTTACAGTTTTAAGGGCATCCTCACAGGAGATGAACTTACTATCCAACATTCGGCAGGCTCAACGTTTCAGTTGTTCTAGTTTATAAGATTGTTGACATGTAAGCGAGGAATGCCACACCACATCTGCATATTCAACTAGTGGACGAATATAACCTTTATATACAGTCATAAAGAAATACAGATTCATGGGCAATAATAAAGGACGATACAGTAATAGTTATCTGTGAAAATTTCAGTCCCATACGGTGCCCACTTTTTGAGAAAACAGTGAAAAACGGCCACAGTATTTCTTAAGTCTTTTCTCTTTTATTTTTGATCTTTTAAAAGATCAAAAAGATTTTCGGTCGTTGTTTAACTAATTTTTGGATAAATACACCATTTCAGGTGGAAAAATGTGAACGGTATGTTTCTACCACCACCATTTTCATACCCTGTAAGTTAAAGGAAAATCTGTGAATATATCTGTTTTGGTGCCTTACCAAAATATGATACTACCTTTAATGTAAGGCCAAACTTTTTAAGTAAACGAAGCAGATACAATTTACGGTTGATTTCGATGGAAGTCTCTCAGATATTTTTGTTCCACTGAAGATCATTCTGTATCCAAACACCAAGAATGTTAGCTTGGTCGACATAATGAAGGGGAGATTCGTTAATTGTAAGGACAACTGGAGTGGGAACTTCATGTTTATAACGCACTTGAAGAGCCTGACACTTACTTGGGTTTAAACAAAGCTTATGATCCTCAGTCCATTGAGTAAAATTGATCAAGGGTGACTTGAAGCTGGCTGCTACGTGAGTAGGAACGGTTTTCAGCTATTGTTAAATCACCAACATATTTCCAACAATACTTCCTATCTACAGTATCATAAGGAGCATATAGGATTTGTGCAAGGCCTCCAAAAAGAAATTGTTGAGTTTGAGACAGAAAATGGACTCAACAGTTCGTAAACAGTGCAAACAGTCACCATGGGAAATCTTGGTTCATCAGATGCTGGGTTTTTCAAGCAAATCAAGATTTAGTGTCTTTTCCAAAGATCATTCGTCCGAACAATTTTAGGAACAAACAGAAAGTAATCTATTCTTCATGTTTTATCGTGACTCAGATGTCCGATTGAGCTAAAATTTTCACAGGTTTATTATTTCATGTACATGTTTGATCAGACAAAGTATGAGTGCAGTCCTGTGACCTTTACCAATCATGTATTGTTCCTTTAATGACAGCATCATTAATGATCATTACTTGCCCTTATCAAGGCAAAAGCTAGCCAAAATTTATTTCGCTAAGCAGAAAAGGGGACAAATCTTCCCCAATTATAAGCACACATGGCAAGTTTATTTGTGGATGTAAGCAGGGATTCAGTCATTCTTGAAATGTATGCTAGGGGAAGAAGATTGAGGTAAAATATTGGTGCACATGCAGGGTTCGAACATAACACTGGACCGGTGGCCAAATGCTAGTCGAAAAGCCCACGGACCAGTCAAACCTTTGTTGAAGTGGTCCAGCTGACCAGTCCAAATAATGGGAGACTTTGGAGAACCGGTCTTCAAGTCAACAGCGCACGCGCACGCAATCGTGAGCATGCGCATGTTGATTTGCACGTGCGTGCGCGTGCGCTGTTGAATTGAAGACCAATTCTCCCAAGTCTCCCATTGCAAATGTTACCCCCTTTATGCCACATGTATGATACCGCCACGACAACTAAGCGTTTTTCCTTTTAGTACTGTTTAATTTATTTGTAAATTTTCATCGAACCTGACAAATTTACCTTAAAGTTATCTGTCAAAAATAATACTGAGAACTAAAAATCCTATACTGTGACTAATAATTTGATATTGAACATTGAAGGAAATGATGAGAGAAGATATCTTGCCCAGTAGGGACAAATGCCTCTGCAGAAAATAAATGTATGAATTCACTCACACAAAAAGAGGACCAGTCAAAACCTTGGCGGACCAGTCAAGATATGAGCCAACTGGGTAGGAACTTTTAAAGGTTTACTGTAATCCAAATTAGTATAGGGGTAAAAGAGCTATAAAATTATTGCTTAATGCATAATTAATAACTATATAAATTTATATGTTTATGTAAGTGCTTAATTTTGACTAAAAAGTTACAAAATCAGTACATGTATGCCCCGCCCCCTAAAAAGCCCTCCTGGGAACCGATCCACACAACAATAGAGTGTGACGTCACATACAGAACTAGTATAGGCCCACACCATAGTATACTGCGTGGCGTTCTGCATGTGACGTAAGCAAGGTTTTTCGTCGCAAAAAGTGGGGTGCTAAATTATGGTTCTAAAATACCGCCTTCTTCTATAATACAATATTTTTTAGCACAAACAATGATAGCCAGGTTGAGTTTTATAACAATACAGTTGTATTTAACTTAATATGTGTTTTGATTACAGTAAACCTTTAAGCACAAAAATTTGCTAAGCATGACATTTCTGTCTCAATAAAAACAGGGTTTAATAACAACCAAATTTCCATGTGTTGTGTATCACTTGTGATTGTTCTTTGGCTGTTGTTCGCTGACCATGAATATCAAATGGAATTTTCAATGGTGGTTTGTTCTATTGGGCGAGACATTTTTGTGCTTAACAGTTTTATGAAATTGGCCCCTGGTCCAGTTGGCCAGTAGTAAAAAAAAGTTATGGGGAAATAAATTAAGCACAGGTCGAATGGATGTTTTTTTTTATATTTATATTTTTATCACAGAAACATTGTCTGACAGTCCGATTGAAATATTACTACCAGTGATAGGCACTCTACATTCATGTGTTTATTCAATATTATGCAATGAACACAAAGATATTAACTCAGTCAATAGGCTTCTGTATGCACAAAGTGTTTAAATCCCCATTTCAGACAGGCAAATTTCCAGGAAGTGCCAATGAACTAAATACATGTAGATTAAAAGCGACTCGAGGTTGATCCGATTCATAATTGGGTTTCAGACAGTCAAACTTTATACACTGGCCGTATAAGTAGGCCTACAAACAAACGAGTGTACGCCCATAGCAAAGTCTGTGGAAGACTTTTGGGGCGGTTTACGTTTCAGACCGTACGTTATTCAAACAATATAGACTTCTATTGTAGAAGTATGAGCTTGCTCCTGACAGTTTTGGTTACCAGTATATGTGCTTAAATGTTTATACAGTCATCAACTCGTCATAACTTTTAGTGCAATAATTTTTAGATAATTCTTAGATGATTTTTAAATAATTTCTAGGCCCTTTTCATGTTCATCATTTAAGTGTGTTAGATGTAATTTTTAACTTATTAATTATTAACTGATAATTTTAATTTTAATTCTAATTGTGGTATGAATTTGTACTTTTTAATGTAACTTGTACAGACTGCTGAGATGCATATGTGGTAGTCTTAAAACACTAGATATTATTTATTAAACTATCGACGAATTATACAGGGCTGGAAATAAGGTTTGGTGAGGGCAAGGCCAATTTTCCATTGCAAGGGGCACTTCCATTGAAAAATCATAATGTGTATGGAAATATTTGAAGGGGGCACCAAGGCCAAGAACCAGGGCAACGAAGGCAATGGCCTCTGTGGCCTCCGTTTATTTCCAGGGTTGATTGTACAAATAATTATTATAGAAAATTTTCAAGTTTGTTGTTGCGAGGAGGAAATGGATATTAAGTTGCCAGATTAGTGACACGCACTGGAAATAGGGAACATATATCTCCAGTCTTGCGTGAACTGCATTGGCTTCTGGTTCAAAAGCATATTGACTTCAAAATACTTTCACTTACATTTTTAAGTTTGCAAGGGTTGGGTCCAATTTATCTTCAGACATTGGTTCAACAAATACAATCCTACAAGAGACCTCCGGTCCTCATCCAAGTCTCAATTGGTGTGCCCCCATACTTCAACAAAATCATATGGTCGTTGAGCTTTTTCAGCAGCTGCAGCACAACTCTGGAACACTATTCCAGGGAACGTCAAGCAAGCTGGTACTATTGAACAGTTTAAGGTAGTGGTACTCCTTAAAACACATGGTTTATTTTGGTAATTTTGACTGTGTTTATGTGAATCCTTCTATGTCCATGTTTATTTCTTTCTTTCTCCTTCTTTCTTACAAGCGCTTAAGCCCTGTCCACACTGAACTTTTTGGGGGCAAAGTAACCGAGACGCTGGGTACTTTACCCATTTTAAGTCCAGTGCTGTCGTCTCAGGAAGTCTACCTCTCAGTTACCGGCCAACTTCTGCCCGGGTAGAATGCCTGTGACACTTTACCCAAGACGAAAAGTCCAGTGCGGACAGTGTGAGTCGGGTACCCGCATGAGGCTTGTATTGTCAGCTCGGTAATTCTTCCGTGCGTAAATGGTTAAGTTACCCGAGTCAAACGACCATGTGCGGACACCGGTAATATTTGCCCATTTTTTTATTTATATACCCATCGGCTCGGTTAAATAACCGGAAAAAAAAGTCCAGTGCGGACAGGGCTTTAGAGACATCTTTGATTCTGATTTGCGCTATGTAAAAGTGGTTTATACCGCTGTTGTCATCCTAAACATCCAAAGTTCTCATCATTATCAGAATGAATAGGCCTAATGTATAAGCTTTACATCACTAAATAAATACAGTTACCCTATTTGAACTAATACAATCATCAAAATAGACATTTATGGCTGTTGTAAACAGCACATAAGGCTTTTCCGCATATGATATAAATTGCTTCTCAGCGTATTAATATTTATGTGTGACAACAAAAAGTTCACTTCCCTTAATATTGACATTTGGCGAACCACTTTTAAATGAGGACTTCCTGTTTGACCAGAAGTAGAGGTCACAGAGGTCAAACAATGTGTCACAAAGAAAGACCTTGCCTAACATTGTCATTTGGTGAAAGAATCACAATCCTAGCTCTTACCACTTTTAAATGAGGAGCTACTTCCTGTTTGACCGGAAGTAGAGGTCACAGAGGTCAAGTAATGTGTCACAAAGAAAGACCTTGCATAACTTTGACATTTAGCGAAAGAATCATGATTCTATAGCTCTAAGTATCACTTTTTTAATGGTCACAGAAGTCAAGCAATGTGTCACAAAGAAAGACCTTCCCTAACATTGACATTTGTCGAAAGAATCAACTTCATATCTCAAACGGTTGATTTTTTGTTGATTTTTAAAGATTTTAATTATTAAATCTAAATTGCTTGTAATTTGGCACCAGATGACGTCATAATGACGTAAATGTTGGGCATACAACTATCCTACAGGGACTTTACTTGGACCAGGTTTGGTTAAGATTGACTGCTTAAAAGCGACCGAAGTGGGTGTCCGAACAAAACGTGTGCAAAGTCTATGGGCCGTGACGACAAGAAGAAGAAGAAGAAGAAGAGGAAGAAAAAGAGGAAGAAGAAGTAAAACAATCAGAACAAAAATAAAGGCTTTTAAGCGTCAGCAAATAACCACAATGGAAACTGCTTTAATTTAAAGTCATTGAAGAGTAAACAAAGAAAAATTGACTGGAGCGAGATTCGAACTTCTGACCTCCGGAATACTGTCCCGACACTCTATCAACTAACTAAGCTATCCAGTTGGTGATGTCCCTAATAGTCAAGTATCCACACAAGATACATTATGAATACAAGTAATAAACTGCTGTAAACTGCTCATCAGCCAAAATAATGACTTGAAATTTGTAAAATGCTTAGAGCTAGGAGGGCCAGATGCGTTTCGATCCTAGCAGGATCTTTATCTTGTAAGTTTTTTCATGTTTTACTTGCATGTTCTAGTCCTCTTGTCATTTGACCTTCGATAAAGATCCTGCTGGGATCGAAACACGTCAGGCCCTCCTAACTCCACGCAAGATATATTATTGGTACTAAAAAGGAATTACTGCAGTCAAAGTGTTTGGTTGCTTACCGGTGAATCCAAATTGAGTTGGCCTTGAGGGGGCGGGGCTTCTAGGCGTACGTCAGCCATCGCTGGGGGTTTGCCCGTACGAACTTATCGATGACGTCGTCCGACAGACCTCGTGCACGCATACTGGGCAAGACGTGGAGCATGATATGAGACAGGCCGTGGCCTCCGTACTTCATCTGAGAATGAAACGAGAAAAAAAGCACCCGATTATAGTTAAAACCAAGACATCTTGATTGTCGGTTCTTTTGTTGCCTCATAAAGTCAAGAGAGGGCGCTTTACCAAGTAATAACGATATTAAATCTTGTTTACACTGATTCGACGGTGTGACATACCACCTGCCCTTACTGCAGTGTCCCCACCTGCCTTTTGTCCGGCAACAAAAGAATTTACGCTCTGCCGCACTCCATAATTGCAGGGTGTACATCCCATGATTAGGGGACGTACACCCAGCAGTATATAGAGTGCGTCAGACGTAAATTCTTTTGTTGCCGGACAAAAAAAGCGGGCAGGGACACTGCAGTAATGGCGGACAGTATATCGTGTCATCGGATCGGTCTATAAACTGATCCGACGGCGTGACATAACACGTCCCCTAATCATGGGACGTACACCTTGCAATTATAGAGTGCGGCAGAGCGTAATTTCTTTTGTTGCCGGACAAAAAAAAGCGGGCAGGGACACTGCAGTAATGGCGGACAGTATATCGTGTCATCGGATCGGTCTATACACTGATCCGACGGCGTGACAAAACACGTCCCCTAATCATGGGACGTACACCCTGCAATTATAGAGTGCGGCAGAGCGTAATTTCTTTTGTTGCCGGACAAAAAAAAGCGGGCAGGGACACTGCAGTAATGGCGGGTGTTTCCTACCTCCATGATTGCACCGTAGAATCGGTCTATAGAATTCTCAAGCAACTAATGTAACACGACTCAGAATACCCATTTCACTAAGTTTTAAACTCATTCATACATTCACAGTGTACGGACGAGTCTTTTGGCAAATTGCTAAGCATGCTACTCATGTAGCTGTTAGACAATGCTGGAAACAAAAACTTAATTGGACTTTTTTGGGGGCAAAGTTACCGAGATGCTGGGTACTTTACCCATTTTATCCAGTGCAGACGTCTCAGGAAGTCTTCCTCTCAGTTACTTTTCCCGACCAGCGCGAGCATTTCGACCGGCAAACTTCTGCCCACGAAGAATGCCCGAGACACTTTTCCCGAGACGAAAAGTCCCGTGCGGACAGTGCCAGTTGGGTACCCTCATGAGCCTAGAATTGACAGCTCGGTAATTCTTCCGCGTGTGCACGGTTAAGTTACCCATGT
This sequence comes from Astropecten irregularis, assembly GCA_963971285.1. NCBI lineage: Eukaryota > Metazoa > Echinodermata > Asteroidea > Paxillosida > Astropectinidae > Astropecten > Astropecten irregularis. The sequence goes on along the minus strand of OZ020258.1, from coordinate 12,140,126 downwards.
GGAAAGTCCAAGTGCGGACACCGGTAATATTTGCCCTTTTTACATTTTAATACTCATCAGCTCGGTGAAATCCCGGACAAAAAAAGTCCAGTGCGGACAGGGCTAAAGACTCACCATTTGGTGTTTTGCGTGGAGGTCGTGGGACAGGACAACCCTGTCCTCCATTCCTTCCTCCACCAGATACTTGATCATCTGGATGCGCTGGCCGTCGTTCATGGAGTCGATCTCCGGGTAGTACTAGCATTTGGCGGTCTCGGTGCCAAAGAAGTCAAACTCCAGGAGAGTCCCCAGCTCGGCAAACTCAAGCAGAGACTCTCTGTCAAAGAAGCACCCTTCAAGGACAAAGACAAGGAAAACATCAAGATCAAGATCAAGATCGGATAGCCTCTTTCAGGGGTAGGGTATGGCACTGAGTCATCTTTTGATAGAAGGTACTGTGTGATGCTGGCGGAGGGTCTCTTCAAAACCCTGGACTTGGCTCCAAAAAGCTAAAAGTTCAGGTTGTGGTCTTTTGGTAATGTCGAAGCTCTTTTCTCTTATACAAAACAAGACTCTCTCCTTCTAAACCGAAGCCTGTGTTTTGATGGCTAATACAAGCATGGGCCTATAAAGCCGAAGCCAAGATCTAGAAAAGGGCCTGAAACCTTAGTGACTTAAGCATTGATTGCTGAGAAACGTGGAGGTCCTTACTGTCGAGATGGTCCATGACAACTCCATCCATCTTTGCCCCGGCTTCCAGCAGGACTCGGACGGCATCCTCGGGTGCTTTGGTGTTCAGGCCGGGATGGATGGAGACAGGGCAGCCTAGCTCCAACTGGACACTGGCTGTGGCACGGAGAATCTTCTTCTCATTATCTGGTTGGATGTAACAAAACAGTAATCATTTCATTTAATTGGGAGGCTGATCATCAAGGAAAGATGGGGGTTGATTGGATACGTACTGAGAAAAAGAGGGGAGTGACATTTGCCCTAGGGATAGAAACCGGAGGGGAGGAGAAACGGAGGCATCAAACATTGGAGAGGGAGAATGAAGGACAAGGAGCAAGACAGTGAGCAAATGATGGACATCATTGGAGGGCGCATTGGAGGGCGCATGTGGGTTAGGGTTAAAGACTGTGTTAAAGGGTCTGTACAATAGGAATATGATGGCTTGAACATGTGCCAAAAAGCAACTGTTTTATGGGGCCTGTGATTTTACCCACTTCCTCACACTGTTTCAGGGTAAACGACAGTTTTTTTGGTTTGTATGCTATTTAATTTCCATAGTATTTATGAGCAAAACTGTGATGTCAACTTACAGCAGTAACCCAATTGATTTGTGCACAAAAAGTTGTGGTTGTTTTATAGGTTTTCTGACATCTTTTCCTCCTCAATGGGTTTGATTGTGCCGAATATCATTGGTGGTGTAATTTTTTTGCCAAACCATTTCTGTGGGTCAAGTTTGCCTCTTCATTATGTTTTGCATGTTTTTTTTCATTATACTTTTGCTGTTGGTTCCCTACATGAGTAAAATTCTTACGTCTTCCCACTTGGACAGAGATCAGGGATCAAAGACTGACGTTGTCCTTCTTCCTTACCTTTCAAGGGCCATGAGCATCCAATCTCCCCGATGACTCCGCAACGACCCGTGCTGCCATCAGCACTTTCCAACAGGTCAGAGGTCAGGACCTTCTCGACCTCCTCCTGGGTCATCCGATCCACCTCTGATGGGTGTGTGGCCGACGTGTAATACCCTAATTATGGAGAAAAAACATAATTTGAAGTCAGTGCCTGTACCCAGACAGAGACAAGAGAGTGAGTCTTGAAGAGAATTGAAGATGAGTCTTGACAATGAGTCTTGCCAGGGAGTGACAGCGAGTCTTGATGGGACTTGCCTCACTCAAGGGTGGGTCTTGAAGAGAATTGAAGCTGAGTCTTGATGAGTCTTGACAATGAGTCTTGCCAGCGAGTTACAGCGAGACTTGATGGGACTTGCCTCACTCAAGGTCGGTCTTGAAGAAAATTGAAGGTGAGTCTTGATGAGTCTTGACAATGACTCTTGCCAGGGAGTGACATCGAGTCTTGATGGGACTCGCCTCACTCGAGGGTGGGTCTTAAAGAGAATTGAGGGTGAGTCTTGATGAGTCTTGACAATGAGTCTGGCCAGCGAGTGACAGCGTGACTTGATGGAACTTGCCTCACTCGAGGGTGGGTCTTGATGAGAAATGAAGATGAGACTTGATTACAAGTCTTGACGAGACTCTAATGTGAATCTCGGAAAGACTTGAACAAGAATCCTAAGATAATCGATTTGCAGTAACACAGTGAGACATAAATTATACTCTTTGAGTTGTGTGGCTCTGAAAGGAGCCGGTTATCTTGACGTTCAGGCCGGTATACTCTGGCCATCTTTAGGAGACTGAAATCTTCTGAAGACGGCCAAAGTACACTGAGTCTAGTATACCAGACTACAAGATCAGATCAAATTAACTCCAGACTTTCTTCAAGCTTGGCTAAAGTCTTGACAAGGTTGGATCTCCTGTAAATTGGAAGGAGGACCTATATGACAATTGAGACCTGGGGTCGATTTTACAAAGCCCTGCGATCAATTGTAACTCAAGTTACAAAGGATATCCCATCGTAGGGGGCCTATTCCACATAGAGCTTCAATGCATCAAAAGTCCTACGATTGATTGTAAGTTACGAAGAGTTTGGTGAAATCAACCCCAGAAGACTTCCTCTAAGCTTAGATTAAGTCTCCACAAGGTTGGAAGTCCTATTACTTAGGACCTCCATGAGTTGGACCTCCACAAGACCTGATGTTAAGACTTGTCAGACACTTAAAGGAAGTCAGTTCACGTACCTGTTCCTGCGATGATGTGAACTCCCGAGGCCTCTGAAAACTCCACCAGCTTGCCCACGTTGCGATCCAAGCCAATCGGAGTCAAATCCACCAGGGACTGACAGCCGTTCTTCTTGAGGAAGCGAAGCTCCTTGGTGAGGGCCTCATCCTCATTCTTGAGCAACAGATTCTCCCACCAGCTGTAGCTGTGTTTGAAATGAATTGAGCATCAAGAAATAATCGCACTGTCATGTGGCCCTTCTTGATCAGCTCAGCAAAATGGCAGTGAGACCAAGATCGCTGGATAGACGAGAGTTGAAATTATGGACGAATGTCTCCATTGCAAATGCATTTGAACTATTAGCTGACAATAGACTTATATTATATAAATAAATCCCTCCCTGTGTAATACACAGGGAGGGATTTTTGCTCATTTTTGGTAGCAACACAGTAATTATGAAAATTAATACAATATAAACTTGACAAACTCGAATGTAACTTGACTATGAAATCTGGGGCCGATTTCACTAACGCTTTCACTTTCAATTAAGCTTGGCGTTTAGCGCAACTGCCGTGCTACTGCCGTGCTATTGCTGCACTCAATTGATTTAAGTTCGGCACGGCAGTAGCACGGCATATAGTCTTTTGATCTTGGGGCAAGATGAAAAACCATTCTTTATGTTTTATAAGAAAAATTGAGTAGGGTTTTCACTATTTATTCGTGACTCAGATGTCCGATTGAGCTCAGGTTTATTATTTCATGTACATGCTGGATCAGACAAAGTGTGCATGCTGTTCTGTGACCTTTACTAATCATGTATTATACCTTTAACAAAAATTGCTTACGGGTTGTGTCGGAGCCAGTACAGGTTTTCCATTTTCATGGGTGATTTGCATATTTCCCGTCCTTCGTCCGTGATTGGCTGCGAGTAGAAGCAGGTGAAGTCTGCGTAGAGGTGCTCGTGGCTGAGAACACATCCTAACTCCTTGGGTTCAACAGGACCAAGAACTGTGGAGAAAAGAATGAAGGGATGGAAATATAATTTCAAGGTGATTGTCAAGGTCCTGAAGTTCCTGGTAAGTTGATCCAACTAGCCCTGGCACACTCGCTGAGCTTATGGCTGGGATGACCCCATGCACCTACCACACAAGACAAGAGGTGCGTACAGCTTACCACATGCATAACCCAACTACCCATCACTACCTCACAGTACAATCCCTTGCCTTAGTCTTACTTTAGTCCAAGTAACTTGGACCCAATCGGACTAGTAATCTGGGAAGAATTCCACTGATGACCATTTAATACGGAAAAAAGGGTTATAATAATAATTAATAACAATTTGGGAGGCTAATCATCCTTACTGGCAGCTGGGGTCCTGAATTGTGAAGGATGCGACTTCAACATGATCAAATAGCAGGCATTCATGGGTGCCAGTGTTGTATCCGAGTCCACAACCTCCGAGGCCGAGGCCAAGTCCAAGTCATGGGTCTCCGAGGCCAAGGCCAATTTCTCATGAGCAGCCGAGGCCAAGGCCAAGGCCGAGTCACATAATAAGCATATCATTTCACTCCACGAGAGACTGTTTGCTAGTCTAGACGCGGTACCTGAACTTCCCAATGCGGTTTAAAACCACACTAGCTCTCAATTCATTACATTTGATGCATTATATGCTACACAATAATGTCGCGATGTAGGTGAGCGCTATTCACGTGATGTTTTAACTTTCTTTCTGTAAGTGTGTTGAACGAAAAATTGACAATTGTCCCCCTAAAATGTTGGGAAACATGTTTCAGTTTTAAATAAAAATTTCCAGGCCTCGGACCGAGTCATCATTCAAAATTCTTCGAGGCCGAGGCCAAGGCCGAGTCATGGACCCACGAGGCCGAGGCAGCACTTTTCCGGCCTCGAGTTCGAGTCATACAACACTGATGGGTGCCCTTGGCTGCCAGCCACATCAATCCATATATGATCACGGAGCACAGCCTGAGATTGAAAGTGTTTGATTTTTGCTACAAGGCTTACATGTACCTTACTGAATACAATTTATGATGAATTTCAACTATATATTTCAGTATAACACTGGCCAAGGTAGCATGGTTTTTTTACCTTTATTTTTTGTATACACTTGGTCTTGGAATGCAGCAGCAGCCATTTATCTCAAAACGCCCTCTGCTGCCCAGTGATAGTCATCAGTGGAATTCTTCCCCTTGCTCTTTAGTCTTTAATATAGTTTGCATTTAATCAGAGTTCACTTCAAAAATTCGTAATCAGGGCTGTGATTGTACTACCATCAAAAATAATGAAAACATAGCAAAAATTCCTGAAAATCATACGTCTCCTATACATTTTGTATGGATAAAGTGAGGGGAAAAAATCCTGAAATCTGGCTTTTTCCTGACAAATCACACCCCTGCATAAAAATATCCTGATAAATATCTGCCTGGGCCAAAGAGTGTTTCAAACATTTGAAGGGTGTTTTAGGGAGGATTCACACACACACAAAATTCACCATCCAATTTATGGGGATTGTGGGTTGATGGGTCCTAAAACTATAAAGGAAAGGAAACTACTTTTTGAAAAGTAACTTACCTACATATACTTTGTTGGTCTCCTACTCTATATTACCAAGGTTAAATTTTTGAAAGAGGGCAGGGCTTTGATTTTTGAGGGAAATTATGGGGTAAAAACGGTAAGCAAGATTGTAACATTTCACCGCCGCACGGACGGCCGCAGACGAGAATAGTCTGGTTTCCACTCTGACATTTTGAGGACTCTTGATTTGTTGGGTCTGGGCACTAGACTAACCAGACCAGACAGAATGGCCTCACGTGATCAGACGGTCTGTTTTAAAGTTTACAAGAAGCGCGTAAGAAAATTGAATTTTAACCCTGAAATGTTTAACAAATTTCTTCAATCTAGGCTTTTAAGGACCCAAGAACATTTGCTTCAAGTCAAAAGTATCATTTTTGAGGAGTAGAAATAAGTTAAGAACCAAACAAATCAATGTGTTTTGGGATCCCGTCAACCCACAATCGCCCAATTTATAACATTGTATTAACTGCACTAAATTAGGCTACTTATTTTTTAGTTATTACTGTTAACTTCAGACTTTCCCAATCTCAGGAAAGCTAAGGTAGCCCACGTGTGGGAATCTGAAATGGCTCACCCAAAATTTACCATGCAAAATGTTCAGCTTGAAGTGAGCTTGAACTGAGTTGAAGTTGAAAAAAAGTTGATTGTAACTTGTACTGAATTAAGGCCAAAAGAAAATGCCAAATTTTGTCGGTTCTTTGATAGGAACAGGATTCTGTAAGCACCAAAGACATACTACACCATTCTGTTCCACTTTATCAGTGAAAAGCAACAACTAAAACGGAATAGAATGAGCAGAAAATCAACATTTGAAAGTAAATCAAGTTAGATAGATGTTTACTTACTTTCTTCATGCAGCCATGTGGTACTTTAATTCGTTTTCGCCGCATGAGGGCGCTTGGCATCAGCATTGCTCGAGATCGAGATCGCGATTTCGGATCAACCTGTTGCTTTTTTAAAAAGCTAGTATCATACTTTGGAAGCATACTGAAACAGAAATCTTCACAGATTTACCTATAACTTACAGGGTTTTAAAGATGGTGATAGTAGAAACATACCGTTAAAGTTTTTCTTCTGCCTGAAATGATGTATTTATCAAGAAAAGAGTAAAACCAGTGACCAAAATTATTTGATCTTTAAAAGATCAAAAATAAAAGAGAAAAGACTTAAGAAATACTGTGGCCGTTTTTCACTGTTTTCTCAAAAAGTCGGCACCGTATGGGACTGAAATTTTTACAGATGACTGTTGCTGTATCTTTCTTGATATTTTTGCCCATGAATCTTTAGTTCTTTGATAACAACCAAAGTATGATATTATATATACCTTAAAAAAAATCATAATTATATGCAAAAATTGCAAAAAACTATGGAGCCTCCCTGCCTTGTTTATACGCAAGCCGAGCCAAATTTCAATTAAGTGTAATCCTTGATTATGATTAATTAGGCATATCGATCGAATTACATGTATTTACCAAGTCAAAAAAGTAGGCGGTTGAGTGCCATTATTTTTGACTGGGATAATGAAGTAAACATTATTTTCATTTTTGTCCTACCTGTTACAACCTTTCCACGTAGTTCGTCAGCCATTCTGTTTACTGCTTCGTCAGTTAATTCTCCCAAAACAAAGAGTGATATTATACTAGTAGTTTGAGCACGGTGCAAACACAGCACTTCTAATTCTATGGATTGAGTTTCTACTTTGTCGACGGTCGGTAGCTTGAGCACACGACCGGTTATTCAGATTTTCAATAAAAAATGGAGACCGCTGATAAAAAAGACTGCATGCATGATAGGTCCACTCGGTCACATTGCTAGTTATCTTGTTATGTGGCCATAAAAGTTGATGTTGTTTATACTATGATAAATTATCTCCAAAAAGATGAAAGAGATATAATATGCCCACTCCGCACAGATGATGCAAATACAATCATGTACAATGCAAATGACAACACTACAAATCGTTGGGGCGTTGTGAGTTGAAAACTACTAGGCTAGGCCTAGTACTTCTAGCATTATAGGCCCTAATGATTTAAAGGTTTGCTGGATAAATATAATCGAGAGGTCAACCTTTGCATGGGTCATTGAAGAGTCCCCAGACTGCCCATTGTGACATTTGGGTGACCATCATTCGGACAATAAAAGGCAGAATTGTTGTGCATGTATTGTGCAAAGATCATAAATCTTATGCAAGAGGCAGTTTTTACTATACATGTACTTTAGTCAGACCTCTTTATCCCTCAATTTGAAATTCCATTTCGATGTATTTATTCCTCACTAAAACTATTGATTGCATTGGGTACCCAGAAGGTTGGATGTTTTTAAGGCATAAATGTCTGAGGATCTGCAGGCATTTTGAGGACTAATATAATAAAGTGTTACAGGAATTAGAAGTGAAAACCATTTGAGGGCTGTCGGCAGCGAATTTTGTTGTTTTCCAATTCGCATAAAAGTTTTCATTACTTAGCTTTTGACAAGAAAGATTCTGCTGTGATCGAAGTTAATACCTCTAAGATTTCATATTTTAGGCGATTATTTTGATTGATGATTAGTTCCCATAAGCAGTTTGCAGCAAATGATGACTTGTTTTCGTCTGCAAACAAAATGTTTTTATCAGGGGCTGGAAAGACGATTTTGGGTCATCTCGTACCCAAGTTAACTCGTACCCAAGTCATCTCGTACCCAAGTTAACTCGTACCCAAGTCATCTCGTACCCAAGTTAACTCGTACCCAAGTCAAGTCGTACCCAAGTCAAGTCGTACCCAAGTCAACTCGTACCCCTATGCAATTGTGAATAAAATCCCGTTCGTGTAGACTGTGACATTTTAGTTATCGTATTTTAATGTCTCTTTTAATCGAAAAAATCACATTAACTTCAAAATTATTATTTATCCGCCTCCAAAAAATTCCTATTTCAAAATCAATTGAACAACACCCCACCCCTCACCGTCCGTGTCAAAATTAACAAACTATTAAAACACAGCAAAATTAAAACAAACAGACAGTAAGCCTAGTTCAAGAGTTGTAGTTTTATATATTCATCTTAATTCAACCTTTACATAGATGTCAATTTAATACAAGTACGTAGTATGACAGCTTCGAAGTCTGTTGGCGGCAGCCGCATGCCTTGTGCAATAATGGGGTACGACTTGACTCGGGTACGACTTAACTTGGGTACGAGTTAACTTGGGTACAAGATGACTTGGGTACGAGTTGACTTGGGTGTCATTTTTGGGGTACGAGTTGACTTGGGTACGAGTTAACTTGGGTACGACTTGACCCATTTCGGGAAAGACCACTGTCAACAACTTTACTGTACTCCCTAGCTGAGGGTTATTTTTCACGGCCTACCCTGGACGCATGACGTAACGGCCCGCACCACTCAGCCCAGTATTGATTAAACCTCGATGATTGGTTTTAGAGTGACCTTGGAATACTAGTCTCTATTCAAGTCTTGTAAAATTAGGCATTCTTTGAAAAGGCGACTCATCCTCCAGTTGTTTTCGTAATTGATATAAAAAAGACCAATTCAAGATGAACAATTCCAATATCTTTAGTTCGGAGGGATGGTTGATTTTTAAAGGTAGTATCATACTTTGGTAAGAAACCAAAACAGAAATGTTCACAGATTTACGTATAACTTACAGGGTATGAAGATGGTGGTGGTAGAAACATACCGTTACAAATTTTCCGCCTGAAATGGTGTATTTATCCAGAAATTAGTAAAACAACGACCACAAATCTTTTTGATCTTTTAAAAGATCAAAAATAAAAGAGAAAACACTTAAGAAATACTGTGGCCGTTTTTCACTGTTTTCTCAGAAAGTGGGCACCGTATGGGACTGAAATTTTCACAGATGACTGTTACTGCATGTATCTGTCTTGTTATTTTTGCCCATGAATTTGTATTTCTTTGACAAAAACCAAAGTATGATATTACCTTTAAGTTTAGATAAATTAAAACGGTTCAATTTGAGCCAGTTGTTTCTTGGAAAGTGAGAAAATATGTCCTTTTTAAAACATTCTCAAGTCTGATTTTATCTCCAAAACGGCACGGAAATGCTTGCTTGTCTCTGTAGCTATTAAACGTACGAGGTTAAATTACAAAGCTAACCATGGGTAGATCTTTCACATATTTATAATCCGCGTATATAACTTTGACCCTAAAAATCGCCTTTTTAAAAAAAACATTTGGACATGATCTGAAAAGGCGATTTTTAGTTTCTCGGACTAATGGCGATATAGGAGGGTTGTGGTTACATTTATTTTGTCTTCTCCTTTTTAAAATGCCGTTTTCTCGAATCGAATAGGCCTACGACAACATTTCGGACTATTTCACAAAATACTGGCTCCAGCATATACTTTTAAAATGCATTCTTTGAAATCGATAGGCCTATGACGGGGCCAATTTAACAGTCCTAAAAATAACACTAATTGATAAGCCTATTACGTAAGTGGAATATTCTGATGCCAAAAATAAACTGCATAGCCCCCAAATAGTAAATATAGGTGATTGTTTTTATACACGAGACGCTTGTGGCAGTTATACCAAGACATGCAATTGGTAAATGTTGCGGGTACCTGCAACAAGTTTCGTTTTATGTGCACATACCGAGAAAAGATGCACGATTTGACGTTTCAAGGCTACTGTCTAGCCCGTCTACCTTTTTATTACTGGGCCTATTGCTTCTGCTGACAGTATGGATTTAAGGATCAAGCATTTTGTCCTTATTCTCGCAGGATCTTGTCTCCATGCATTAAAGGTAGGCCCTAGTAGTACTTTGGTTTTTGTCAAAGAAATACAGATTAATGGGCAAAAATATCAAGGAAGATGCAGTGTCAGTCACCTGTGAAAAATTTCAGTCCCGTACGGTGGCCACCTTTTCAGAAAACAGCGAAAAACGGCCACAGGATTTCCTAAATTTTTATACTATTGGTCATTGGTTTGACTCTTTTCTGGATAAATATCAGCATTTTAGGCATAAATATTTTAACGGTATGTTTCTACCATCACCATCTTTAATTCTTTATATCCTGTAAGTTATAGGTAAATCTGTGAAGATTTATGTTTCGGTATATGCTACCAAAGTATGATACTACTTTTACAGGTAATATCATACTTCAGTTTTTGTCAAAGATTCATGGGCAAAAATATCAAGGAAGATATAGTAACAGTCATCTGTGAAAATTTCAGTCCCATACGGTGCCCACTTTTTGAGAAAACAGTGATCAACGGCCACAGTATTTCTTTTCTCTTTTATTTTTGATCTTTAGAAGATCAAAAAATTGTTTGGTCATTGGTTTTACTCTTTTCTGGATAAATACAGCATTTCAGGCAGAAAAAATTAACGGTATGTTTCTACAATCACCATCTTTTTACCCTGTCAGTTTATAGCTAAATCTGTGACGATTTCTGTTTCGGTATGCTACCAAAGTATGATACTACCTTTAAGAAATTCATGTTGAAATACAGGCGGCAGGCCTAGGCTAGGCCACTTTCCTTCATGTTCAAGAAACAGAGATGTCTAAAAGTGTAAGTGTCGGTGAAAACCCACTGTAAAAGAAAACAAACAATGGCCCAATATCACTTAAAAGATAGGAACTTCTTTAATAAACAAATTCTCTATTGATCAAACAATGTTACGATAACAAAATCATGTTCAGAGCAATTTTTAATGGTTTTACTCGTCAACTTTGTGCTAGTCTTTTAAATGTAGTATCATACTTTGTTTTTTGTCAAAGAAATGCAGATTCATGGGAAAAAGTAACAAGGAAGATACAGCAACAGCCATCTGTGAAAATTTCAGTCTCATACGGTGCCCACTTTTTGAGAAAACAGTGAAAAACAGCCACAGTATTTCTTAAGTCTTTTCTCTTTTATTTTTGATCTTTTATTGAAGATCAAAAAGATTTTCGGTCGTTGTTCTACTAATTTCTGGATAAATACACCATTTCAGGCGAAACAAATTTAATGGTATGTTTCTACCTTCACCATCTTCATACCCTGTAAGTTATAGGTAAATCTGTGAACATTTCTGTTTTGGTTTCTTACCAAAGTATGATACTACCTTTAGAAAATGAAACAGGCGGCCTCCAAAAAGGAAGCGATCAAACCGACTATTTGCGACACCACCAACATAGGGCTAGAAACCGGTAGCTCAGTTAGCACAGGGATGGTATTCTGGGGGTCGCAGGTTCGAATCCCGCTCAAGTAAATATGTCACTGTTCACTTTTCAATGAATTTTCATACTATTTCAGTATCATCCGGTTGTCAAGAAAGACTTTTACCCATAAATCCAAATAATCATCAAAAAATATTAAGTAAATCAAGTTGATAGAAATTCGCTCAGCCTTATCATTGAAAAACAAAATATATAAATCGTGTGGAAACAAAACTTAGCAAACAGTTAAAATTTCAACATCCAAAAACTGGGAATAAACATAATGAATCAAGTATATTTAGCTTCATCATTATTTCCTTAAAACTTTTTCAAAGAACAAAGTAAGTACAATTCATTTTCAAAAGGTTTTGGGGCAAACATTTTGTTTTCGTAAAGCTGAGATTAAACAAACAAGCAAAAACAACAAACACTTTAAATATATTTAGCAAATCTGGAAAAAAAAATTCTGTACAGAATAAAGGCCTTTTCACATGATGCTAAAAAAACCTCTCAACCATTGAGAAATGAAATTCTCTCATGGTTGCAAAATCTTACAAAAGTGTAATCGTGTGAAAGGACATCAATGCTTGAGAGTGACCGACGTCCCTGGTGAATCCTTGAGAGATTTTGACCGAGGTCCAGATCCATGAGAGAATTTCTCAATGGATTCGTTTTTTTTAGCGTTGTCGCATGAAAAGGCCTTAAGTAATTTTGGCAAGAAATTAGCTCAGATGCAGCCCAAAACCACCAGGGGCCAATTTCATGTAGCTGCTAAGCACACAAATTTGCTTAGCACAATAATGTCTTTCCCAATAAAACAAACCACCGTTTAAAAATTCCATTTTATATTTATGGTCAGCGAACAACAGCCAAAGAACAATCACGAGCGATATACAAAACATGGAAATTTGGTTGTTAACCCTGTATTTTGTTAAGACAGAACTGTCACGCTTAGCAAATTGTTGTGCTAAGCAGGGCCGTGAAATTTGCCCCAGGACTTGTTGGCAAGGAACTCCATCTTGGCTTCAATATGCTTGGCAAATTCTCAAACAAGAAAAGCCAAATAAATTTGCTTGAGCGCATGAAGCTTATTTCACAATTAGAGCTTATTAGCTAAGCTGTAAGTCACTTGAAAAGTCAGGCTGGATCCAAACCAACGGCTACGACTATGACTGTTGCTATTGAACAACATGGCATCTGTGAGTCAGAGATGCATAGGCCATGCATAGAAACCTGCCTAGCAAAAGTCATAGCCGTAGCCGTTAGGATGCCTTTATCAAGTGTCTGTGGTAAAAGCGATGATATGAACTGGACGGAAAATTCTGGCTGGATCCAAACCAACGGCTATGACTGTTGCTAAGAACAACAGGGCATCTGGAAGTCAGAGAGCCATAGGCCATGCATAGAAACCTGCCTAGCAACGGTCATAGCCGTAGCCGTTAGGATGCCTTTAATATCAAGTGTCTGTGGTAAAAGCGGTAATGTGACTATTCGCCATCAGTGCATAGCAGTGTGAAATTGTCCTGATGGTCTTTCTCTTGTACTGTTTGTTGTTCAGCAGACTTAACTCAGTGAATTAAGTATCCTTATGTACCTAACCCTGGGAAGCTTCCTTAGAATTCAAATAGATTCTTCAACCTACTATTATCTAGGCTTGGGCGATTCCATGTTGGAATCGATGAGAAAAGATTCCAAATTTGGAATCGGAAATTCCATTCCACTTTGTTGAGGAGTTTTGAGTTTTGAGTTTCGATTCCAAAATGCGCTGAGCCATTCTTGGGTTGTTGGATCGTTGAACCAACTGAAACGATTCTGACATTCTTCAAAGAAATAAAGCCTGGATGATTCTTCCGCAACGAACAACTTAACCGCGTGCGGCACTGTCTGCGTTTTGTCTGCAAAACCACAAATAGTGCTATTTCGATATGAGCTACGCACGTAACCCAATAAAGTTTGCCATTATTTCAATATTATTTTTGCCGGTGAAAAAATTGGAATCAATTATGAGTGGAATCGCGATTCAAGCCTGGAATCGGAATCGATTCTGAAAATGCTGGAATCGCCCAAGCCTACTGACATCCAAACCTGGATATTAACATGCTTTGCATCAAACATTTCATATATATATTACTAATATATATTACTATGGCAACATGAATAAAAAGTATTAAATAACAGAGGCTCTTTTCAAAATCTTGACTCCAGTTTTTTTTGTATTGTACATTCATTTGAATGTAACAGGCATCAAAGCAAAGGCTTTTGGCTATTGGTGGGAAGTCCATACTCAAGTTCTGAACAAGAAATCTGGGACTTCAAACTCCAGAGCAAAACTAGAACCTGGGTTCTCGTATTCTTGATGATGCAGACCAAGCTTGAGACTGGAGCATGAGTCTAGGAGCGTTTACGAAACGGAGGCTTAGACTTCGTCTCAGGCTCCAGCTCCATTTCGTGAATCCATTCTGAAACAATGGGTATCAAAATAGAGGCTTTGGGCTGTGGTTCTGAAGTAGATTCTCTGGTTTTCAAAGGAAATCAGAGCTTCAGCTTCAATGAAAAACCACAACCTATTATTCTCAGCATATATGGATGTCAGAGCTGAAGCCTGAGCCTGAGCCTAAGCCTCTGTTTCATAAACGCCCTAGGATTTGTGAAAAGCTCATCAAACACAACCTTAGAGCATAAACATCGTGTGAAGTCTTTTCCTCATCTGCTGAAGTTCTTGTTGTTGCTGCAATAGAAGATTGAGGGTAGGGGAAAGCAAAAACAAAATATCTAACTAATCTTCTTTTCTTTTTAACCAACCAAGGTAGTGAGTAAATGCTGGAGTGATATCAATTAATAATGAGTATTGTGTATTGAAAGAAAGATGAAAATCTGGTTTTGAGGTTGGCTAATTCAGTCTTAGTTTTTCCCCTCAATTTGAGTCAAATTTTGATCAAATTCTACTTGGTGATAGCCAAGACATGGCTGTATCATATATCTCAATCTTGAAGTGATAAACAGTTTATAGGGCCACTGATTTTCCGCAAAAACGGAAAATGGACGGAATTCACTGAATCTACTTCTTGAATCAGAATTCCATTTTCGAAACGGAACTAAGTAAATTCACCAATTAAATTCACAAAATGCATCATTTATGTGAACTGATTGCTATACATTTCCTAGGCTACCTGAATCATGGTTTGGTCTTGCAATAGTTAACTATTTTTTGTGACAAAACACAGTCTGACAAGTTAGTCTTCACTGTGCAAAAGTTACGACACTTTTCCAGTGCATGCCCACACAATCAGTACAGTATGCGATTTGCTGCATGTTATACAACTTTTTGGAACTGAATATCACGAAACAGATTTTGTTCTTGAACCGCGCCTGCTGGGGAAAGGGCCTGTGCCGTGCTGATACACGTCGGTGAAGGGTAAAACGAACGGTAATTTGAATTATAATGGTCATACTCACAGCGTCTTGTATGAGTTTCCTGTGCATGGCGGACATTTCCTGTGTCAGAATCTGCTTGGTAGTCTG
This sequence comes from Astropecten irregularis, assembly GCA_963971285.1. Taxonomy (NCBI): domain Eukaryota; kingdom Metazoa; phylum Echinodermata; class Asteroidea; order Paxillosida; family Astropectinidae; genus Astropecten; species Astropecten irregularis. The sequence continues at coordinate 12,125,031 of OZ020258.1, read as the reverse complement.
CAGCAGTTGGCGTCCGAGCTGATTGTTCAACTCTTTGGTCTCAGTCTTTTGTTTCTCTTGTAGGGCCTTAAACCTCTGCACGCTGTATGGGGGAAAAAGAAGAAAGGGGTAAGGATAGCTGACATGCATGATAAGCAAGATGAACAGAGCAATTAGCAGGAGGTCGTGGGTTCGAATCCCACCTGAGCCAGCACATGATTTGTTAACGTGCGCTCACAAGCACGGAGTATAAAGTAATCCGAAAAGTTTTTGAAGGGCGCCCTCTTTTGATTAGTAAAAGAAACTGCGATTGTGTTTATCAATCTAAATGTACTACATCTCCGGCTCCGTACGTGTTACGCGATATATTCGTGAAAGGAACGCGGAGTTAGAAGAATATTCGGCATGGACCACATGTCCCAGATTTCCCCCCAGGTCTTTTGTTCATTATTAGCTTTCAAGCTTACGCTAAACTCGGCTCCAGCTCCAGCTCAGGCTCTGGCTCCGCCTCCATTTCATTAATTCATTTCAAAATTACAGGTATCAAAATAGAGGCTTTTGGCTGCAGTTAGGAAGTACATGTAGATTCTCGGTTTGAAAAAGGACAACAGAGCTTCAGCTTCAATGGCAAACCACAACCTATATTTTCAGCGTATGAAAACAGAGACGAAGCCGGAGGCGGAGCCAGAGCAGGAGCCAGAGCCAGAGCCGGAGCCGAGCTTTGAGAAAGGCCCCTTGTCTAGAAAACTGAATGTTTGGCAACATATTTGGCCGACCGTGACAACAAATAGAAGTTGTTGATGAATGAAATAACAGTCAAGGGACTCACTGTTGCAGTAGCCGGGGTGCCACGCTGCGCTGGTGACGATCTATGACGGCCTTCAGCTTGTTGTAGTTGTCCTGAAGATGCTCCAGGTCCATCTCCAAGTCAACAACCTCCTTCAGGAGGTTGTTCTTGAACTCCTCCTGGGCTTTGTTTCTGAAACAAGAACGAGATGGAAGAGATGTCAGTCAATGCAGAATTTCTTTTTTTCTTCTATTTATTTTTATTGATTTCTTTCTGGTAACGACACCAAGGAATCCTCAAAAGCGTCTAAGGCACTGTAGCTCGCAAGCCTGATGAAACCTTTTATGGAAAGATGATGATGAGAAGAAGATACAGTTTTAGAGGTGGGAGGAAAATCCCAGAGTAATATTCTGGGTAAAACCCACAGAATCAGGTAGGGACTGAAAAAATAATCCACTTGTGGTCTGAGCTGGACTTGAACCCAGTCCGCCAGAGGTGAAAGGCGAGGAAAGAACCGCTACGCCAACATGACTCCCAATTATACTCTGGGGTTTTTCCCATCCCAAAGGCATGTGAAAAGCTTCAGGACAGTGAATCTTAAACAAGAGTAAGCATCAACTTTGCAATCCCTGACTGAAGGTCGAAGGCAGCTCACTAACAGTGCTTAATCCACAAAAATCTATCCTCTAGATCTGAAAGGTTTTGATGAACACAGGTAGGATGGTAGAGCATCGGCACTTGACGGGCCTGATGACCCAAAGAATGATCTACTTCCAAAGTCTGAGGACACTGAAGGCACAGTGCTAGATCTGGGAAGCCCCAGGAAGATCCTGAAGCCTAAAGACCAAAAGGTGGGGTTGGTGTTATCACCATTCCAAATCCAAAATGATTTCTGGACAAGTCTAGTTGGTGGGACATAGATAGATGACTGTCAATGATGTTGATGGCTTCCGAGCAATGGCAGCCCTCACTGATCCATTCTTACCTGGCTCTGCTTATTAGACTGAGGATATTCAAGGCACAATGCTAAATCTGGGAAGCCTCAGGAAGATCCTGAAGCCTAAACACCAAAAGGTGGGGTTGATGTTATCACCTTCAAAAATCCAAAATGATTTCTGGACAAGTCTGGCTAGTGGGATATAGATAGATGACTGTCACTGCAGGTGATGGCCCTCGAGCCTCGAGCTTTAGATTTTCATGTTGACTACATCGACTGATACGTGAATGCATCATGCCGAGTCTTTGCACATGCGTCAGGTCGTCACCAACGTTCTCTGAGCGAGTCGAGGATGCACAAACTATGGTTTTTACATTCAGCACGACGTTGTGGACGAGGTCCTCGTTCACACCAATCTAAAGCTCCCTAGCGATCCATTCTTACCTGGCTCGATGCTGATGGGACATGAGCTTGGACACTTGCTTCTGAGCTGATCTCGCGGCACCTTCTGTCAGCTGCTGAGTCTCCGTTTTCTTGTTCTGTTGGGCAGAGACAGATGACAGACAAAACCAAATTATTGCACTTCTTCAACTAATGGTCTTCTTCTTCTCGAGTCACTTCACTTAATTCTAGATAGGTCTACTCCCGTGTTGGGTGCATTGCGCGGCAGGCATAGTAATATCGCTCTGCACTAATGACGTCACACAAGTGATTCGGCCAGCGCGCGCATGTACAAATTTCCCGGATGTCAGACAAACTCCTCATGCATACACACACGCACACTCACCACACGTTTGCCATGGTTGCAATGTTTGTATGAGATTCGGTGTGCTATTTTTAGCGCAAGTGCGGAGTGCTATTAGTGTCATCGGATCCTCAAGTGAGCATGACATAACAATAATTGCGGGAGGCTGATCATCCTCGCAGGCAGCTGGGGTACTGAAATGCGAAAGGATGCAGCTACAACGTGAATAGGTTGATAGCAGCGCCCTTGGCTGCCAGCACACTTCAACCCATAAATGATCATGGAGCACAGCCCGAGATCGAAAGTGAGCAGACAATGAAAAGAGACACAAAATGACACAAAAGGATGATATTAAAGACGTCTTCTCCAAACTGATATCTTCTTCATAGTGATACCTGCTTGTGTTGTAACAGTCATGGCACAAACTTGCCGATGGTTCTTAGCCAAACTGTAGATTGGGCTTGGATCCATGTCTGGACTGGAGCTCCAACTGCAAAGAACCCATCATCAGCAACAACAACCACCTGTCTCCTCTATATTATCAGGCACTTACCTTCATCTTGCGATTGAGACTTTCGCCAACAGCCTTGAGGATCTGAGCGATGCCCGGCATGGAGGAAGAGGTGGGAGATGCAGCGGTGGTAGGGGTGGAGTTACTGTCGGTCCCCTCAATCTCCTCTTCCTCTACGTCATCGTACTTGTCCTCCTCCAGAGTGGATCTGGAGAGGGCTGCATGACCAAACAGGAGCACACAGTCTTAGAGATGTTATCAAGAGGTTTAGCAAGTCTGAGGCATGACAAGGGACTGGGTGTGAATATTTCGATCATTTGTGCCTTATTGCCGAGTCTTGGCCTTGAGGCTGCCTTATAGGGAAAAAACCTTGGCCTTTTCAGTTGGCCTTTAGAGCTCTGCCTTGGTCTTAGCCGTATGGGCAATTGCCTTGGCTTTGGCCTTTAGGGTCTCTGCTTTGACTTTAGCCTCCGGAATCAAAGCATGTCCAAACTTGGTGGTATATCTGAAAGCAAGATTAACTGAAACTCTGACCAGCAAGGGTGATTGACAATTTGAGACACTGCTTGATAGGTCTGGATAAGTGGTGGGGCTGGATAGCTTAGTCAACAAGCAACTGCTACACTATTCAGGAAGCTGCAAGTTTTGAAGCCCACTTGAATCAACAGCCATACTCTTTTTGCAATAATTTTGTTGCTATTTTTTGGATTGTCAGTTCCCCATGCTGGTCTATTTTGATGACTTCTACGTACCTCCTTTGAAGAGTTTCTTTGGTTTCAGTGCGCCTTGTCCAACGTGCTTATCTGCATCGATGCCAAGCTTGTCTGTTTGATCACCACCAACATCGTCATCGCCATCACCCTCATCAGAGACACATTCTGCATCCTTGTCCACCTCTCTGAGGAGCTTGTCATACTTCCGCTTCAGCGATGAGGAAGACGGTCGCATCCACGTGGAAGGCCCTTTGGGATTTATCAAAGCAGGTAGGGGGAGACATGTTTTTTTAATGTTCTGAAGGGTACGTAGCTAGTCTGCACGGATGGAAACTTAAGGTCCTACCGAGTGGAGTGGGAAAACTGACAAGGGGTCGATTTCATCAGAGTCATCGTAACTTTATACTATCAATCGTATGACTTATGATGCAATGCAGCCCTACGAAGGATACGATGGGTTATCCTTCGTAACGAGAGATACGATCGCTCGTAGGGCTTCGTGAAAATCGAATCCTGGAGTGATATGCAACTGGCACAAATTGGGCCTTGGAAAAGAATCTACTAAGTCACAAATATGAAATACACGTCTTTAGGAAAACCACAGGTTTAGGTTGCATCCTACATAATGACACACCTGCTACACGACTCTAAAGAGGGGAGGACATGTCATTGTTCTGCACTTAAAAAACAAGTTGGTAGAGCGCCGGTACGGTATTCAGGAGGTCGCAGGTTTGAATCCCGCTCCAGTCAATTTTTCTTTGTTCACTTTTCTATGACATTAAATTATTTTCAGTTTCCCTTGTGGTTATTTGATGATTATATTAATTAAAAAGCCTTTTCGGTATTCAGGAGGTATTCAGGAGGTCGCTGGTTCAAATCACGCTCGAGTCAATTTTTCTTTTTTTTTGTTCACTTTTCAATGACTTAAAAAACAAGAAGCGAGGAATTGCCGCCTTCCAGGGTACAACCCATAAACAGGCCTTGAAAGGAACATAATATTATTTCATCCCTACCTGATTTGAGAATGTCTTGATCTTGAAAAACTGGAAACAGATCCTCGGCATAATTTGGGTCTGAGTCAAATGTTACTTGCTGTGAAAAAGAAGAAGAAACAAGTAAAATCCATTTGTGGTAACTGACAGACTGTAACTAATAGTCAGGACTTGTGTGGTCTGATGCCTGGACTTGGTCAAAATCAGGGGTCAGGTTGGCGTAGCGGTTCTTTCCTCGCCTTTCACCTCTGTGGACCTCTGTGGTTTCAATTCCGGCTCGAGCCACTAGTGGATTGGGTTTACAGTCCCTACCTGATTCTGTGGGTTTTACCCAGAATATTACTCTGTGGTTTTCTCCCCCGCCTCTAAAACTGTATCTCTTTCTCGTCATCTTACCATAAAAGGTTTCATCAGGCTTTCGAGCTACAGTGCCTAGGGCGCTTTTCAGGAATCCTTGGTGTCATTACCAGAAATAAAATAATAATAGTTAGATTCAGATCATGATCCACTCTCGTCAACTTCCAGTATATAGTCCCAGGAGGACCTTATTAACTTGATCTATTATAAGTCTCTAAAAGATGTGCTATAGGGCCACTGCACAATGCTGGATCTTGGTGAATGCAGAAGGTTTACCATTCAAAGTCCTCAGAAGGTAAAAGGCTTCAAATCAAAGAGTGAAAAGTAAACTTCAGTGCCAGGTCGGCAAATTCTATACCTTTGGCGTTTTCCCGGAGGAACTTGTGGATCTGGTGACGATGGACAGAGCTTTTGGGGTGACAAAATCGGCCAGTATCTTTGCTTTGACCTCTTCGTCGATGTCCAAAGGAGAGAGCGGGTAGATGTCCTCTCTGGCAATGTCGATCGGGCAATCTCTTGCAATCTCTATGCTGGGGTCGTCCACTTGGTCTTCTGATGAGGAGAGGTGGGTCCGAGCAAGGACTAGTGGGTTGTTGCTGGCCCTCTTTGGGATGTACTGTGAGAAAGAGCCAGTAAATATAGTCATCAGTGAGCAAAAGTCAAGGTTTCGATCTGCTTGCCACGTCTCAGTCATGAGACTGATCACCAATGGCTTGAGACTAAAACTATGTACGACATTAAAAGAAATTGGGCTTCAAGCACATACTAAAAAACTAACATTTCACGCTGACGGCCGGACGGAGACAGATGGTACGATGTACCGACGGACAGACAGACGGACGGAAATCGGTATTACATAGACTCGCACTGCTTCGCAGCAGCTCACCAAAAATGGGTACCTCTGAGAGTATAGGCAGTGGAAGTGACTCAAGTAAATAAACCCTGTGACAAGAAGCACCTCAACTTCCTTACTCCCTAAGAAGCTCAGCTGGTCTAGGACTAGAGTCTGATGAGAAGGGTTGTAATACAGTGACAAGTCACCCTCTTGAAGACGAACAGAGCATACTGTTCGTAACGTTGAACATCTCAAAACCACACACTCTCACAGAAGAGATTACATGGTGTTGCTGCAAACCTACCTCATTTTGGTGAGTATTGATGCTATTATCTTGCATATTGTTCAGTGAGACCAGGGGTCGATTTCACCAAACTCATCGTAACTTTAAATCAATTGTAGGATGTATGATGCATTGCAGCCCTACATAGGATATGACGGGTTATCCTTCATTGCTCGACTTACTATCGATCATAGGGCTTTGTGAAATCCACCCCTGGTTAAAAAAACCCGAAAGATTCCAACTGCAGGGCTGGAAATAAGGTTTGGTGAGGGCAAGGCCAATTTTCCAAGGGGCACTTCCATTGGAAAATCATAATGTCTATGGAAATATTTGAAGGGGCATCAAGGCCAAGAACCAGGGCAAAAAAGGCCATAGCCTCTGTGTCCTCCGTTTATTTCCAAGCTTGCAACTGTCCGTACCTTTTTCATCTTATCACTCCTGCTGCGAGACAGAACCTGGTGAACCTCATCCGAGGACGGCGGGCTGGGCTGGCTTCCGCCAATGCTGGGCTGGCTTCCGGAGATGCTGGGCTGGCTACTGGAAATGCTAGCCTCTTCTCCCATGTAGTAGCATGACATAAACATCCCAAGACTGCTGGTTTCATCTTCGTCAGCATTGTCTGTGCCCTTTGTCTTCTTCGATGACTGCTTCATCGTCTTTTTCGGTACCGAAGATGGCGCTTGCTAGAAGCACAAACAAGTATCAAACAAATGTTGAACTTTCAGAAAAACTAAAATAATGTGATTCGTGGCGTTGGTAAATATGTGAAGTTGTAGCTGAGTGCAGAATCATTTTACTCAGGTAGTATAAGTTACCAGCCAAATTGTCATATGAAATGCTTTACTTGTGACTGGTACTTTGCCAATTATTTTAATACAGTATTCACGAGGTCGCTGGTTCGAATCCCACTCGAGTTGATTTTTCTTTGTTCACTTTTCAATGACTTTATTATAAATTCAGTCAGTTTCCCTTGTGGTTATTTGACAATTATTTTAATATATTGAAAGGTGAACAAAGAAAAACTGACTGGAGCGGGATTCAAACCGGCAAACTCCTGAACACCTTACAGGCGCTCTACCAACTGAGCTATCCAGCCCTACGTTGGTTGTGTCCCCAATACGGTAGTCATTTATCTTTGTTAGTTTGGCAGTCAGAAGCCATGAAACCATGCACACACTGCCATATCCCAGGGATCATTTTATTGATACTCACAGCAATGCTGCAACCTAAGAACAGTACACGCGGGAATCACTCAAAGAGGATACAGCTGTTTAATTAATATAATCATCAATTTCAATCTTTTAATCTAATCATCATTTTAATAGTGTCTAATATTTGAGGTGCACCACAGACTATACAAGATTTTGTCAAATGCTTGGCAAATAAACATCAACCTATCTATTGAAAACTGCGCCCCGGACAAGCGCTAAGATTGCGCTCCTAATGCCAACTTCTGATGCCAATGAAAAAAATCAGACAATTTGAATTTGAAAAAAATCCCACACTTGTAAAACTAGAATAAGATCTTCTTTGCACGAGTGGAATAAGAAGTCCTTCTTAGCATCCTTAGGGGAAGATTGACAGTGGAAATTACCTGTTTTCTCTTAACTGCTTTCTCTGGCACTCTAGACTTCTTTGTCTTCTTCTTCACGGTGGTGTCAAGGTTTATGATGGAGGCGTGCATCACCCATTCCTTGCTCTGAGTCTTGGAGTAAGTGGAGACCTAACAGCAAAAGCATTGAAGTTATGATGAATCGTAGAGGGATGTTGTCGCAGAAAGTTATCCATGACTGCTATGATGCAGTAGTTCAGGACAAGATAGTTATGATGACTGAGGGTGTGGATGGTGCTAGTGACATTTGGACAAGGATCATGGAGTGGTGGTTTAGTGAAGGGGAAAGAAACTTCAATGCTTATTTGGTACAAGTAACATGTAACATATGGACACCGTCACACAATTGTGCCCCTAGCTTGTACCTTGAAGTACTTACTTCCGAAAGGTCCACCAGGGGCTATATACTGGAAGTTGAGAAGATGAGAAGAAGATCCAGTTTTAGAGGTGGGAGGAAAACCCCAGAGTAACATTCTGGGTAAAACCCACAGAATCAGGTAGGGACTGAAAACCCAATCCATTTGTGGACCGAGTCGGAATTTAACCCGGTCCGCAGAGGTGAAAGGCGAGGAAAGAACTGCTACGCCAACCTGACTCCCCCAAGTATTGCTTTTGCTGTTTACAGCAAATGTAGCTGTTGATCTTCTGGGGCTTCAATACCAAGATAATCAAATCTAGGAGGTGAATGAAAAGATACCTTCTGTTTGGGTTTCTGTTGATCTTCTGGGGCTTCAATATCAAGATAATCAAATCTAGGAGGTGAATGAAATGAAGATACCTTCTGTTTGGGTTTCTCAGCCAGCCAGCTCCTTTCGCTGACTGCTTCAACATCACGCCCCCCCTTGATGGAGGAGGACAGGCACGATTCCTCAGTCGAGGATGGTGGAGAATTCTCCTGCTGGTATTCCTCATGTCCTTCTTCTTCCTCCAACATTGACCCACTGCTGTGAAGAGCAGAATCAAACAAAGTTTTGATATGATGGTGCAATGACTCATTGACTCATTTTAATTCTCTTTGTTCACTGCACTGCCTATGCGGGTTTGGTGGCAATTGGTTAATACAAGTCAATGTCTCAAAGCAACAATGTCGTATCTTCAAGTATTAGTTGCAACTTTGTTGGCCTCAAAGTGGAATCCGCAGAAAGGCTTGGTTTAATGGTCACGTTTCACCCAGACTACAAACCACAATTGCTTCAGCTTCCCGGGACTATACTGCTGAAGGTGTGCAGGTGGAAAAGTCCAACAGAGTATTGTAACCTCTGGGACACAAAGAATGGTGGATGCCCAAGTACTGTGGCATAGACTATGCGTAAATACTAGGGCCCTTTTCCGAACCTCGGCTCCATTTCATGTATCCATTTTAAAATAAAAAGTATCAAAATAGAGTCTTTTGGCTGCGGTTCGGAAGTAGATTCTCTGGTTTGAAAAGGAAAACAGAGTTTTAGCTTCAATGAAAAACCACAACCTATATTTTCAGCATATGGATGACAGGCTGAGCCGAAGCCGGAGCCAGAGCCAGAGGCAAAGCCGGAGCCAAAGTTGGAGCCAAAGCCGGAGCTGGACCTGAGATTTGGAAAAGGGCCTTGGTTTGTTTTGATGTGCATGGTTTTTATAATACCTGTCTGGGTAGTGATAGTTGATCCTGGGGATGTTCCGACGGGGCCGATTTGCTGCCAATCCTTGGCCGGATCTCAGGATCAAACCCTGAACATGTGGTGAGAAAAACTGTACATCAGAACATCGCTATAATGAATACTACTACTACTATGTATAACGAACATACAGCTATACTAAACATCATCCTTGGCTCCCATTGTATATGTACAATACAAACTACATGTATATGCCAAAGTAGTGGCGGCTTAAAATTGCTATAATGGTTGACCACTGCAATGGACAGCATATGTGAATCTGCTGCGCTCGGTAATCCAACGTATATAAAATATTATGATAATAACACAGCACTTATACAAAGCCAGTATCCGGTATGCCATTGAAAAACAGGTAATATTATATACTTTTCACGATTTTATCAATTTCACAAAGCCCTACGATTGATCGTACCTGAAATGACAAAGGAGGGCTGCAATGCAACACGTCCTACAATTGAATTACAGTAGCATTACAATGAGTTTGGTGAAATCGAATCCAGGTCATTTGACCATACATCCTGAAACTATCTCAACTCCTGAGGGAGTTTAACAGCCCACAGGACGACTGTTATATTGATCTTAAGTGGGAATCAATCTTAATTGCTAAGCACAGTCTGGGGTGCGTTCCACTCCAGCTAACTACGCGCACGGAGCACAACGTGTGCCACCATTTTCAAACCGGAACATGCTGTTCGCCAAACATGAACACAACGTTTGCCTATAAACATAGGTGACGGTGTAGAGGAGGTGTTTGCTGAAGTTGGCTAACTACATTGAATGAAAGATGGACGCAATATGCAATACATGTTCGCTATTTGTTGCGTGTGCGTTCCACTTCAAAATCCAAGCGTAATGCGTGTCTGTGTATGTTCGCGCAAGTGGAAACACAACTGCAACGACAAAACCATTTTTATGCAAATTAGGCCTGCTCTTCACCAATGTTGTGAATCGAATCCACCCCGCTGCCCCAGCTAGCTTGGTGGCCTAGTGGTATGACATCTGCACTAGTAAGCAGGGTTCGAATCCCACCTGAGCCAGCACATGATTTTTTCACATGCACTCACAAGCACTGAGTATACAGTGCTCATCAATGTCGGTGAAGGGTAAGTCTAATTTGCATATTATGTATCTCCCGACCAAAAAATCATTTTTGATTTCTCGGCATTTTAACAAGGGAGTTCAAGGAGCTAACCTGACACATCTTCCTGAAGCTATGCACGGAGTCGGTTTCCATGTTGTCCCCGTCTCCACCGGAGGGACTCTCGGTAACTCGTTCCAAACAGACCTCCTCCGACTCTAGGTCTACAATCTCCGCACCATAAGTTATCAGGCCTGTTGACGGAGACTTCTGCTTGGTTTGGACTTTTGGAGATGAGTCGTGGGAAGATGAGTCGTGGGGAGATGAGCCGTGGGGAGATGAGACGTGGGGAGATGATGAGATTTGGGCATCATGTTGCCTCCTCGGCGTGGACGAAGTTCTTCGTGTCTTGTTTGGCTCTCTCTTTCCATCTGGGATGACTTGGGCTGGTCCAGGAGAAGCTATATAGCCACTCATTTTGGATACACTGGGAAAAGCCCGAGAAAAATAAAACAATCATTTGAATAATACATTGCAATTGAACATTGTAAAAAAAAAAAAAGGAACAAGGTGATCAAAGTCGGGCGATGTCGTCTTGCTGGTAGCGACGTTTCGGCTGCTGGTACTGCTAGCCTTCATCAGGTAACTGAAGAACTGGATGCTGCAGAGTCTGTTATATCCTGTGATCAGCGAACTGTGGACGGGTCACACCAGCGGATGCCTTACGGCTCACTCTGAGGTCAGCTGGGGGCGTGTCCTCGGTGTGGCTCTGGCGGTCCGCATCCGCGTTCCCAATACCGTGTTCAGCGGACTGTTGACGGGTCAATCCAGCCGCCTGTTCTCCAGTTGCCTGATGAAGGCTAGCAGTACCAGCAGCCAAAACGTCGCCACCAGCAACACGACATCGCCCGACTTTGATCACCTTTCTCCTTATCTGTTTACCACCGTGCTGAACAACCCTTTCCTTTGTATTGAACTAATAATAACTAATAATAATCTTGTGCTCTGTAACTGTACAGATTATCTGGGCTTGCTCAAACTTATTCGTTTGACTAGCCCAATGGTATGGTAAGCTGACTGGCCCTCACTAAATTTCACTAGCTATAAATCAAAAATCATGTATCGCATTATAAGTTTGTATAGTCAAGGTGAGTATTTTTAACTAGAGGGGCCAGGGGTCGATTTCACGAAGCCCTGCGATCGATTGTTACTCAAGTTACGAAGGATATTAACCCATCGTATCCTACACAGGGCTGCAATGCCATCATAAGTCCTACGATTAATAGCAAGTTACGATGAGTTTTGTGAAATCGACTCCAGGCTTCCTAGTTTAAGGCTTCCTAGTTTTAGGCTTCCTAGTTTTAGGCTTCCTAGTTTTAGGATTTAGGCTTCCTAGTTTTAGGCTTCCTATTTTTAGGCTTCCTAGTTTTAGGATTTAGGCTTCCTAGTTTTAGGCTTCCTAGTTTTAGGCTTCCTAGTTTTAGGCTTCCTAGTTTTAGGCTTCCTGACTTATGTTTGCAAGCTGGGCTAGTGTCTATTATTGTCAAGACTTTCAATATAATTGCCCATGAGTAAAGTCAATCAATAGTATAGGATGAAGAGGTTTAAGTGGAATTGGTATTAAACAAGTTCCCACCTATTTTTCCGACTGGTCTTCCTGCTGTCAGATAGCAGTTCATCAAGTGCTCCGGCTGCTGTCTTCATCGTGAACTCCCGGTCTACGAACTGCCTCTGCCTGTTGGAGAGACCCCGTACAAACCTGTGTACGTCCTCATCGCAATAGTCCTCCGTTTCCATCGATGTGCTCAGCTGAAGCGATCTTGTGGGCGCTGCATCTCTGGGCTCCTCAATATCAGAGAGGTCATCCGGGCTTGATGGCGGCCGGGCGTAGGTTTCCCGTTGATGTTTTGGGTTGTCCTTCTGCTCGCTGGAATCAGAAATTTCTACTGGACTTTCATCGTGAATCTGGGAGATTTCTTGGAGCATAGGTTGAACTACATGTAGGTCTTTGGGACTTGGGGGCAGCACTTCACTAGTTTTTTTGTTCTTGGCACCAGCCTTCCTCTGAGCTATCCCTTTGGTGGCATCTTCTGCAAGATCTTCTCCGCCTGTGAAGGCCCTCTTGCAGACTCTCTTTCGGGGGTTGCTGGCTGTAATCTCTGGTAGCTCGTCTGACTCCAACAGCTCCATGGGACTCTCTCTTTGCCGTTTGGATGGTTTCCTTCTTTTCTGACTTGAGGTTACCCTTGGTTGTTCCTCTTCAGATAGTTCCTTGAGACACGGTGGCTTTTCTGTCTTCGACTGCTTACTAATTGCAGGGGCCTTTCCTTTTTTTAGTGCCTTTGCAGGACGAGGAGCACGTGCTTTTTTGTTGCCCCGTGGTAGCTTTATGCTCTCGTGGGCGCTCTCTGTGTCAACAAAGTCATAAACTGAGAGGTCCTCCAAATTCTGGGGAGACTTCAAAAGCTTGCTCTTCCTTTGCCTACAGAGTTGGGATAGAGGGTTTGGAATGGGAGCATTTGTTATCAAAATAGGAGTGATGTACCGTTTAACGATGAAGAGATCCAAAATGCAATAGTTGACAAAAGATTGGTTCTGCGGAATTGGGGTATGGGGGAATAGGTTCCAGGGAAATGGGTTTGAGGATAATGGGGTCTCGGGAAATGGGTTCCAGGGAAATGGGTTTGACAATAATGGAGTCTAGGGATATTCGAAATTGGTTCTAGGGAAATGGGTTTGAGGATAATGGGGTCTAGGGAAATAGGTTCCAGGGAAATGGGTTTGAGGATAATGTCGTCTAGGGAAATGGGTTCCAGGGAAATGGGGTCTAGGGAAATAGGTTCCAGGGAAATGGGGGTCTAGGGAAATGGGTTCCAGGGAAATGGGTTTGAGGATAATGGGGTCCAGGGAAAATGGTGTTGTGGTGTATAAATAAATGGGTATGCTGGGTTTGCAGAAATGGGGTTTAGGGTAATGGGTTTTTGCCCTGTATCCAAAGGCTACGTAAAACCAGGATAAGAACAACTACCTTGAGGACGAGTTACCAGCAGGTTTGTCATGAAGAGGTTGAGTGTATGGCAGGAGGTTACCAGAGGGAGGGAGGGAGTCTGGAACAACCACTACACTCTCCTGGGTCGGAATAGAACTCGGGACGATTACATCTGAAAACCAAACAAAAAATCCTGTGATCATTTTGGGAGGGACCCAAATCTCAGTTCCTACATTCTATTGGGACTGGTAGACGGTGCACTGAGACAAATGGTACAATAATAATAATACTAATAATATCAGAGCATTTATAATGCGCACAGTATCTGGAAAGTTCCATTCAAAGGCGCAGATTATTATTATCCCCTGGTCATTGGGCTACATTATTAAACATTCCTGAAACCATCTCAACTCCCTGGGGAGTATACAGCCCCGGCTGCTATAAGCGCACAAAGGCTAATCAAGCACACAAACTCTACCCTCACAGGTACCCATTTACACCTGGGTGGAGAGGAGCAATGTGAAAAAGCATCTTGCCCAAGGATGCAAGCACCACTAACCCATGGCCGGACTCGAACACACAATCTGTTGATTATTAAACCACAAGATCTTGAGTTCGACACGCCAGACCACTAGGCCACGGAACCCCACAAGACAAAACCAATGGAAAAATGAAAAGGGGGAAGGACAAAGATGATGGTCGGACAACATTACAATATGGCAGAAACAACACTGTGAAAAGGGCAAGGAAATTCTGAAATTCTTCCTTGCCAAGGGTACTTTTATGTGAGATGTCAACTCATTTGAAGAAGCACTTGGGTCAAAGGAACAACCTTCGCCAATTGTTTGCCTTATTGCGACAAGGTCAAGAATGCTGAGGGGCAGAAAAAAAGAACGAAATATCAGGACTTGGTCATGGATAACCACAACCAGGTACAAACCTGCATCTACTTTCTCTTTGCTTGCCTCTCCTGGCTCCATCATCATATTTCCATCGTCGCTGTACAACTTGAACTTCCTCGATGGTCCCTTAGTCTTGGAGTCCTTCTCTTCTCCCGAAGAGCTTGATGGATCCTGGCAAGGCAGTCTGGTACTGCTGGCTTTTAGATTGTCTGGTTTAGGAGCCTGTGACCTGAGCTGTCTCCTTTGTGGAGGCAGACTCTCGTTGGCTTTACTGGACAGGTGAGTGGGGTCAGATCTATTGCCATCAATCTTAGCTTCTTGTTGTCTGATGAGCCCTTCACTTGAGACAGGTCCTGGATCAGACTTGTGTCCTCCATCTCCCATTTCAGAGGTGTCCTGGTGAGATGTCTCTTGGACCTTCTTGTGGAGTCTGGCAGGAGTTCCGCATGAGCTTATGCTGAGCCCCGAGGATACAGAAGCCTTCTTCTTTCTGATGGAGGAATGATCGCCGCCGGCATTCTCACTGCTACTCTCTGTGGCTTTGTCTGAGACCACAATCTGCAGGGGTGTCTTCACTCTCTTGGCAGATGCTGATTTGATCGGTGTTTTCGGATGGGTAAATTCTGGGATGATCGAGGGAAGCAAATGTATGTACATCAGAAACAAACTTGAAACTTTGATAATCTGAAAGCTTGATGAAGCATTTTACGTCTTCAAAGGAAGCAACAGGAATAAGCAGTGGGTCACTGTGATAAAGGAAAGATCAATCCAGCTGTGATATTTTGGATTGATTCAAGAAGTCAAACATGTTGTGTGAACCTCAAGTTAGCTTGTACGTTTGAGATAACATTGCAAACGAATTTCAAAAAAGGCAATTTATTACAACACCATTCTGGAAAAAGTCGCGGTACTCAACTGAACTCTGCACAGGAATGCGTTCCTGCCTCAGCTATCAAGTTTAGGTCATAGTCAAAGAGTGCATCACTAATACCTGAATTGCTAGAAGAGGGCTGATTCCTCCTGCTCAGTCTTGCAGTTGGAGTGTACATTGGCACACTGGGAACGGACAATTTGCATCTTTCCAGCGCCTCTGAAACGACCCTGGTGGGCGGCCTCGATTCCTGCCATTTGAAAAACAAAAATATCACATTAGTGGAAGAAGGTTGCATGTTCAAGCTACGCTGCAACGTTCAGAAAAAACATTTCAGAAAAAAAAGCACAACAGAGCTATGATACAACAAGCTTGTTGCACAGACCAGGGGTTGATTTCACAAAACTCATCGTAACTTACTATCAACCGCAGGAGCTTTGATGCATTGCAGCCCCACATAGGATAGGCCCCCTATACAATGGGTTATCCTTCGTAACTCGAGTTACGATCGATCGTAGGCCTTAGTGAAATCGACCCCAGATCCCACAAAATGAGTTTTGAGGTACATTCCAGCTTTTCCAGTTTTAGTTATTACACAGGATGGATCAATTTAATGTTTCTGTCCGACAAACAAGAGCACAGTGTCTTATTCGTTACCAAGAGATGATGTAATATTGTTCTCATGTCATTCTAGGATCTGTTCAAGGCATATGCAGCCGAATTCAGTAAGGTTTGGCAATTCCAGGGCTGTAAATAAGGTTTGGTGAGGGCAAGGGCAATTTTCCATTGCAAGGGGCACTTCCATTGAAAAATCATGTCTATGGAATTATTTGAAGGGGCACCAAGGCCAAGAACCAGGGCAACCGTTTATTTCCAGGCTTGCAATTCAAGCCGAACCATCAATCATTATTTTTTTGAAAGAGAACACTTAATCCTGCATCTCTCATTCACAACCTTGATTCTCTTTTCTTTACTTAGTCAGGGTTCAAATGTGACAACGCTATTCTATTAAAGAAAAAACAGTCTAGGAAAGCATACTGACAAGACCAAAGTCCCTAAAAAAGTGTGCACACCTCATGTTCAAATTCTGGGGAGACTTCAAAAGCTTGCTCTTCCCTTGCCTACAGAGTCGGGATAGAGGGTTTGCAATGGGAGCATTTGTTATTAAAATATTAGACGTGATGTACTGTTTAACGATGAATAATAAATAATAATATAATAATATAGACATTTATAATGTGCAACATATCCACCCAGAGGGTACTCAAGGCGCCTACCATTAGAAGAGAAGAGAACCAAAATGCAATAGATGACAAAAGAGTGGTTCTGGTGAATTGGGGTATGGGGGAATAGGTTCCAGGGAAATTGGTTTGAGGATAATGGGGTCTAGGGTATAATGGGTTTGAGGATAATGGGGTCTAGGGAAATGGGTTCCAGGGAAATGGGTTTGAGTAGTCTAGGAAAGCATACTGACTCAAAGTGATAAGACCAAAGTCCCTAAAAAAGTGTGCACACCTCATGTTCATCCGGTGCCTCTTCACTTTCACTGAGTCCAAACAGATATGTAGGAGCGTTCTGCAGGGACATGGTATCACTGCATTCCTCTGCTGATCCGAGCGTCCTGCTTGGTCTAGGGCTGCTGGTGCTAACGTCCAGATTAACCGGGACATTGACCCTGCTCACCGAGGTCTTGCTCTTGCTCTGTATTAAAAACGGACAAGAAATATTGAAGACACTTTGTGATGGGTACGTTCAGACAGCCTTTTTATTTAAAACCAATAGCACTCCGCACTTGCGCTAAAAATAGCACACTAACTCAGACAAACATTGCAACCATGCAAACGTGTGGTGTGTGCGCGCGTGCATGCATGGTGTACACTGCGCGTGTGAGTCAATGTTTGCCTGACATCCGGGGATTTTGTACACTCATGTGACGTCATTAGTGCGGAGCGCTATTGAGATAAACAGCTCGGCAACCGCGTTGGGGTTGTTGTAAAGTTAAAACTCTGTTGCGTCCATACAGCGTTTTACGCACTGTCTGCAGTTAAATCCGGTTGGTTTTATTTTTGGTTTTAAGAGGTCATGCACTGTGCCTTGACCCCGTACAGGCTTCCAGTTATAAAACAAAGCGCGTGGATTGATCTGTGTGCTGAATGCGCGCCACAACAGGTGTTACGTAACCAGCTGCCAGGCTTCGCTGCACTGAAACAGGATGTCGGAAAGTCTCGACAGCGCTTTAGCAGTTAACTCAGTCGGTTTTAAGCGCTAAACCCTCCTCCCAAGCAGTTTTAACTTTGATGTTTTAGCTGCGGATAAAACCGATCGGTTTCAGATGTAAAAGCGTCCAGACACATATTGCTAAAACCGATCAGGTTAAAACAGTTGTTTTAGCAAATTTAACACGTTGTCTGAACATACCCATTGATGTGCTCTATTTATACCCTGTAAGTTATAGGTAAATCTGTGAAGATTTCTGTTTCAGTATGCTACCAAAGTATGATACTACCTTTTATAAGAAGTCATCAAAGCAATCAGGACCAACCAGATGGGTCCAAGTGACCTTCCACCTTGCCACTTCCAGGGGCAAATAGAGATAGTCTGAATACGGAATGTTAATAAGTCAAAATAAAGCCACATATGGAAGACATTACCTTTGGACGCCTGGCCTTTTCCTGACCGAAGACTGCAACTGCTGCCGTATAGACGTCCAGATTGGCATCGAAGACAATTTGAGCGTGCAGTTCATCATTTGGACAGAAGACTAGAAGCTCTGAGACCGGTACAGTGAGGACGATGAACAGGGCCTGTCGCTTGCCTTTCTCTGTTCAGATTTAAAATTAAATATACCTTTTAATAGTGTGTAGCAGTTCAGTGGAATGTACAGGATATAACATGATACATGCATGTGGATGCGTTCTCAATGTATGCAAGAATGAGTGGACAATATGGTACTGATAGAGACTGTGGATGTGTATAATCCATCGTGTGTGGGATGTGGAAGCCAACCATCTATGAAGCACATGCAGGGCTCGAAATAATACTAGCCTGGTGTACAATGTCTACAAAATCCACTCTGGGCTGGGTAGACTCACTTCCTTGGTTGCCCGTTGGGCTAGTAAAAAGAATACGAACCTACATTTTAAGGTATGGATCAACATGTGTACGGGCTAGTAAAAATCAGGTTAGTAAAATATTAAGCAAGCTGGCCCAATGGGCTAGCCAGGAAAAGAAGTTAGCGCAAGGCCTGACATGGTACGAAAGTGGTTAATATGAAGATGTCTACACATGTTGGATATGGGTGGCTCTGGCTAGCTTGAGATGTCAGTAAAAAATGCCCTAAATTGAATCTTGAATTTATCAAAATATCCACAAGGGAACTGACTGGGTTACTTGAAATCATTGAAAGTTGAACAAAGCAAAGAAGGCTAAATAAAGCAGGATTCGAACCTTTGACCTCCAAAACAGTTGAGTAATGATTAAATGCATATTGAATCATAACGCATGATTTATTGTCGAAAATCTAGAAACAACGACTCATTTCAAGTTTCTGATTAAGTGTCAGTCCGCGAGAAGACCATGCAAAATCTTGAAAAATCGACAAGGTGAGGGGTCAGCGAATTAAGTTCAAATCTTGGCCATTGGATCCCCACCTGGTACCATATCACATGATAGAGTAGCTCGATCTATAATCCCACAGTGACCGAGTACGGGGCATTTGTAATTTTCGGCTGAAAGTGTACATTTTTACTAATTTGGGAGGGTCAATTGAAGATGTTTTGGGCGTATAGTTACAACCGCGGTTCTGCCCTTAAACATCATCGTTTATTGTCGAGTTATACATCAAAAGAAAGAACGTGATCTCCTCTACATGATGAAATAAAAATAAATGCTGTATAATCATTTATTGCAGATATATAGGTGTTAGAAAAATAGGTATCAGCTTTACTATGAAAAAAAGTAATGTACAAAGTAAGCTGTTTCTCAATTAGTGCAGGGCTGACGGTTACCAGATTTGGACAAAATGTAATTGAAATACTATTGTACAAGGGCAAAAAATAAAAATTTTGTCAGCTCTTTTCGATTTTTGTTTGTTGGCCGTCAAATATTTGCAAAATTCTTCAATTTGAGATAAACCTACAATGAACAGTTTGAGTGTTATATTGCATTTCATCATTTCACATTTTGGATTAGATTCTGTTATGACCTTGCAAAATATTTATTTTAAAGTCTTTATGTATTGGGAGGTGGATCAACCCTTTGGTGCACACCCTTAACTGATGTTGGGGGAAATTTAGGATCAGGCAGCGCAGGTGCCGCACCCACATTGTCAAAGTTATTATCCATTTTCTACCTGTCACCGACAGAGGGCGCTATAAGAAACTGGGGTAGTGTTCAATATGGCGGTACGGTCGGCATGGATATCATGCCGTCCGTTTGTGCAGCTGCAGTGCGATTTTGAGCATTGTAAAGCCATTAAGTGCGGTGTCTATCCGCGTAATGTATGTTCAGTGATCCTTCGTCGCTGTACGAAAGATTATACTTAGGCATTTGCAGAAAAGTGGAAAGTGCCCGCCCTGGATGTTGCTGTAGAGTGGAAAGTTATTCTCCTGCGATGTGGATTGATAATGGTCTATTGAAAGCATATAAATAACACTTTTGTCAGCAGTTTTCGGTATAAATTTACAGGAGCATGTTTTTAGCACTATTTAAGAGGAATTTAGCAGGTTTTGAGGAAAAAACGGGTGAAATCTTTAAATTTGAAACACATTGCACATGGAAATAACCTCTATCACCCAACATACATGTCTGCATGTACTGTAGGTTCAGATTATTTTGTTGCAGGGGCAAAGATAGCGGATGATGGGTTGGTGGGAGGGGGAGGTGGTTACACCACCAATACATTTATATATATATTTGTGAACAATGGATTATATGTGTTACATGACAATACGACCCAGGTAATGGATCATATATCCCCCGTCTGAGGACATGTCTATGCCACTGTTTTGTTGGTCACCGACTGTCTGATGACGTGAACAAAAAATATTAAAAAATATCCAGCAAAGGAACAGCATGAAAGGAACAGAAAATTGCCCAATTTGCATTTTTCAATGTACTCTGCAGATATCTCAATGATTGCGATTCATCTCAAATTTGTTACTGCGTCCCTCAAGCTTTTATAGTATTTAGGGTGGGTATTTAGGTTCCTTTAGATTCTATCAGCGTAAATTTGTTTTGGGCAATTGCAGCTGGTATAGGTCATTATTCTGTTGGATTTCTTTCAAGCCCCCCCCCCCACCTTGCAAAGCAATACTAGTCCTTTATGTTCAGAAAACAAAATGACACAAAAAAAGGCACTTTCAAAATTTAGAGGTGACAAAATTGATTCCTTAGAAACTCTCTTCATTTATTGTTAAAATATTAATATTACACAATCATCTTAAAACCAAAGAATGTAGGTATATTGTTGCATACACAAATAACGAGGAATACCTTTCTGTTGCATGTGTCACAACAATAGAGGGTTTGCAGTAATATTGTCAACATCATCAGTTCTCGAAAAGACGAGGTAACAGGGGAGACCAGTGGCCGAACTCTCCCCAAAAGGGAAAAAATCATTTTAAAAAGGAAAAATAAATAAATCCCCATGTACCGTTCCCAGGTTGCAGCATTTCTGCATGTGTCATTCAAACAATCCTTGGGGTATGGCGGTGTGTGCGTGGTTTCATGGCTTCTGACTGCCAAACGAACAAAGTCAATTGACTATTGAGGTCACCACCAATGTAGGGCTGGATGGCTCTGTAAGTAGAGCGCATGTATGTTATTCAGGACTGGTCGGCGGTTCGAATCCCATTCCGCCAGTCAATTTTTCTTTGTTCACTTTTCAATGACTTTAAATTCAGTCAGTTTCACTTGTGGTTATTTGATGATTGAAAAATAAATGGTATTCGTGAAATAACCACAAGGGAAACTGACTGAGAGTTTAAAGTCATTGAAAATAAATGAGTTAACATCAGGGATTATCAATCTCACTGATTATGTAAAGCATGTACATGTACATGTAAATCAAAACCTTTCTTTCCACCAATCCTAATTGTACAGTATTATCATTTACAGCTCAATGTAACGTGTGATTCAAATTTCAGAATTGTCGAATCCCACCTGACGCAGCACGTGATTTTTTGACGCGCACTCAAAAGCACTGAATATACAGTGCTCATCCGGGCGGGTGAAGGGCAAGCCTAATTTGCATATTATTGTTCTTGTTTCTCCCATGAGGTTCATGTTGTTCTGGACATTTTTTTTCCGAAACAGAAATCTTCACAGATTTTTTAAAAGATGGTGCTGGTAGAAACATACCGTTACAATTTTTCTGCCCGAAATGTTGTATTTATCCAGGAAAGAGTACAACCAGTGCCCACATTTTTGGGGGGATTTTTTAAAGATAATAAATAACAGAGAAAAGACATAAGAAATACTGTGGTTTTCTCAAAAAGTGGGCATCGTATGGACTGAAATTTTCACAGATGACTGTTACTGTATCTGTCTTGATATATTTGGCCATGAATCTGTATTTCTTTATCAAAAAGAACAGTATGATATTATCTTTAACAATGTGACATGTATGCCAATTGTTTGAAATGACAAGGATCTTTGCCAGTTAAGGGAAAATAATTACATTTTTTGCACAGTTATAGAAGATCATTACTGGCTAAAATATGAATCACTCATTACATTCAGCTGTAAATGATAATACTGTACATGTATAATTGGTGGAAAGAAAGGTTTTGCTTTACATGCTTTAAATTATCAGTGAGATTGATAATCCCTGAATTGAACTCATTTTTTCATTTTTTTTAAATGATTTGTTCCCTTTTTTGTAGAGTTCGGCCACTGGTCTCCCCTGTTACCTCGTCTTTTCAAGAACTAATGATTTGGACATTATTTCTAGAAACCTTCTATGGTTGTGAAATATGCAACATGAAGGATTTCTCTTTATTTTTGTACGCAACAGTATACCTACATTCATATGGCTTTAAGGTGATTGTGTAATATTCATTTTTTAACAATAAATGAAGAGAGTTTCAAAGGAATCAATTTTGTTTCCTCTAAATTATCAAAGTGCCTTGTGTGTCATTTAGTTGCTGGGTGATAGAGGTTATTTCCATGTGCAATGTGTTTCAAACTTGAAGATTTCACCCGTTTTTACCTCAAAACCTGCTAAATTCCTCTAAAATAGTGCTAAAAACATGCTCCTGTAAATTTATACCAAAAACTGCTGACAAAAATGTTATTGATGCATTCAATAGACCACTATAAGGACCTTCTTTCATCAACGTTTCACTGTTCAAAGACCTGCACTAATGACGCTACAGCTGCTCAAAGATAGCGATATCTATGACGCAAATTTTGGGGTACCCCTAAGAAAAAGACGTGCAATTGCATCTGAAAAACAATTTTTTTTCTTTATTTTGGTATCCCTGTTTAGGGTAGGAAACAACCTTGAAACCCTGAAAATTTCAATACTCTACTACTTTCCATTGTGATATAGCAAGTGTTTGAAAATGTGTACCCCTAAAATCATGAAAATCATGCATTTTTGACAAAAAAAAGTACTTTTTGGCCATTTTTTCCGATAAGAAGGTCCGATTGGGCTAAAACTTTATACAACGTCAAGGCTCCACATAACCCCCCTACCCACCAAATTTCAGCAAAATCCGTTGACCCCCACCTTATCACTTTCTGCATGGTCCTCTCGTGGACACGCTCTTAATTACAACTAATTACTAGTATTTTCGTTAACAACACCTTATTAACTCAAAGCAGGCAACTTTAAAAAACCTACCAAAAAAGTCATTTCCATGGGTCAAATTAGCCAGAAATCAGATTTCTTACCCGAGATGTACAATTTCTGAACGATCTCCTGTCGTATCGTGACTGTTTCCCACATACCTTCTTCCTGTAATTGCATGAAACATAAAACAGGAAAGATTGAAGCAAATTCTTAAGACTGAAAGAAGTTGTCAACAAAAAATGTGGAGACAGGAAAACATGGCCAAAGCATAGAGTTCAATAAAAAAAACACACTAGAATACGTGCTTTGTATTCAACGCGAGCGTTGTCTGCACTCTGGCATGGACGCGCGATCGCCATTTTAGTTGGGGTGACTGAGCAACCGCAGTAGAGTCCAAATACGGTACTCGGATGTTACTCGATGAACTGCGCATACTGTGAGTGATGGGACGGGTATTTTATGCACAGTGCTGCACGCACGAACCGGGGTAAGAATATGTATGCACAATTTGAAACGGGACGCGTGCGTTTGCCATTGTTTGGTTTTCTTAGGCAATGGTGCTGTCCATGTTTGAGTGTATCAGTGCACACTCTAGTTTTTTTAATTTAAATCTATGGGCCAAAGACAGGACACTCGGCTCAAAGTTGAACTTATTTTCTACCAGAAAATAGAGCACAATCATCCCTCTGATTTTGAGGTTTTGGAGCTAATCCTCAAAAATGTATGTACCACAGAGAGGTGACTTCTAGAAGAGCCACCGTGGCGGGCAAGACTAGACCCTTCTTCTAACATTCGCTTCTGTTATGTCTTATTTGGAGTAGAAAAGCATGCATTTGTAACCTACACAACAAGTTGTTCATGCAATCGGTGCGTAATAACTGAAAAGATCCAGTATTATTCAACTTTTTTTTTTTCAGTTGCATTTTTTTGGGGGGGCTAGACACAATTTTTTGGGGGGGCTCAAGCCCCCCACTAGCCCCCCTGTAGAACCGCCACTGTTTCTATCAGGCAAAAATCTGCAGAACTCAGGGTTGAGCTCGCAGACGTGAAAGGATCATTCCTTGTGTGATATGCCAAATCCTTCTCAAGCAATCTGTCTCTAGTCTCCTGATGTGTGAATTTCCGTAGTACTCCGTATCCAAGTACGAAACTCAAGACATTCAGGGTAATTTTCTGAGCTAGAATTGAAATTTACTCTGTCAATAATGGATCTATCGAGCTGAAACTTGTATTTAAATGTAGCCTTTGATGTTCCCTACATGTACATGAAAATACCGAAATTGCTCCATTTAAAACACAACTTGCCTCCTCCAATTGCCTCCTCCAATATAATGCTTTCTTATTAATTGCATTGATCTTTTGTTATTGGTGGAAATAAATGTTCTTTGAATGAATGAATGAATGAATGAATGAACTTCATGGCCGAAATTTCAAGTATAGCGTGTATTGCATACCGAGGAAGTAACTGAACAAGTGTATTCATTACAGTGCGAGAACAGTTAAGAGTGCTTTTCTGAGTTAGAGTTGGCATATACTCTCTCAACAATGGGTCTATCGAGCTGAAACTTGTACCAAAATGTAAAATTGGATGTTTCCTTCATGAAAATACTGGAATTGTTTCATTGACAACAAATCTTCATGGCCGAAATTTCAAGTATATCATGTCTTGCAGAATGAGGAAGCAACTGAGCTAGGTTATTAATTTCAGCGCTGGAAAAGTTTGAAGTGCATTATTCAACAGTTTGTGGATTTAAAACCAGCCACGAGCCTGAAACATCTGCAGCTACTTCCTCACAGACTTGTGTGCAATTCTGAGCCGTAGCCAGTCAAATTTAGAAGAAGCCTAATCCGTACCAGTTTGATTCGGCTCTATCCTTACCTCATTCTCTGTCTGTCGATTGTCAGCAACGTACAGGGAGATTCTCCTGCTGACCGTATTGAAGTCCACCCAGAAATCCTTCAGATTGTCATCCACCGGGCATCTCAACTGTACAACAACAAAAATGACCAAAACATTTTCTGCTGAGGAATTTTTGTGCTTAATATCTTTTGAGCAAAGAAGGAGTTTTGCACTATAAAGCAGAATCTTTCAGTTTACTTAGAATTTCTCATGCTAAACAGATTTTTCCTGCTTAGCAGTTTTAACATGTTTCACAGAATTTTATGTGGATCGGTTTGCGGAAACACCAGACTGTATGAGGACTAGAGCAGACTAGTCGAAACATTGAGACCTTATGAGAAGTGCGAACGAAATAGAAATGTGAAAGTACGAACGATTCTTACATGGTGTTTCCGCAAACCGATCCACGTACCAATTGTCACCAGGCAAAGCCTCAAATCTTTCTTCAAAACAGACTTGATGTGTTTAGCAAAATTGTAATATGCACACAGATTTGATCATGGTTTAAACTTCAGCCAATTACCAGCGGCACAAATTGTGACGTCCGATTGTGGTGTCGGCATTTTAGCTTACACAGAAAGTATCAAACAAGCACCATCCTGATTTAGGCTGTGTCCCAATTCTCTGGCTGCGGCTGCAAATTACTCATGTACCTATGGCAGCCACTAGCTAGTGACTACAGCCATTTCCATAGACTTGTGTGTTATTTGCGGTCGCAGCCAGAGAATTGGGACACGGCCTATGTTTCCTAAAATCATACGTTAAAGACTATCTCCACACTATACCTTGAAGGAGGATCCCAGATACGCACTGATGCAAGGCATGGAATACACACTGCAAGAGTTGGAGAGAATGTGTGAGAGATAGAGCGTTGTCACAAAAATACATAACAATTTCAATTATTAGAATCATCAAATAACCACTACACTATTAAGGAAACTGACTGGATTAATTTTAAGTCAATGAAAAGTGAACAAAGACAAATTTACTGGAGTGGGATTCAAACCAACAACCCCTGAAACACCGTACCAGCTCTCTACCAACTGAGCTATCCAACCTTATAGACAAGGAGCATGGACCATGAAAAAATTCTCAACTCCTACTACATCTAAGGTCTGACTTAAGAAATTGATGGAGCAGACCTCAGGGAACATTTCTAGGTACTATGTGACCTCAAATTGTGGTAGCACTTTTGTGTAATATTTCCCAAAAATTATTATAATATTTCCAAACAAATATTATAAAAAAGAAAATTCAAAAAATAGGTTGAAGCTCTTGCCTCTGACTTATTTTTTTAAATGCTATTTCTCTGTGAATGGATAATAAATTATATAATCACATAATCATTCTCCAAAATACATATCAAGGACTTGGTTGGTCATTAGAAAATACGACCACGCCCCTTTTTTCAGTTGCATTGTGGGAATTAAAGTGAATCTAGTTTTTTGTTGCTCCTCAAATGATACCACATTTTCTCAAAAGTGATACCACAATTTGAAGCCACATACAACCTAGCAAAGCTGTTAATGGTTTAAACTTCCTCTTTTTGAAGTCAAACCTTATGTAGTGGGTGTTGAGCTAACACCTGAATAAGAGGGTTTTCAGAACTTTGGGGCCGTCCATAAAGTACGTACGCACGATCTTCCGACTTTTTTGACCCCCCTCCCCCCTCTGTACGCAAGGCGTACGCAGCGGTCCCAACCCCCCCTCCCCCCCTGTACGCATACACATTTCACATTAGGTTTTTCACTTCTCGTAGTACCTTGCTTTAGCATCATTAATATGTCACAATAATCCGGGCCGGTACCGTTATTTGGACGGACGTACGTCACTTTCAAATTTTGAAAAGAATGACTAAAGTGTAACAGGTTTTTACACATTTACAGATGTAGGCCTATATTTTGCTATTTTTTATTATGTTGAATAAGAAAAAAAGGAAAAACAAATCAATCCTGGTGCTTTTTCTAGTTTTTTCCCCTCTCTTTTCGCGCGAAATGATTATGCAAATTTTTCGTTTGCGTACGGTACGCATTGGCCTGAACCCCCCCTCCCCCCCTGTATGCATGGCGTACGTAACAACCCTTCCCCCCCCCCCCCCTCCGTGCGCACATACTTTATGGACGGCCCCTTTGCTCCTTGACTATGTTGGCAGTGTCAAATTGTCAACTATCTTTGTTGATTTGGCAAACGTACAGAAGCTTCATTTCTTGTTATATACTGGTAGACATGGACTCCATTTTTCAACAAAACTTTCTCAACAATACAATAAAAAACACACTTACCTTTGTTTACTTGAGTAAGATTCATTCACATAGTTCAAGAACTTGCGACAATCCTGAAATTTAACAAAACGTATGTATCAACTTACTTTAAAAAACAGAACGCATCAAGAAATATTCCATACAGAATGGTTTAAAGGATATATATTGCAGGACAGCTCTCAAACTTTGATCTAACCTGGGCCCAATTTCATGGAATCCGTTATGGTTTATTTTTGTGCTTACGGGCACTGCTACGCATGAAATCTATTTCATGGAATCCGTAAGCAAGACTTTTCGGTTAGCAAAAGAATTTCTTGGCATCCGTGACTATTTTCTGCTAATGCGCTGTCATATGCATTCTGCACAAAATCCTTGCTTACCGTACCAAAAAGAAAACAATCCCGTGCAATACGCTAACCGGCCGTAAGCAAATAAATTCTGCTAACGTAAGGAAAGAATTTTTATTAACGGTAACGAATTCCATGAAATTAGGCCCTGTTCATGAAATAACGCACTTGTGAAAGTCATAAGAAAAAAGGGGGGGGGGGAAGGGACTCAATTTTACAAAATACAAAATTATGTTGAGGCATACATATTAAAAGTAAAGATAGTCTGGGTAAGTTTTTAAGTGGTTGGAATTTTTTGGCACCAATGGAAGAAGACAAGAAGCAATAATGGAACTTACTGTTTCAAATGCCTCATCTTTTATAGATATGAAGGAGTCAGCAAAGTCCACATTTGCAAACCAGCCTTGGATTAGTTCAGAGTTATGGCTGTCCGATCTGTTTACCAGTCTTGCCAAGGACTCAGTGCAAGCAACCTGCATCTCAAAGTCACCTGCTGTGCATATTAAGCTGGCCAACGATGACCTGTGGAAAAAGGGATTTGAAAATGATTGCTGAAAATAAACGTGTGGTGTAGCTCAGTCAGTGTGGCAAACTGGGGCCATTTTCAATTAGAGCTGCTTAGCACAAAAAATTGCTTTAGCAATAGAACAAACCACCACTGAAAATTCTATTTGATATTCATGGTCAGCGAACAACAGCCAAAGAACAATCACAAGTGATACACAGCACATGGAAATTTGGAGTTAATCCTGTTTTTACTATCAAAGACAGAAATGTCATGCTTAGCGAATTTTTGTGCTAAGCAGCTCTATGAAATTGGCCCCTGGTCACTGAACCTTAATATGGAACTTCAGGGAGGCAATGGTGGACCCAGGTCATTGCCTTGATGTACCACATCATTTCTCTAGTACCCCTGTTCATTGCCTTGGTACGTACTTCTTGTCATTGCGTTGGTGCCCATGGCTAGGCCTTGGTGCCCCCAGTCATTGCTGTAGTACCCCTATTCACTGGCTTGATTCCTTAATAGGGTCTTTGCCTAATGGTAGCCGTACTCACTGCCTTTGTGCTCCTCATCACTGCATTATAGTTCTCCCAGTCATTGCCTTGGTGCTCCTAGTCATTGTTTTACTATAATTTGACAATTTCATGTATAGATCACAGCAGACATCCGGGTACTTTCATTCTCATGAACTTGACAACCGATGAAAACCAACGTGCAGATGGCGAAAGCTACAGACAAATCACTTACAAACCGTCCATCTTGAATCGCGATTCAGAATTGTTTTCCCGGAGTATTTTTGTCAAGAAGCAGAGATCATATTCTGTATGACTGCCATCGTCGAGTCATAGTTTGTCCTCAGACAATAATCCTTCTTTGAAGTACCGCATACTAAGATTAAACAATCCTGGCAGCTTTTTGTCTTAAAAACCATAAAACTTGCTGCTTTGTTTTCATTGTCCCAAGGCCAGCCTGTTGGAATGACGTCACACTGCGGTGAGCTATAGCGTGACTTGCAAGGTAAAAACAAATAAGCAGAGTTTTCATATCTTACATGAGTTGGCCATTTGGCAGGTGTTCCCGGACTTCATAGATGACCTCATTCAGACATCCCTCCAGGAGCAAATTGAGGGTTCGCACTGCTTCCATGCGAGGCTGGAACTTCACCTCGGTGCTGACCAACAGTCCAATGAGTTTCCCCGTGAAGAAATCCAATGACTCATTCTTGGCCTCCTCACTGAAGTCAGCCACGTCCTTAAAAATCGGAACAGGTATAAACATTATAAGTTTCTTTTACCCATTTTCTTCAAATTAATTTGCCTGTTTACTTTGGTTGAAAAAAATGAAACCCCTTGATTCTTTGAGACGAACGCATTTTGAAAGGTTTTTTATATTAGCATTATTAAAAAGGCATTTGGAGGGAAGCCAAAGCTGTAGCCGTGGACAGGGCTGACTGGAGGAAGAAACTTGCAGCCTAATATGGGCCAGTGGGCCCGAAGAGGATAAGGTAAGAATATTTTCTGGGGGAGACTTTTAACATTTCATCGTGTTTCTCCACCAGCATCATGCTCTACTCACGTTGATTGTCTCCAGAATCACCTCCATCAGGGAGTCAGCGGCAGGGTCTTCCCTGGATCCATCCGAGAGAGATAAAAACTTCTGCGTCTCATCCAATACATAGCCTTCAATGAACATTGTTGAAAACAAAACAAAACGGATCGACTATAAGTGGAACCTCACAAATGCATTTTATTATAAATGTAATGTGATTATCGCTGAAGTGATGAGGAGTAGAACAGGCTAGACAAAACGTTCAGACAATACGAGAAGTGCGAACGAAACAGAAGTGCAAAAATACAAACAATTCTCACATGGTGTTTCCGCAAACCGATCCACATACCAATGGGAGACTTTGGAGACCCAAGACTCTGACTCATCCTTGGCCTCGGAGGTTGTGGAATCGGATACAACACTGCACTGGAGCACCCAAGTTTCTGAGGAGAACCGAAAGAGACTTACCAAGTAGGTTGACTAAACCGTTGGACATGAGCACTTCGAGCCCGGATGGGAAGTCTCGGAAACGGGCGACAAATTGGACAGCTTTGACTATAACGCTGACATTCTGGAACTGTTTCTTGGCAAGCTCCTACATGGAATAACAACAAATTTAAAATATGCAAATTAGGCTTGCCCTTCACCGACATGGATGAGCACTGTATACTCAGTGCTTGTGAGAGCATGTGAGAAAAAATCACATGCTTGCTCAGTTGAGATTCGAACCCACGACCTCCTGCTTACTAGTGCAGATGCCTTACCTGCTAGGCCACCGAGCTAGCTGGGGTCTGCAGGGTGAATCGAATCCAATATCGCGGCGGGTTCTGCAGTAAATCATGAATATTGATTATTTTGGTCGGGAAATAGATAATATGCGAATTAGGCTTCCTTCACCGAGTATACAGTGCTTATCCACGTGCTTATCCACGTATGTGAAGGGCAAGCCTAATTTGCATATTATCTATTTCCCGACCAAAATCATCAATATTCATAACAAATTTAAACTTTTATTAAAATTTACAATTTAAACTTCCACAAAAATCCAATACAAGTTTAAAATTTTAATTTTACAGAGACCTTTGAATGTGTGCAATACAAACCCTTATAATTATTGCACAGACATGTAGTGTCTCCAAAATCAACTGCAACAACTGTTAAAAGTAGCATCATACTATGTTTACAGATGTATAACTTACAAGCTATACAGATAGACCTGTCCTGGCACAAACATGCTTACATGCAAACATGATTACAAACATGCTGTTAAAAGCTTCTGCCTGAAAAGCGGTATTTTTCCAGAAATGAGTAAAACAAAACAGTAAACAGTATTGATCTTCGACATCCAAACCTCACAATTACAGTTACCACTCAATTTTTTGTAACAATTGCAAAGGTTTTTCACTGTTTTCTACTGTTTCCAATGATCAATTGAGCTGAATATTTCACAGGTCTGTTTTTATTTCATGGCAAATCAAATTATGAACAGACCGCAGTTTGAGGACCTTGGGGTTAGGAGGGCCTGGCGTTACAATATCAGGTCATTTTGGCTGATGAGCAGTTTTCAGCAGCTTATTACTTGTATTGAATAAATACAAGCTGCAAACTGCTCATTAGCCAAAAAATGACCTGAAATTTATAAAATGTTTGGAGCTAGGAGGGCCTGACGCATTTGGATCCTAGCTGGATCTTTCTCAAAGCCTACAGGACAAAAGGATAAAAACATACAAGTAAAGATAAACATATGATATGTATCTTGACGACTGTGCGCAATAAAACATGCACATTTTTAATTTACCTCTTGCATTACAATGGCTATCTTCTTTATTAGCTTCACGGTGCACTGCTGGGGTATGCGATTCTCCACTGTGGACTGCTCTTGCAGGAAGTCTTTCACAGCTTTGAAGTAGGTGGGCCCTTTCGTCTTCCTCATCAGGACATTCATCAGCTTAAAAAAATCACAAATTTGTGGATTGAGCTATAACTGAAGGGCTAGCTGTTTTATCAATTCAATGTCAATAGCGCTCCGCACTTGCACTAAAAATAGCACCCGATCTCAGATAAACATTGCAACCATGCAAACGTGTGTACGTGTGCGCATGCATACACGTGTGTGAGACAATGCTTGTCTGACATCCGGGGATTTTGTGACGTCATTAGGGCAGAGCGCTATTCAAGATATTGAAAAGTGAACAAAGAAAAATTGACTCGAGCGGGATTTGAACCGGAGACCTCCTGAATACCGTACAGGCGCTATACCAACTGAGCCATCCAGCCCTACATTGGTGGTGTCCCAAATAGTCAATTATCTTTGTTCGTTTGGCAGTCAGAAGCCATGAAACCACGCCTACACACCACCATATCCCAGGGATCATTTCAACGATACACGCAGCAATGCTGCAACCTGAGAATGGTACATGGGGGATCACTCAAAGAGGAAACCGCTTTTTAATTTACATAATCATCAAATAACCACAAGGGAAACTGACTGAAATTAAAGTCATTGAAAAGTGAACTTTGAAGAAAAATTGACTGGAGCAGGATTCGAACCGGCGACCTCCTGAATACCGTACAGGCGCTCTACCAACTGAGCCATCATAGAGGGCGCTATATATCAGATGTATGCTATGAGAGCCGTTTTGTAGCGAGATAGTAGCAATTAACATGGTTATGGCTACAGGAGCCGCCGCGTCAGTTCCAAATTGTGAAGGCCTGGGCACGCTATAGATTCTCAATTCAGTGAACATGATGGGCTTTGTCGCGAGTCTGTACCACTGGTGACATTATATGCACGGAGTGCCTGTCAATTGCCAAATGATATCATACTATACTCAAACACCATACATAAGAAGCACTATTTGGTATCCAACAGCTGTTGTAATTGCTTATATCTCCTTAATTAGAGGAATTCTATGCTCTTTTCAAGAGGAAATTGCAGAAAAAGAGCAAATGTACAAATCAAGTGAGTTTGAAACTTTGAATAAATCCCACTCTTTCAAATTCTAAAACACAATTGTGATATTTTAACATGCTAGTCATAACTCAACATATGGTGTGGAAAGACCGCCCACGCTATCATAAACATATGGCCTATTAAATGTCAAATAATGCCCGCATTCTAATAATGTTGCAAACACATTAGGCCCAGACGTGAATGTCTGGTCATAAAGGTCAGATAACTGTATAAAGAATACTCAATACAGGGTTATTTAGGCGAATCCTCCACAACTTTATTTCACAATAGGAATTCCACTAGCATGAAGAAGTTATAAAGACAATGAGTTCAGTGAGTGTGCGTCTTTATTTTTAGCTATTCCAACATTTCCGATGTCGGAACAGGTTTAGTTTTCGTTCTGGTTTTTATGATTATTCTTTATCGGCATCCTTCCATAGCTTAAGTATAGTACATGTAAGTTTGTTTATTCCTAATCTTTTTTAATCTTAGACTTCTTATCAGCTTATCTTATGAAAGCTTATAAGCTGAAATTTCTGAAAAGACTGAGTTTGTTAAAATTCTTATTTAATTAACCACATCACAGTCATTTGAAAATTAAATTGGCAAATTTTGTAACCAACGATAAATGCTACAGAAATGTAAAAGCTTTTATATCATCATTTAGATGCGCATGCTGCTTTGAAATTGACCGTGACATCATCATGACGTCATCAAAAAGGCTGATTTTGTATTTGCAGCTTATCTCGAGAACGACAAATGCTATATGATTCTTTTTGCAAAAGCTTTGTTCGATCCTTTAGATATGTATGCTGCTTTGAAATTGACCGTGACATCATCATGACGTCATCAGAGCTTATAAAGCTGCTTAAATAAGTCGGAACAGCTCCGTGTTCGTCCACGAACACTTAAATGTCTAGTTCTTGTTTGAAATAGTTGTAATGTGGCAAAATGAATTTTTCTATATTTTTTCTGTTTTTAAGGTGGTTCATTTGTATAGATTTTCCCTATGTTTAATTCTAGGTGATTTTTCACTGTACAGCATTCTGAAACTGAATGTATTATACTGTAGCGAAACAGTGTGCTTGTTATTAGTTATTATAATGAGCTAGTTGAAACAGCGCCCCCAGCGGTTGGCTGTGGGAGCGCGCGTGAACGGGGAGTTCACACCGGGACGTCGAAGGGAACAGACACGTGTTTCGTAAGTTCCGATTGGAGTGGGGAGTCGCGGTACAGGAGCTGTCGAGCTGTTTATGTAAGTGCATAACTGCGGGGTTTTGGAAACCATAGGGGATTGGGAGCTGGGGACGCACGAGGGATCTGTTGATTATTCTCCGGGGGAATTTGGTCTGTGTGCTGGCTCGGGATCTCGGGCGGTTTGTACTTAGTTGTGGGACAGTAGGGCTGGTCGTGTTCCAGCTGCTTGTACCGTTGACGTCCACACTCGCCACGTATAGGTGCTACTCACTTATTGTCCATTATAATTGATTATTTGATTAAGGAGTTTCTTGCCAATTATTCAGAGAAGATCAGTAATTAAAGCATTGATTGCATATTGAATTCAGAGATTGCAATTGTCCGACTGATTCACTGCTCTGTCGTGTCACATCCTTAAGGAAGTTCCCTTAAGTCTGTTCCTTAAGTCAGTCCCTTAAGTCCGTCCCTGAGTGAGATCCTCAAGGAGACTGAGCAGCACGTGTCGGCGGCATACGGCACTCCAAACGGACCCGCCACCAAAGTCTACCTGGACAGCCGCTCGTCTGGGCTTACCGAAGGGTTGGTCGGGAGGCCGGATCGACCTTGGCGACAGAGTCGGTCGGCGCCACATTGGTGTCAGAAGTGGGATTGAAACGTGCATCAGTAAATCTGGAAATTAACTTAAGGGATGGAACCACTGGACAGGGTTCAGATAGAGGAAGAGCTTGCCGCCTTAAGGATGGACGTACAAGGGGCGGAAGAATTACTTCGGGGTTCAATCCGGGAAAGGAAACGTCTTAAGGACGAAGTGGAAAATATGAGAGAGGAGTTGCTGGAATCAAGGCGAAGGGAATTTGATGTTTCAGTGGGAATGTCAACGCCGCAGTTATTTTCGGCAACACCTAGGCTGTCACCGTTAGGAACAGTGCCAGCGACACCGGCAAATACGTCGGCGACCTCTACGAGTAGAGGGGATTGTCCAACTTGGACGAGTAAACATGAGGTGCCTGCAGGAGCAGACCTCAGGGAGCCAGTCAAGGAAGACGTGGCTGATCCAATTAAGCTGAAGTTGAAGAAACCGAACATCTGTCCGGAAAGATTCAACGGCAAAGTGCCATGGAAGGATTACAAGGCACACTTCATGGCCTGTCGAGTGGCCAATGAATGGAATGAGGAGCAAGCAAAGGTTTTCCTTGCTGCAAGCCTTCAGGGGCCAGCCTTAAGTGTGTTGGGCTGCCAGACGGAGGGAAAGAGATATTCCTTCCAGGATTTGATTCGTTCGTTGGACCAGAGGTTTGGTCCAGGCCAACAGGCGGAGTACCACTTGATGGAACTGCGACATCGCCGCCAAAAAGAAAAAGAGACTCTACAAGAGTTGGGGCAGAGTATAAGGGAACTCTCTGCGTTAGCCTACCCTGAGTTTTCAGAGGAAGGAAGGGATCGGTTGGCAAGAGGACATTTCATGGACTCAGTGGCCGGCAGAGAGATAAGGGAAGCAATTTTCAGGGCAAGGCCAAGTACCCTGAAGGATTCAATCGAAGCAGCCCTTGCTGCTGAGAGTTATCTGAAGATTGAGGAGCAGAGAGCTGCCGACAGGGCAAAGAAGTATGTGAGGATGGTTCAGGAGCCTACTGTGGAAGACACTGGAAGGGCTCCGGTAAACCAGACAGCTGTAGATCAAGCTATCCAGCAGATAATTGCTCGGTTGGGAGAGCATACTCCAACCAGAGACAAGAACACGATGAGACCGTCTGCAGGCAGGGAATGGGGTACCGAAGATGTGTGCTACAACTGCAGACAGAAGGGTCACTTTGCAAGAGACTGCAGGAAGGAAAAGGTCAGGCGACCAAAGAAGTCGGGAAACGACAGTCAGTCGTCTCAGGGACCCGTGAGCCGGCTGGAACAAGTACAGGGTCAAGAGAATCAGGGAAAACCCACCTTCAAGGCGGGAGCGGAGTAATCGACCGCAGAAGGGATCAACAATTACACGAAGGAGAAACCCTTGAGGGAGCAACCTCGGGTTTCAAGAAGGATTTACCTACCCTTCAGGTGCCAACTTTAAGACAGAACCAAGGCAGTGGACTATTTATACCAGCGTTGATCAGGGGTTTGAAGGTGAACATGTTGGTCGACACAGGGGCTACCAACACCCTACTTTCTTCATCGACTTACTTCAGGATTCCACAGGAGAGAAGACCTCAGTTGAAAACTGAAGGCATCGAGGTACATGGAGCAGATGGAACCTTAATCAAAACAATGGGGACTGCCACGGTAGAAGTCCAGGTAGGGAGATCAGTGAGCACAGTGTGTGTTGTATTGGCGCAACTGGATGTCGAGGGGATCCTCGGCATGGATTTTTTACTGCCAACCAATGGAAGGCTGGATTTTAAGGACTTGACGTTCACTGTGAACGGCGAGCGCATCAAGTGTGCTGACAAGCAAGGGGCGGATTTTTGTGCCAGAGTGGTAGTTCAGGAAACAACTTTGGTGCCGCCTGGACACGAGGCCCTCGTGTTGGGCCGAGTTACTACCGAAGTAGCGGGACTAGGGATACTGGAGTCGGCAGGTGAAGGCGAACTTATGAGCAGAGGTCTGGTGGTGGCAAGGCTACTAGTTAAACCAGAGGAAGGGAGATTGCCAATCCGGGTGTTTAATCCAGGACGGCGGGAGTGCGTAGTGAAGGCAGGAAGTGTGGCGGGATTTCTTACAAAAGTCCAGGAAGGGGACGTGGAAGAACAGAACTGCTCAGGAGGAAAACAACCGCAGGAATTACCAGATTACTTAAGGGACCTATACTTAAGGAGTATCGAAGGGGTTGACCCAGAATTTCATGTACAGATAGCAGGACTGTTGATCGAGCACAAGGAGGTTTTTTTCAAGGGACGGGAATGACATTGGACACACTGACTTAATAAAGCATACAATAGAGACTGGGAACGCAAGACCAAGACGTGAGAGGCCACGGAGGTTCCCTGCAGCAGAGCAGGTGGAAATAGGTAGACAAGTTGAGAACCTACTTAAGGAAGGGCGTATTGAACCTTCAAGTAGCCCGTGGGCCTCCAATGTTGTTTTGGTTAAAAAGAAGGATGGCACGAAACGACTATGCGTGGACTATAGGAAACTAAATGCCATGACGGTTAAGGACGCATTTCCAATCCCAAGGATTGATGACTCACTTGATGCCCTCGCAGGATCATGCTGGTTTTCAACCCTGGACCTTACTTCAGGGTACTGGCAAGTGGCTCTTGACGACGATGCGCAGGAGAAGTCTGCCTTCGTTGTTAGGAGTGGATTATATAACTGGCGTGTCATGCCCTTTGGCATGTGTAACGCGCCGTCGACATTTGAAAGGCTCATGGAGAGAGTTCTCCGTGGTCTACATTGGGAAATTCTTCTCGTCTATTTAGACGATGTCATTGTGTTCGGAAGAACAGTACCGGAGGAGATTAGCCGCCTCAAGGTGGTGTTTCAGCGCCTCAAGGACGCAGGGCTGAAGTTGAAGCCGCAGAAATGTGAACTTTTTAAGCAAAGAGTTCGTTACCTTGGGCATATCGTTTCGGCAGCTGGAGTTGAAGCGGACCCTGGGAAGGTACAGGCAGTAAGAGACTGGCCCACACCGCAATCAGCGAAGGACGTTCGCAGTTTCGTAGGACTGGCGTCCTATTACAGGAGATTTATTAAGGGGTTTTCCAGCATCGCAAAACCCTTGCATCGTTTGACTGAAAAGTCAAGGACATTCGAGTGGACAGAAGAATGCGAGGAGTCCTTTCAAGAACTTAAGGGAAGACTAATCAGTGCACCAATCTTGACTTATCCAGATCCTGAGTTGAAATTCGTACTGGATACAGACGCTAGTGCCTCGGGAATCGGGGGAGTGCTATCTCAAGCCACCGGGGATGGCGAGGAGCGAGTTGTGGCTTACGCCAGTAAAGTCCTGAAGAAAGCGGAGCAGAACTATTGCGTTACGCGCCGGGAATTGCTCGCAGTTGTCACTTTCCTGAGACACTTTAGGCCTTACATTTATGGGCGACACATCACGGTAAGGACCGACCATGGAGCCTTAAGGTGGCTCCTTGACTTCAAGGAACCGACAGGTCAAACAGCGCGTTGGCTTCAGATCATAGGGGAGTTTGACTTTGAGATAATTCATAGAGCTGGAAGGTCACACCAGAATGCGGATAGCCTTTCTCGCCGACCTTGCTCACAGTGTGGAAGAGAAGAAGAGACCCACGAGCAAGATAAGGAAAAACCCGTGGAAGGAGGTGATGAACCAGACGCTTCAGTGCATGGCGCGAAGGTTCGTGCTGACCTACGCGTGGTGGGGATACAACCTCACATATCCAAGGACGATTGGAGAACAGCACAACTTAAGGATGAGCAGCTAAGCTGGCTTATTCAAGCTAAGGAGGAGTCAGGGACACGCCCTGACTGGGAGATCGTTTCTCCAAAACCAGCAACTGAGAAGAACTATTGGTTGCAGTGGGGCCAACTTGAAGTAAGACAGGGAGTTTTACAACGTCGATGGGAGTCCAACGATGGGCGAGAAGTACATTGGCAGACTGTGGTACCGCAGGAGTATCGGGAGGAGATACTTCGGGAGTTACATGCAGGAAGGACAAGTGGGCACATGGGTATGAAGAGGACGATGGCGAAGGTTCGCCTTAAGTTCTATTGGTCAGGCCTGAGTGCTGATGTCAGGTCCTTCGTCAGGCAATGTGACTTATGTGCAAAGAGGAAGGCACCGAGTAAGAAGCGAAAGGCGCCTTTACAACAACACTTGGTGGGGGCACCAGTTGAACGGGTAGCTATGGACATAGTCGGACCCTTCCCCGTGACATCCAGAGGAAATCGATACATACTTGTGATTGGGGATTACTTTAGTAAGTGGTTTGAGGCATACCCTATCCCTGATGAAAGAGCAGAGACTGTTGCGATGCGGTTCGTAGAGGAGTTTGCGTGTAGGTTTGGTGTTCCTAAAACGCTACACACCGACCAAGGAAGAAACTTTGAGTCAAATCTGATTGCCGAAGTGTGCAGGATCCTTGGAATACAAAAGACTCGAACCACACCGTATAACCCTAAATCTGACGGGATGGTGGAACGCTTTAATCGGACGCTAGTGAACATTGTTGCCATCATGATGAAGGACCAGGAAAATAAGAAGGACTGGGACCGAGAGTTACCCTTTGCAACAGCGGCATACCGTAGTACCCCACAGGAATCGACAGGAGAAACTCCAAACATGGTCATGCTGGGGAGGGAAGTGGCCCTTCCAATTGATCTGACCATGGAGGAATCATCTACAGAGGAGGAGACGCAGGGCGTAGACTACGCACAGGAGATGCGAGTCAGGATGCAGCGTTCTCATGACAGAGCCCGCAAGTGCATGGCAAAGAGTGCTAGGAGGCAGAAACGTTACTACGACAGGAACGTCTGCAGGGAACTGTTCGTCGAGGGCAAGTTCTGCTGGCTACACAACCCAGCGAAAAAGAAGGGTGTCTCTCCAAAGTTGATGTGTAGATTGGAAGGCCCGTACCTGATAGTGGATAAGCTATCAGATGTAACATACAGAATTCAACGAAAGGTTGGAGGGAAAATGAAGGTAATCCACAGTGATCGCCTTAAGCCTTATGAGGGTACACCATTGAAGCCCTGGGCTAAGAGTAACAGAAGACAAGAAGTCGAGGATCGAGTTCCTGACCTAAACCACTTAGAAGAAGTGAGTGAGACAATTCAAGGTAGAGATGAAGTAGATCAGGACTTACCTGAAGTGGAAACACTTACGGAAGAGGAGCTTCCTGAGACAAGGATAGCAGGAGGTGAAGTGAGGGAAAACAGGCGATCTCTCCAAGAGGACAGGACCCAGGGGGTACCAGTGGAGCAGTTACCTCCCCCAGAACCTCCTACTGCCGAAACAGCACCTGCACTGGCAGTGCAGGGCCCGCCAGGGGCGAGAAGGAATCCGGTGCGCCAGCGACAACTGCCGCAGCGATACCGTTAATCTTAAGGATTCGGACGAGGCTGACAAGGGGGAAATTAGTAGAACAAAAAGGAAGGAGTTGAATCAAGTATCTGGGAGAATCACTTAAGTACTTATTTTTTTTTTTTATTTCTTCTTTTGTTTTGCAGCTGACAAGACAAGTTGAAGATGGACATAGAGAGGGAGTGGAGTCGACCCAGGGACTGGGACACAGTGAAGGTCCTGAAGTGCAGGGAGTGTGGTGACACCTTTGTAAACCAGACGAGGTTTGACAAGCATGTGGCAAGTCATAGAGCCAAGGGGCAGATCCTGTTTTACTGTCGGAAGTGTGAGCGAAGCTACACCAGGAAGGACAACTTAAAGGTGCACTACAAGAACCACCATTCTTCATCCTTGGACGACTTGCAGAAAATCTATCCTGAAACTGAGGAGGAACGCAGGCGTGAGAAGGGTAAGAGGGCCGATAAGGAGCGACGGAAGGGCCGCGCTGAGAAACGAAGGGTGTCGGAGACGACCGATGACCCTGTGAAGTCAAGGCCAAAACAGCTGATGGTGGGAGATGAGCCTGGAACGGGGAATGGGGAGACGTCGAAGGAGGCCGTCCAGGAGCGGCCGGGATCCTCAACTCCTGAAGGGAGGATCGAGGCACAGCATGTGCCGGAGTTGTCTCTTTCCCCGGGCTCGATGTCCTTGGTTGATCAGTGCCTGAGCCAACAGTCGCAACCCTTGGAGCCAAGATCTGGTGGAAAACCAAAGGGAATGATGTCCATGGTTCACCACCTTGACACGGAGAGTGAAGGTGAGAGCGAGGAGGATGTGCGGGTGGTGCGTCGCAGAGATGGTGATGCGGAGGCCGAATCATCTTCGCAGCAGATTAGCCTTGGGCGAGTCCTTAAAGGCAGCACCCTGAAGTGTAAGGAGATGCAGCATCACACCAGTGCCCTCGCCACCGAAGCTACTCCGACTACCTTCAACTACAAACCAGTCTCTGCCCGAGTCTTCAGGATCAGTAAGGATGATGATGGCGAACGGCGTGCAGTGCCAGTCAGTAACCCCGACTTAGAGATAATGATGTCTGGCAACGTCCAGCAAGTCAAGGAGGTGCACACCACATCCAGGTTCAAGAATGGGGTGAAGGTCTCGGAAGAAGTCACCGAGAGAGTGTACGATGTCAACTTCACCGCAGGTTTCGTACTGCAGTAGCCACATCGAGAGCAGTTCATCTTACGCTTTGTCAACCTTGAAAACTAAATCTTAAGTTCTTAAGTTTTGTTTGCATTACCTTAAGGACACTATATTATTTTCCTTATTGAAGTTGTTTGTTTATTGTTACTTAAACCATTTGAGACACTTTCTTAAGTCAGAGCTTTATTTTTTTGTATGGAACTTGTTGAGCAGCTTATATGTTAAAAAAAAAAAAAAGTGATGAGGAGAGTGCTTAAGTAAGTTGAGTTATTCTTTGATCAGTGCTTTAAGTTAAGTGACTCAGGTGATGTTACTTCAGGACATTTGAAGTTATATGTGTCAGGAGGAAACACATCTTTTTTTTTTTTTTTTTTTGTTCATCAGTCATCAGTAAGTAATTAAGCCCTTAGGTTTTATTCCTTTATCAGTGTTTGATCAAGTTCACTTACCGCTGTTTGGAATGCCTTAAGTGTACAACTTCGCCTTAAGTGAAGACTTAAGTAAATTTTAAGTTATGTGTATAGGGAGTAAGCACATGTTTTGCTTTGGGTTTTTATCAGTTTTTAAGACCGGGGACGGTCTCAACTTAAGAGTGAGGCAGTGTAGCGAAACAGTGTGCTTGTTATTAGTTATTATAATGAGCTAGTTGAAACAGCGCCCCCAGCGGTTGGCTGTGGGAGCGCGCGTGAACGGGGAGTTCACACCGGGACGTCGAAGGGAACAGACACGTGTTTCGTAAGTTCCGATTGGAGTGGGGAGTCGCGGTACAGGAGCTGTCGAGCTGTTTATGTAAGTGCATAACTGCGGGGTTTTGGAAACCATAGGGGATTGGGAGCTGGG
The DNA here is from genome assembly GCA_963971285.1 of Astropecten irregularis. NCBI lineage: Eukaryota > Metazoa > Echinodermata > Asteroidea > Paxillosida > Astropectinidae > Astropecten > Astropecten irregularis. The sequence continues at coordinate 12,083,280 of OZ020258.1, read as the reverse complement.
GACGCACGAGGGATCTGTTGATTATTCTCCGGGGGAATTTGGTCTGTGTGCTGGCTCGGGATCTCGGGAGGTTTGTACTTAGTTGTGGGACAGTAGGGCTGGTCGTGTTCCAGCTGCTTGTACCGTTGACGTCCACACTCGCCACGTATAGGTGCTACTCACTTATTGTCCATTATAATTGATTATTTGATTAAGGAGTTTCTTGCCAATTATTCAGAGAAGATCAGTAATTAAAGCATTGATTGCATATTGAATTCAGAGATTGCAATTGTCCGACTGATTCACTGCTCTGTCGTGTCACATCCTTAAGGAAGTTCCCTTAAGTCTGTTCCTTAAGTCAGTCCCTTAAGTCCGTCCCTGAGTGAGATCCTCAAGGAGACTGAGCAGCACGTGTCGGCGGCATACGGCACTCCAAACGGACCCGCCACCAAAGTCTACCTGGACAGCCGCTCGTCTGGGCTTACCGAAGGGTTGGTCGGGAGGCCGGATCGACCTTGGCGACAGAGTCGGTCGGCGCCACAATACCTATTAGTGTTTTATAAATGTAATTAAGTTTAATTTATAAAGTTCATTACTGTTTGCTGTGATTGAAAACTACTTAGTATCTTTAGGCTCTTCCGATTCCAATATTTGCTTTCACTTTCAAACTGATTCTTATATAGCGCCAAATCAATGATAAAAACAAAACTGATTCAATGACATAAAAAATCCCATAAAATTCATCTACAATTCTGTGTACTTTCTGCCAAGTTATTTATTTTATTTATTTCTTGTTTACCCTGGGTTTACCTGCTCAGTGAATCACACACTGTTTTCCAGAGGTTCCCAGCAATTACAATATGAATTATGAAGGAAATAAACACATATAGAGCAATTACAGTTGAAAACTTAGAGCATTACAGCCTAAAGCCCCTTTCGCACCAGGCCTTATGTACAGTTGAGTTGCGTAGAGTTGCGTAGCGAGTGCGCTGCAGCCCTACGCTGTTCCTACGCTGTTCCTATTATGCGCTGATCCTACGCTAGTCTACGCTGGCTTACGCAACAATACGCCCAGTACGCAGAAGGAGTACGCGACATGTACGCAAACAATTAAACATGTTTAATTTTTCTGCGTACTCTTGCCGTACAGCACTGGACGCCGGAAGTACACAGTTTTTACGCAAGTCTATGTAACACTACGCTACTGTGCGCCATGCCTACGCAATATTATGGTACCCTACATCATACGCAATACTACATGCCTGTACACCAATTATATTATGTTGGTAGGTATGCGGTGCCTCTGCACTGGGTATGCAACCATACGCCATCGCACTACGCACATCTACGCAGGCTCACCTTGAGTACGCCGCCTAGTACATAAGCCTGGTGTGAAAGGAGCTTTAGATTAAAGCAAATGAAACAAGATAAACAATATATACATACCTCTAGATCTGTTCTTACTTTGGCAGGCATCGTGCAGCTTTGGTCAGTTCTTTTGCGAGGATTCCAGTTCTAAATCTTCCTCATCCAGTCCCATCCACCTCACTTACTGAAAAAAAAAATGTTTACGAACAAATCAAAACAATGCAAGCTGATCCGCCAAAATCTGTCTGGAATTACCAGCCCTTGAACAATCCACTGACTGATCTTTAAAGGCTGTATCTCACCAAGAAAGACTTCGCTAAGACGTCTCCAACATAAAAATGACTTACGCTCTAACCAAGGAAACGTCTCCGTAACGTCTCCAGACCAGGTGACAAGCATTTTGCCCGACAGTCGAGGGGATGTTACTGCAAAGTCTCCAAGTAGTCGCTGAGACATCACTTAGACGTCTCTGCAACGTCTTATTAGTCTTTCTGGTCTCTGGAAGGTCTACACGGCATCCCAAGACGTCTCTCAGATGTTGCGGAGACGTCTCAGCAGTCCCAGATATCATTAGTCTCCACGACGTCTCCAAAAAATCGAACATGTTTAAACTTCTTGTGACTGCTCGGAGACTCCATTATTTTCAAGAGACATCTCAGAGACCTCGAGGAGACGTCTCTGCAACCAGCAAAATCTTGAGTCGCGAACTAGTCGCGAACTAGTTTCAAGCCCAGTGAGATACTCTCTTTAGATGTACTGGAGCAGTTGCAAGTGATAAGACTTGGAAACAGAGGGACTAATCGGTGCAACCCAAGACCAGTCTCTTTGAACGAATGTGATGATCGAGAAGACCAATGTCCCTACAAACTACAAAAATGCCAAGCACTGCTGGAGGACAATAACTGGCAAACTTGCTAAATTTACAAGTTGCATTATTATTCCTGGTCATTGAGAGCTACATATACATACATCCCTGGAACAATCTCAACTCCCTGGGGTCCTGGGGAGTACGGCCTATAGGCTAGGCGAGATTTCAAAAAGAGCTTGTTTTAAGGCAGAAGAGGCATTTTTTAGTAGATCATGGAAACAAGTTGATTCAACCTAATTTGGGGATGCTGAATTTAAAAATGGCTGAATTACCAAGCTGTATTTTGAGGTTAAAGGGGTCATATTGGCAAAAGCAAAATTACCCTCAAATTGAAGAAAATGTTTTCACATTTTACTATTTAAAATGAAACAGCTTTTAAATAGAACATGGTAACATTCCAATTTAACCTAATCATCTGGGTGTCCTGAATCCAAAAATGACAGTTACCAAGCTTTACCTTAGAGTCTTAAAGCGCTTATTCACATAATAATAATAAAACTGTCAAAATCCCCAATTTTAGTTTCTTTTTTGGGGCAAAAGACTGAGTTAATGTACTTTTAAATTCCGGTAGTCATGTTTGGGGGCTGACTGTATGCATTTGATGCTCAATATATACAGTGTATACAGTATAGGCCCATGTATGTATGTATGACAATTTGACAGGCTAACTCAAATCTGACCCATCTTCTAAAAGCCACTTGTGGTACAAGTGTGATTTAAAGGAAATGAATAATTGTTGAGATTCCATTGCCTTTGGAAGATTTCAAACTTACACAAAAATCAATCTAGGTTGCTCAGCCCATTTTCACCAGATTTTCATCAAGAAAAGTTTTGAAAAAAAAATGCCACATTTTGCAAATCAATTTCTTCATCAAAGTCTGTTTTTGCAACATAAAAGTTGGATACCATCCAAAAGCTACACCCATTCTCTGTCTCGATAGAAAACGAATACAAACGAGAACACCAATTACACGGTAAAAAAACCAAAATGGCAGACACTAGACAGTCATCAGAAAAATCTCTCTCTCAAGATGAAATTTCACTGATAATTTCTTCCTTAAAATTGCCAGTAAGTGTTAAATTCCATACCATATATGAACAAAGCATGCTTTAATACACATGTCACTGTCAGTAATCGTTCGTGGAAATCTAAGCAATATTTAGACTAAAAATTCAACAGTTTAATTGGGCAATTTTAGCATTGTGACAGAAAAGGAGGGTCAAAAAACTATGCAAACATTGGACTCCCTACTCTATGGACGTAACCGATTTCGATTCTAAACGGTCCAAAGAAAGAAATGGAAACTCAATACTAAGATTCAACAAATTTATTTCAAAGAATACAGTATATCATAGCCAAGAGGCAGAGCAAAATGAAACTAATAGAGTAAACTTACATTTTGCAGGACTGGAAATAAGGTTTGGTGAGGGCAAGGCCAATTTTCCATTGCAAGGAACACTTCAATTGAAAAATCATAATGTCTGTGGAAACATTTGAAGGGGGCACCAAGGCCAAGAACCAGGGCAACGAAGGCCATGGCCTCCGTGGCATCCGTTTATTTCCAAGTTTGATTTTGACACCAGCCACAGCAGTGCAGGCCTGCTGGTACACTGACTACAAAAAGAACTTACCTGGCCAACACCCAGGCACAGAATCCAAACCTTGGATGAAGACAGGCCAGGTTCTTATACATGGAAACAAAAGAAACTCCTTAAAGGTAGTATCATACTTTGGTTTTTACAAAGAAAAAAATTTACAGGTTCATGGGCAAAAATACCAAGACAGATACAGTAACAGTCATCTGTGAAAATTTCAGTCCCATACGGTGCCCACTTTTTGAGAAAACAGAGAAAAACAGCCACAGTATTTCTTAAGTCTTTTCTCTTTTATTTTTGATCTTTTAAAAGATCAAAAAGATTTTCGGTCGTTGTTTTACTGATTTCTGGATAAATACACCATTTCAGGCGGAACGATTTTAACAGTATGTTTCTAACACCACCATCTTCATACCCTGTAAGTTATATGTAAATCTGTGAACATTTCTGTTTTGGTTCCTTAAAAGTGGATGACTATTCCCAAACTCTCAAAGAATAGTCCAATTAACCAAGCCAGGGAGGACTTAAATGTGCTATTCAGTCTCATCTGTTGAATGTAATCAATGTTGTCCAAATTCCAATGCATGGTCTCAGCCATGGCACTTCTAGCTAAAATCATGTACAAAGAACTAGAAACAATAGTGCTCTGCACTTGGTCTAACAATAGCACCAGATCTCAGACAAACATTGCAACCATGCAAACATGTGTGGGTGTGCACGTGCATGTACACTACGTGGATGAGTCAATGTTTGTCTGACATCCGGGGATTTTGTGAAGTCATTAGTACGGAGCGCTATTGCAAATCACTACTGGAGAACTATAATTGGCTGGAATTACTGTTGGAATGCGAATTGTAGGCCTATGTCGACAGGGGACGCCGGCATACCAGCGAAGCAGCACTTCATTCATCTCATTTCAGGGCACCCGACGCAAGATGCACATGGTAAGTTTACATACTAAATTGGGGCCGATTTCACTTACGTTTGCAATCATCGCTAAAGCCCAAATCCATCGCTAAACGGAAAATTGCTACGCAAAATAGCGATCGATTCTCCATTTGGGCTTGAAGTGATTGCCTGTCGGGTGCCTAGACTTCTAACACACAAAGCGTTGCCCAGGGACCTAGGCCCCCTACTCATCATTTTTCAATATCCTGAATATGGCGACGTCCAGTGTCAGCATATCAATTCCACAACCTGGGATTTTTATGGTGAAATACACGGGAAATTGGTTTTGGACAACTTTAAGGGGCTGGTGTGAAAAATCAAAGTCTGAGGAATAAGAAAGTGTAACAAGTCCAGTCTTCTTTATTTGAGAAAATTGAAATTGAAAGTTTGTGACAATTCTGCTCTTGGATCTCGCGCGTTTAAAGCCTAACGTTAGTGGTATTAAAGTAGGCCTAGTAATAAGTACTATGTTAGGGCTAGGCCTAGGCCTAGCTAGTAGTAACTAGTAATCACTTTGGTAAGAAACCAAAACAGAAACGTTCACAGATTTAGGGGCCTAGCCTATAACTTACAGGATATGAAGATGGTGAAGGTAGAAATAGGCCCCTATCATTAAAATCTTTTCGCCTGAAACTTTGCTGTATTTATCCAGAAATTAGTAGGACTAAAACAATGACCAAAAATCTGTTTGATCTTTTAAAAGATCAAAAATAAATTAAAGAAATAGGCCTACTGTCGCCGTTTTTCACGATTTTCTCAAAAAGTGGGAACCGTAGCCTATGCCGTATGGGACTGAAATTTTCACTGATGACTGTGACTGTATCTTTCTTTATATTTTTGCCCATGAATCTGTACTTCTTTGACAAAAAACCAAAGTATGATACTTGATAGGCCTTGATAGGCCTAGACCTAGGCCTACTACCTTTAAGTTTTAACTGAGAGCCATCTTCAGCCCTGCCCATGTCAGCCTGTGTGGGGCTATTGCACAGCACAGGGCATACTTTGGGTGAAATAGGCCTAGGTTATGCATGGACAACGACCATGGGCTACTCACCGACCGTGATTACTTCGGCTACCACGTCGACGATGAGGATTACACGAAGGATTTTTACAAACACATCGCAGCTACAATAATAAGTCTCACAATTTATCACAATGTTGCAATTTATGGAGCCTTCTTCGCTGGATAATCCAGTATTTTACAAACATCTCCGAAGCTGTTCCACATGGTTTGTTGACGTGACGGGGAAAGTTTATCAATTTTGAGCAATGCATTGTGGGAATTGTTAGACTGTTTCATTTTTTCTATAGGGGAATTAAAATATAGTAATTTCGGATAATTGTCTTGACTTTATATTTCACATTATTTAAAACAAACGAAAAGATCGACTGGAAACACAATTATGTCCATATATTTAGTGTTAATAATTCAAAACGCCAAAGAGTATGATTAACGACTACGTAGAGAATTGTCTTTATTATATTGACACCTTGATAACAATAGAGTAAACCGGCCAAAGTTATGGCAGGAAAAGTCGTCTGCTCCCGCGCGCGTTTTGCCCAGTCAATGCACAGCGTACGACAATGCATAGGTGGATACAATACTTCGTATACTTTGTTTAAAGGTAATTTGTTTTTTGTCAAAGAAATGCAAATTCACGGGCAAAAATATCAAGCAAGGTACAGTAACAGTCATCTGTGAAAATTTCAGTCCCATACGGTGCCCACAGTTTGAGAAAACGGTAAAAAAAAAAACACGGCCACAGTATGTCTTTTATTATTTCTATTATTAGTTTAGTATTCTCTTTTATTTTTGATCTTTTAGAAGATGAAACAGATTTTCGGTCGGTGTTTTAACAATATCTGGATAAATACACCATTTTAGGCGGAACAAATTTAACGGTATGTTTCTACCACCACCATCTTTATACCCTGTAAGTTATAGGTAAATCTGTGAAGATTTCTGTTTCGGTATGCTACCAAAGTATGATACTACCCTTAAGCAAAACATTTTTTTGTACTAAGCAATTTTTGTGCTTATAGGAGCTCCATGAAATTGACCCCAGAAAATAAAGAGCCCCAAAACACTAAGTTACCAAAACCACACATATCAATTCAACAAAAATGGCACTCTACCCCCAGATAATTAAAAGAATTTATTCGGGGACATAAGAAACCCAAAATGCCATTAAAGGTAATAGGCCTACCACTACTTTGGTAAGAAACAAAAACAGAAAATAAATGTTCAAAGATTTACGTGTAACTTATAGGGTATGAAGATGGTGGTGGTAGAAACATACCGTTAATTTTTTTCCGCCTGATATGGTGTATTTATCAAGAAAAGTGTAAAACAACGACCGAAAATCTATTTGATCTTTTAAAAGATCAAAATAAAACAGAAAAGACTGAAGAAATACTGTGGTTGTTTTTCACTGTTTTCTCAAAAGTGGGCACCGTATAGGACTGAATTTTTCACAGAATGACTGTCACTGTATCTCTGTTGATATTTTTGCCCATGAATCTTTTTTTTTTTTTTAAACAAAGTATGATATTACCTTTAAATTCGACCAACTTCGCTATAAAAAGGACATGATTTTTTTTTCATTTTAAAACTTTCTCTCTTTTTTTTTTTAGTTCTTGGAAATTTTCAGAGGACGTCCACGAGATGCATCAGGTTCGGTAGCCATCATTTAGTCAATTTAGTAATAGACCAACATAATTATGCATCATTATCCTATACACCCACGCACAAAACCTCCTACGCATGCATAATTAGTACAGGGATATGCTTAAATGTTCTGCTCAGAAACTTCATTATGCCTCAGCGTTGTCACTCAAAATAGGAAAACTAAAAACTGTATAATTGAACCCAACACAGCTAAAGACTCTGATGCACGATCATTTTTTTTATTAATTAATATTTATTATCAGACTTTATTCATAACACATACATTCAACATTAAGAAAAAAACGACCAGCGTATATCAATAAATAGCACACAACATAACATAACATTTTAACTACGTAATATCTCCGTTCGCTTATTGCACAGACCAAACCTAACACACATTACATGTAGTTCTACAAATTGGGCCTACAGTTTCACATCGGAACACGCTGATGACTATCGACTGCATGCGGGCCCGGTTTATACTGGTCGGTTTTCAGACCGGTTAACCGTGATATGGTTATTAACCGTTATGATCTCTGGTTAAACAAAATGGATGGATGAGTGGAGATGAAACCTGCTCCAGAGCCGAAACCGAGGCTTAAATAAAAAGCCAAAGCATATACAAAAATTAAATACGATTAATGATGAAAATACATGTAGTGCACTTTATACTGGTTTCCATTTAAATTCTGGGCAACTTAACGACCACACTGGCTTTGAAGAGGAAAACAAAGCCAGTCGTATTCAGTACCTACAAAATCATTACTTCCATTATAATTGTGATTATGCTTAATTGCCTGTAGGTGCATTTGAATAATTGATGAATATTAATTGCCGACGTGCTCCCAATATACGAACTTCGCCCAACACGTATTATTATGTGTCAAATTATTGACCTAGCAGAATATATGCGGGCAGAAATATTGAATTGTAAATACCAAACCTATAAATATGACATGCACCAAAATACTAAACACACACATATAAACATACCCGAATGAGAGATATAACTAAGCATTATGACGTTATATCTTTAAAGATGATGTTACATTTCATGATGTTACAAAAATACGACATCTGACATTTTGTTGGGTAAAGTATAAATCTTAGAAAATATCATTATATCAACAAAATAGCATTTTCTTAAGACAACTTCCCCAAACCAAGAAGATCCCTACTGCTTCTAAAAGTATACACAATTATTGCACCCGAAAACAAAATTACCACGAATGAAACAGACACATTTTAAAGAATTCACATCACAACAAATTGAACGACAAATGATCATAAACTGTGAAAACGTTAATAATAGAAAACATAAATACATACATGTTTAGTTGTTTTTTCCTATTTAAGATAAAAAATCATTTGGTATAGCATTTCAAAAAAGATAAGCATAAATAACAATTACAAGATAAAAGAAATAGTACTGAAGCGATTAAAATCAGACTGAATCATTTTCCATTACTTGATAAAAAAATCCTTTCACAAGATAATATACGGCAAGAAATGATAATTTAAAAGACCGCCCACGTGATAAATCACGTGACTGATACGACAACCAGCACAGTAAACTATGATTTAAAAAAGAACATAAATGTAGGAAGTTTTGTTTTGCAGATAGAAAAATAGACAAAACATTTTACAAAATGTCTTTTGAAAAATTCCTTTAATTCAGTCTTTTATAAAATGCCACTTTATTGAAAACAAAACGGGCAGGAAGGTAATGAATACAAAGATTATATAAAACCCGTACAAAATGATTAAGAGTACTGTATAAAGGTCAAAGGTCATATGTAGTTTCTAGGGCACTCAACCATTATTTAAGCCAGCAAATAACGGGAACGCATTTGACAAGTTGTTCAGAATCAGAAACACTCCAAACTCCGGCTGCGTCGAAGGCTAATTTTTCATAGCCCGGGCCTCTTTAAAAATCGGCACTTGTGAATAACTCACACAAAAGGTAGCAATTGATTCACCCAAATGTCAAACCAATTGGTAGATAGACGTCACCTGCAGTCGTCGGTGGTATCTCTTCAGGTCTGGGCGTCTCCATCATCAATTCGGTTCTCCAAGGTGACTAGGATCTCCGAGGCGGATGGGCGGTCGGCAACGCGTCCCTTCCAACATCTCTTGACTAGGGTTTCGTACCAGGCGTCGTTTATGTTCTCAGGTAGGCTCGGTCGGAGATTGTGGGCCACCACTCCGAAGATGACAACGTGGTGGTTCTCGCCAGCGAAGGGCGTTTCTCTGGTCAGCATCTGCCAGAGTGTCACCCCGTACGAGTAAATGTCAGCCTTAACCGTGGGGTGTCTTCCTCGGAGGAGCTCTGGGGCCCGGTATGCGAATGTTCCCGTCAGGTAGGACCGGCTGGTGAACGAGAAATTACCTTCTGCGTCGTGCACCCTCTGCGAGCAACCGAAGTCGGTCAGTCGACATACGTCGGTGTTGGAGTCGACAATGACGTTGGCTGGTTTGACATCTAGATGGGCGATGCCTTGCGAGTGGGTGTACTGAAGAGCTCGCACCATATGCAGAGCGTATTTAGTCCGCCTGGCGGTCGACAAACTTTCCCCTAGGTCGTTTATGACTTGTTGCAGGTTTCTCATGCCCGCATACTCCATGATGATGAACGCACCCGAGTCGAAGTCCTCGTAAGCCGTGGTGGCCAACAGGGCGACGATGTTCTCGTGCCGGAGGTAGAGGGCATTGAATTCAGCCTTGAAGCTCTGGCGACTGGCCTCCCGATTCTTGGAAGTCCGCCTGACGCTCTTGACGGCAACGCGACGGCCGCAGTACCGCCCCAGGAAAACGGAGCCGAAGCCCCCGCTGCCGATCACACCGTCGATACTGAAGTCGGCGTGTGCGAGGCTGCGGTTGCAATTCCCCTTGTTCCAGTTGTCGTTCCTGATGTAGTTGTTGTCGCAGGTAATGTCCTCTTCCCCTTTGCCAAACTCGTGCACCGCGTTCGTCGTCACGAAGGCAGGGTTCACGCTACCGTGCCGGTTGTGCACCATCACGCCGTTGTCCTGGCACTCGTACCCGGCCCAGTTATCGGCTGTATCGCACGGCATGCTTTCAGGTCCCCTGCACGAAATTACCTCTTGAGTCTTGTACCAAGTCCGGTCTGTCTCTCCAACGGAATGGTACCTCTTTTTACTAGGCCTGCTCTCGTTCAAGTATATCAAGTCTTCCTCTGAACTCAGTGTAGATGATTCGCATAGATTCTCTGTGGATCCGCTACGTCTGAATCGCTTCAAGTAACTCCTGTAAATGCGGAGCAGCATCAAGTGTCTTCGCAGCAGACGAATGATCACCTGGAAGATCTTTGTCATGCTTGTGACGTAGTTGCCTTGGCGCCAAAAGAGGGGCCCGGGAAACACAATTCAAACCAGGGGCACGAAGCGTGTGAGAATTTTAGGCTTTAGAAAACAAGGAAAGCCTTTCTTCTCGTGCGCTTTTGTACCCAGGCATGGTTAGTTTGTAGGCCTTCACGCACGACGATGAGATTCACATGCAAGCGTACACCGCACCGCCATGCCGGTTTGTGGCAACCGGCTTGTGTGACACATAGATCTTGTACACCTGTTATACACTGTATATTCAGAGCAGCAATTTGCCGGTACTATGTCTGGTTTACCAAAGGTCGTCGTTACGATTGACTGCTTTTGCCCGGGGACCTACAATTGTCAATGTGTAGCAACTCTGACCAGCGTAAAATTCATCATAAAACTTTACGACATTTGGGGTTCGCCTGCTCATTTTCATGAAAATATGTAGGTTTTTATCTATAAATACCTGAGTGTACTGCTTCTTTCTCATGTCTGATTTTTTTTTTATAATGGTGGGTTATAATGGTGGGCGTTGCTTCGCCTCCCACCAAACAAACAGAATGTATAAATCCCACGCATTCTTGAGAAGATATTCCAGGAATTTGTTTTAGGAAGAAATAATTACCACTCGAAGACGGACATTTTGTTTTTCTGGATACGATCAAGGTTTTTCCCCCAAAACTTGAAATGTCACATCTGAATTGGTTACTGTAGGGACAAACATAGTCATGAGCCGCAAGGCCGGGGTAGAATTCACCGGGTGGTAGCAAGGAAAAACTGAAAGGAGTTTGAGGACCCCACCCCTTTCAAATAAAAATGGAAAGAACAAGGTGGAAGAAAACAGAAAATGAAAAAAGGATCATTCCAAAACTGTTTTAATACTAAGCGCTTTTAAAGTTTTTAAAAAGTATTTCTTTTAATGGATGACTAATTTGTTGGGTGGGGTGGCTTGGTGGGTGGCTGGGTGGGGTGGTTGGGTGATGGGGTGGCTGGGTGGGGTGGTTGAGTGATGGGGTGGCTGGGTGTTGTTGCTGGGCGAGGTGGCTGAGTGGGGTTGCTGGGTGGTGGATGGCTGAAGGGGTGGCTGGCTGGGGTGGTTGGGGTTTTCTGGGGTTGCTGGATGGGATGGCTGGGTGGGGTTGCTGGGTGATGGGGTTGCTGGGTGAGGTGATTGGGTGGGGTTGCTGGATGGGATGGCTGGGTGGGGTTGATGGGGTGGCTGGGTGGGGTTGCTGTGTGATGGGCAGGCTGGGTGATGGGGTGGCTGGGTGAGGTGATTAGGTGGGGTTGCTGGATGGGATGGCTGGGTGGGGTTGCTGGGTGATGGGGTGGCTGGGTGGGGTGGCTGGGTGATGGGGTGGCTGGGTGAGGTGGCTGGGTGATTGGGTGGCTGGGTGAGGTGATTGGGTGGGGTTGCTGGATGGGATGGCTGGGTGGGGTTGATGGGGTGGCTGGGTGGGGTGGTTGGGTGGGGTGGCTGGGTGGGGTTGCTGTGTGATGGGCAGGCTGGGTGATGGGGTGGCTGGGTGAGGTGATTAGGTGGGGTTGCTGGATGGGATGGCTGGGTGGGGTTGCTGGGTGATGGGATGGCTGGGTGGGGTTGGTGGGTGATGGGGTGGCAGGGTGAGGTGATTGGGTGGGGTTGCTGGATGGGATGGCTGGGTGGGGTGTTGTAGGGTTGCTAGTTAGGGTGGCTTTTAGGTACCATGTTGACGGCTGGTCTATTAATTTGGTCTAGTTGGTCCATTCATGTTTAATTTGGTTTGGTTGATTTGGAAGTTTCCTGGCTAGCTGGCTCCCCATCCCCGGGGAGTTGGCTCCCGGTAGACTGTGCCTAGAAGCTTGGCTACTTGGTTGGCTGTCTAGTCTATCTGCTCAACCCACTGACAACCTACACAAGGGACTGTATGGTTGGGCTCGTGGATTGTCTGGTAGCTGACCGTTAGGTGGGTCGGTATAGCTTGACTCGTTCATGCCTTTCTCACGTTTTATTTTCAGGACCACACAACCCATCAGCTGCAAGTTAAAGCCAGACCTTAATTTCCAGCTCAAAATCAAGAAACCCACGGGTTGGGTGATACATTTATTAATTATGATATTCATGTACTTATTGTTGGAGTTTCCGAACCGAAAGTATTAATTTTATTGGTTGATTTTGCAAAGGTCCTTTCATCTCGATTCTGCGAAAACAAACTCGATAGCGGTGTTGTTTTACATAAGACATTATTTTTGTGTTATGACCTACGCCATTGATGCATATCGAGCTCATGATTACACTAGTACTATACTGGGTTTTGGTTATCACATAAATTAGGCGGACAATATTAAAGGTAGTATCATCCTTTGGTAGCATACCGAAACAGAAATCTTCACAAATTTACCTATAACTTACAGGGTATATAAAAGATGGTGATATAATTTATGTCTGCCTGAAATGGTGTATTTATCCGGAAATTAGTAAAACAATGACCGAAAATCTTTTTGATCTTTTAAAAGACCAAAAATAAAAGAGAAAAGACTTAAGAAATTGAAATACCGTTTTTCAATGTTTTCTAAAAAAAAAAAGGGGGGCACCGTACGGGACTGAAATTTTCACAGATGACTGATTTCTTGATAATTTTGCCAATGAATTTGTATTTCTTTGATAAAAACCAAAGTATGATATTACCTTTAAGGCCAAACGATATTCGATAGACTGTTCAATGTAAGCTGATATTTATGCCTCTGTTTCATAGGCCCTGGGCATCAGCATCGGATAACACAGTGCATATAGCATTATGCAAAAAATAGAAGAATTCATGACGGCACTACTGGGGCCTATGGTATAGGACATGATAATTTATTGCCCAAAAAAAAAATGATTTCAAATAAATTGGTTCACATCACATGTGTAGTGGTGGGGGCGTGGGCGAGGCCTATTTTTTTCCAGTGGTCGTTTTGCATGTGCGTGTAGTCAATGATAGATAATTTTGGTTTTATGAGAAATCAAGTGTCTTTATCTGTACAATTGCTTAGCACAAAAATAGTTTGCCCAATAAAACAAACCACCATTGAAAATTCCATTTGATATGGAAACAACAGCCAAATAACAGCCAAACAACAATTGCAGGTGATACACAACACACGGACATTTGGTTGTTATTCCTGTTTTTACTAAGACAACTGTCATGCTTACGTTATAGAAATGTTGACCTTAGGTCCCAGTCCCCATGTCAGACCTAGGGTTACGATGGGACCTTAGGTCCCAGTCCCCATTTCAGACCTAGGGTTACGATCATCGCAACTAGCATTGGGACTAAATGTATATCCACTATCGCCATATTTGAGGCCCACAAAGCAAAATAAACTTATTGGGCCACATAACGAAGCAGAAGAAACGGCTCCAGCTTCGCCATGTATCTCAAGCCCTTCATTTCATTTAGGACACAAAATGGCGGTAACCAAAATGAATACGAAGCCCAACTGCTCACGGCCTAATTTTTATTAAAGACTCTTTATATAGAGAATGTCTACCTGAAAAAATATATAAAATGGCTACCTGCATCTGTTCATTTTATTTATTTAATGTTTTTTTTCTCCAAATTCCTAAAATAGGTTCAACAGACGGTCACGTCACACACAACCCTGGAAAATTCAACTGGTAGCAGCGGGGTTCGATAGAGAATATTAATTAGCCCCATAGCAAACAAAAAAGCATGACAACCAGCGAAAAAACACCATTTGCAACTATGAGTATTTCCAGTTGGTAACCCGATTTGGCAAAGCATTATTATATTTTTTACCATTATAAAGCCTGATAGACGTGTGACTGGCTAAATATGCACAACGTGGCAGCTGTGAATAATATTATTAATATCATTATTGGCTGTCATTCTGAAAGTAGATAGTTCATGGATAGGTGGTTTCTGGTATTTTTTAGTGAACTACTTAACAAAGCCGATAAAAAAACTCGCGAGTAGGCCTAATTACATAGGGAGACACGTTAGCGTCTAAAAGTGGACATTAGGGAGACATCGGGACTTAGGGAGACTTTTCGATGTCTCCCTAAGGTACCAGCTACCTTTTACAGACTTTTTTAATGTCCATATTTTAATAGAAGACAGAGAATGCTCTCAATATGAACATATGTTAATTTCAAGTTCATTGGTTTGGATGATGTTTAGAAATAGGTAAGCAAAGTTTGTGCATGACCCTATGGGTCGGTTATTAACATAATAAAAGGTAACACCATAATTAGCTGTTTCGCATGCAGCGGAACAGCTTTTGTTTTTCTTATTTTTTTAGCTGTTTCGCATGCAGCGGAACAGCTTTTGTTTTTGTTATTTTTTTTTTTCTTTCTTTTTTTTTTTTTTTTTTCTTTTTCCACTTTTTTCCCATAGACTTTACACAGGGATTTTCTACAAGTCACTTCTACCATTATGCCAATTCCGATCAACTTCATACTTGGCACATAGTTAGACCATCACCCCGAATAGTGTCCCGCGTAAGCACGTCATCGTGACGTCATCACGTGCACAATTACGTCATCATAAAAGTGCAAATTTTAGGGCTCTTTATCTCCGGAACGGCATGTCCGATGCAACTCAAACTTGGTATGTAAGTATATGGGGACGTGTTATAGACAAAAATTGCAGTCACGTGTTGATGACGTCATCATGTGATTTTATACGAATTATTCAATTTTTGGACCTTTTCTGTATATTTCACGAAAGACAAATGGTATTTTCGAAATTCTTTCTGCAAAATGATTGTTAGGCTAAAGGCACATGCCACAAAATACGAAAAAGTTGTGACGTCATGATGACGTCATCAAAAAGCCGATTTTCAGATTAACATATAAGGCAATATCCGATGGTGATGAAACTTGGTGGATAGGTAGGGAATGATACTAGTATTAAAAATGTGAAATGACGTTACGATGACGTCATCGGCTGATTTTTT
The DNA here is from genome assembly GCA_963971285.1 of Astropecten irregularis. Classification (NCBI taxonomy): domain Eukaryota; kingdom Metazoa; phylum Echinodermata; class Asteroidea; order Paxillosida; family Astropectinidae; genus Astropecten; species Astropecten irregularis. Next base: position 12,067,577 of record OZ020258.1, on the reverse strand, counting down.
ATTGATTTTTGAATAATTAATTTTGCCATTTTTTCCCGGAAACACATAGAAGCGAGTATCCGATTGAAATGAAACTTGGTGGGTAGGTAGGAAATAGTACTAGTATCCATAATGTGAAGTGACGTCACGATGACGTCATCGATTGAATTTTTATTGATTATTTTTAATCATTAATGTTGCCATTTAGAGTCAAACATAACACAAAACACGGGCCTTGGAAATTCCTGGACTGCTGATATGGCTATCCATAGTATTGGGCCAATTGTGTACATGTAAACGTAGTACGACGAGCTAGAAAATCAGTCATTTTGCTGTTTTCACCGCCCATGCCAGGACTCGAATTTCGTGAAAAAAGGCACTGGACAGCAGGTCTAGTAATTGAAGCATTTTACTAGACCTGAACTTTTTTACTAGACGCGTAGCATTCATGTACATAGGAAAATCGTAATTGTATGCAATATTGTGTCAAAAATCATCAATTTAGGCACCATTTTAATTGTGCAAGGAAAACAAAATCACTAGACAGCCGGACTAGTGCAGTACACACTTTACTAGACCGACACTGAAATCACTAGACTCGGTCCAAGGTCTAGTGGATATTTCGAGCCCTGCATGCACAACCATACATACTTTACGCGCTGGCCTATAGTAGACTCTGCCATTTCTGTGTCTCTCATGGCCGTGTGTATGGACGAGTGACGACGCTCCTTAAATAGTTGTTTACGACAATTAAAACACCGCAATTTCTCTGTACTGGGACAATTGCGTTCATGTTTGTTTTTCATATTATTTATAAAAACATACGCGAAACAGCTCAGTGTTTGTCAACAAACACATCTAGTTTTTTTTTTTTTTTTTTTATTCCACTTTTTTCCCATAGACATAACACAGGGTTTTTATACAAGTCACTTCTACCCTTATGCTAATTCCGATCAACTTCATACTTGGCACATAGTTAGACCACCACCCCGAATAGTGCCCCGCGTATGTACGTCATCATGACGTCATCACGTGCACAGTTACGTAATCATAAAAGTGCAAATTTTAGGGCTCTTTATCTCCGGAACGGCAAGTCCGATGCAACTCAAACTTGGTATGTAAGTATATGGGGACGTGTTATAGACAAAAATTGCAGTCACGTGTCGATGACGTCATCGTGTGATTTTATACGAATTATTCAATTTTTTGACCTTTTCTTTATATCTCCTGAACGACAAATCGCAATTTCGAAATTCTTTCGGTAAAATGTTTGTTATGTTACAGGCATATGCCACAAAATACCAAAAAGTGGTGACGTCATGATGACGTCATCAAAAAGCCGATTTTCTGATTCACATATAAGGGAATATCCGATGGTGATGAAACTTGGTGGATAGGTAGGGAATGGTACTAGTATCCTAAATCTAAAGTGACGTCACGATGACGTCATCGGCTGATTTTTTATTGATTTTTGAATAATTAATTCTGCCATTTTTTCACGGAAACACATAGAAGCGAATATCCGATCGAAATGAAACTTGGTGGGTAGGTAGGAAATGGTACTTGTATCCCTTATATGAAGTGACGTCACGATGACGTCATCGATTGAATTTTTATTGATTTTTTTTAATCATTAATTTTGCCATTTAGAGTCAAACATAACACAAAACACGGGCCTTGGAAATTCTTGGACCGCTGATATGGCTATCCATAGTAGTGGGCCAATTGTGTACATGTTAACGTAGTACGACGAGCTAGGAAATCAGTCATTTTGCTGTTTCCACCGCCCATGCACAACCATACATACTCTGCGTGCTGGCCTATAGTAGACTCTGCCCGCATTTCTGTGTTTCTCATGGTCGTGTGTATGTACATGTACCTTTATGTATATTTATGGACGAGTGACGACGCTCCTTATAGTTGTTTACGACAATTAAAACACCGCAATTTCTCTGTACTGGGACAATTGCGTTCATGTTTGTTCTTCATATTATTTATAAAAACATACGCGAAACAGCTCAGTGTTTGTCAACAAACACATCTAGTTTGGTACTGAAGTTACCTCTAAGAACAATGTAGGCATACAAACTCTAAAATAATTAGGATAATAAACATTTATACTTTTATACAGAGAACCTATAGTTTTTATTCATAGTTCATTATCTTTATACACTAAATATACGTACATGGATTTTAGCTATTGTCATTATATACATGTACAAGTACACAATTATCATTTTTCTGATACTAGTATTAGTTAAACATAATCATGTTGACCTGGTATGTCCAATTTAACCTACATATCATCTCATAAATATTCATAAACCATTGCCAATGGTGAATTTCTTTTTAAAGGTAGTATCATACTTTGGTAAGAAGCCAAAACAGAAATGTTCACAGATTTACGTATTACTTACAGGGTATGAAGATGGTGCTGGTAGAAACATACCGTTAAATTGTTTCCGCCTGAAATGGTGTATTCATGCAGAAATTAGTAAAACAACGACCAAAAATCTTTTTGACCTTTTAAAAGATCAAAATTAAAAGAGAAAAGACTTAAGAAATACAGTGGCTGTTTTTCACTGTTTTCTCAAAAAGTGGGCACCGTATGGGACTGAAATTTTCACAGATGACTGTTACTGTATCCAGTAGTGTAGACACGTCCTCAGACCTGGGGGGCTGATCGTGTAGCTGGGTCGTACTTCCATATACCTTTGTGCACAAAGTCATTTTTTATATATATAAAAAGTGAAAACTTGGGGGGGGTTGCAACCCCCCTAGCCCCCCCCCCCCCCCCCCCCCCCGGGATCTATGCCCATGACTGTATCTGTCTTGATATTTTTGCCCATGAATCTGTATTTCTTTGATAAAAACCAAAGTATGATATTACCTTTAAATGTATGCAACATTTGCCTACTTACTACCGTTGCCAATAGATACAGAATGCAGATTGGTCCGTTACTAAGGAACCACTTATGACGTCATCGAGAAAGATACTAGATAGCGGAGTTACTTATTATTTAGTTTTTATTTTAATTTATTTTTCATTATTATCATTTTTTTTTAGCAATGTGGTGTCTGGTACGGTAGCCAACAATTCGAGTAAGGCCTTCTGGAGTCGATTTCACCAAACTCTTCATAACTTACTATCAATCGCAGGACTTATGATACATTGCAGCCCTGTGATAGGGGATAGGCCCCTACGATGAGTTCTATTACATCATCATTCCACACTTCAGTGACCACATGAGATTGCACCATGTACCATGTTCATGATGACTACATAGAATCTACATCAAACTTCAACTTCCAGGGAAGTTTCGTTTAATTTTGTGATTATCCTTTGTAACTCGAGTTACGATCGTTCATAGGGCTTTGTGAAATCGACCCCTGATCTCTTTGATTGTCTTGGAGGACATCGGAAAAACGATAGAGACAATAAATTTCTGAAGGGGCGCATGGGATGCACCATTTTTTGGAAGGGGGAACACTGCACAAAATGGCGCAAACATCATCAGTATATTGGCAGTATAATGCCCCCTACCAGCGTTCAGAAGAGCTTGCCTTTAAAGGTACTATCATACTTTTGTAGCATACCTAACAAAAATCTTTAAAGGTAATATCATTATACTTTGGTTTTTGTCAAAGAAATGCAGATTCATGAGCAAAAATATCAAGGAAGATACGGTAACAGTCATCTGTGAAAATTTCAGTCGAATACGATGCTCACTTTTTGAGAAAACAGTGAAAAACGGCCACAGTATTTCTTAAGTCTTTTCTCTTTTATTTTTGATCTTTAAAAAGATCAAAAATAATTTTGGTCACTGGTTTTACTCGTTTCTTGATAAATACAGCATTTCAGGCAGAAAAAATTTTAATGGTATGTTTCTACCGGCACCATCTTTATACCCTGTAAGTTATAGGTAAATCTGAGAAGATTTCTGTTTTGGTATGCTACCAAAGTATGACACTACCTTTAAAGGTAATATCATACTTTGGTAGCATACCTAAACAGAAATCTTTAACATATAACTTACAGGTATGTATTCATCCAGAAAAGACCAATATTGACCAAAAACAATTGACCTTACTTAAAGTTAAACATTTTTTAAATACTGTGGCCGTTTTTCACTGTTTCATCAAAATGTGGGCACCGTATGGGACCGAAATTTTTCCAGATGACTGTTACTGTATATTCCGTGATATTTTTGCCCATGATTATCTGTATTTCTTTGACAAAAACCAAAAGTATCAAATTACCTTTAACCTAAAGTGTACACCAAATGAGTTATTATCCAATAATTCAACCAAATTATACAACCTTATTAGTCAGCTTTGCATAACAAAAATATACATATTATTGCAAAAAACCATATTTATAACCATATTTGAAATTTCAAACAAGATTTTCTCTGATGTATAACACAGATCCCGAAGTTGACGGCTATAACTTATAAAATTATTATATTCAATTAAAGTATCTGCTGACAAACTGGGGCCAATTTCATAAAACTGTTAAGCACAAAATTTTGCTTAGCACAAAAATGTCTCGTTCAATAAAACAAACCACCATTGAAAATTCCATTTGATATTCATGGTCAGCGAACAACAGCCAAAGAACAATCACAAGCGATACACAACACGTGCAAATTTGGTTGTTAACCCTGTTTTTATTAAGACAGAAATATCATGCTTAGCAAAATTTTGTGCTTAACAGTTTTATAAAATTGGCCCCTGCTCATCAGCCAAAATAACGACCTGAAATTTTTTTTTTAAATGCTTGGAATTAGGAGGGCCTGACGGGTTTCGATCCTAGCAGGATCTTTATCGAATTCAGTAGATATTATATAAATGAGTTAAGGTTTCGTGTGAAATCCAGGACAAAAATCTGCATAGCCTTTTGTGCAAGGTGTCGCCAACATTACACAATATGACACACAAATTAGATTTTGTACACTGTGGGCTTTCCCAAAAGCTAACTTAAGACTAAAGGCTCTTTAAGTGTTTACCACTTTAGTTCTGGGATCATGTCAAATGAGGCAAATTACCCCGGGTTCGAATCCCACCTTTTGGTTTTCGTGTAATATTCTCGGAGAAAAGAAAGACAATGACATCAAAAAAGGGATATTTTCTGGTACCAAAGTCTTTCTTTTGCATGCAGTGTGGTTGGTTGCTTCCAGGGGCCAATTTCATAGAGCTGCTTAAGCACAACATTTGTTTAAGCATGACAAGTCTTCCTTGATCAAACAGGATTGCCAACCAAATTATCATGTGATGTTCACTGCTTTTGACTTATATTCGGCCATTGTTTGCTGAGCATAACATTCACAAGGAGGTTTGGCTGGCATACTGATTTCATTTATCAAGGTTTTTGGTGCTTAAGCAAATTTTGGTGTTTAAGCAGCTCTATGAAATTGACCCCAGTTTTAAATTACCAGTATGACATGCATGGCCCTTTATTGCGGCAAGGAAAGAGCCTTATAACATTGTACTACCCCATCAGGGCCCCATTCCATACCTCTGCTTACCACAGAATTTGGCGCTTAAGTTTCTCATTCTACGCTTACTGCATTAGCGTCAAATCGCTATGCTAGTGAGAAATACTGTGAGAAAAAAATACACAAACTATGCAAAATTCCTTGCTAATCCATGAAATAGGATCCTGTAAGCACAGAATTTCCTGCTTCTGTAAGCACCAGGGCCCAATTTCATGGAATCTGTTACCGTTAGCAAAAATTCTTCGCTTACGGTAGCCGAAATTTTTTTGGTTACGGTTACGGAAGCGTTTCCTTTTTGGTAACGGTAAGCAAAGAATTTGTGCAGAATGCATACGACAGCGCGTTAGCAGAAAAGGATCACGGTTACTCTAAAAATTCTTCGCTAACCGAAAGTCTTGCTTAAGGATTCCATGAAATAGATTTCATGCATAGCAGTGCCCGTAAGCACACAAATAGGCCGTAACGGATTCCATGAAATTGGGCCCCGCTCTACGCTTACGGTAAGCGCCGATTGTACGCTTATGGTAAGCAGAGCCACAAAATCGGGCACTGTAATTCAAATGTGCATGGCCTGTTTTGTCATCAACACAAACCGCTCGTCATCTTTCGTATTCATTATTCTCAGAACCCCACAACAAGAATCTAAACAACAACAAAAAACAATAATAAACAAAAATACAGAAATAAATATGGAAATTGCCACAGAATCCACACACCTCATTAATATTCAGATGAAAAAATCTCAGGGATTAAACATGGACTTTAGCACCGTTAATGCAAATGAGAGAAAATGACTATAGAAAATACGTTGATAAAAAAAATGAGCCAATTAGTACTTTTACAGGTGGCAAAAACTCTTTCAATAAAGTCTTTAAAAAAAAATAGAAAGTGACATAAAACAAAACTCCCTAAAACAAACAAAAACAATGAGCCTGGTTTAAAAATAAAACAAATGTCATTTCTTGAATCTATTTCATTTTTTTATCCCCCGATCTTTCTTAAACTGATGTTGAACTACAACTAAGATATTTCATCTCGAACTTTACAAAACTTCCGAGAAAAAAAAAAAAAATTGAATTCCAGGCTTTTTTGTTTTGTTATTTACCCATTAAAAAGTGAGCAAAGAAAAACAAAGGCGGTGTGTGCGTGGTTTCATGGCTTCTGACTGCCAAACAAACAAAGATAATTGACTATTAGGGACACCAACGTAGGGCTGGAAAGCTCAGTTGGTAAAGCGCCTGTACGGTATTACGGAGGTCACCGGTTCAAATCCCACTCCAGTCAATTTTTCTTTGTTCACTTTCAGTTTCCCTTGTGGTTAATTGATGTTTTTTTAAATTTATTAAATGAAGTGCAAAAAGGAAACAGGTTTTGGTCTTTCTAAATTCATCGAATAGACCTTATTCATGGTGTATCTATCTTGTCATCTTCCTTGTATACCCGTTGAAAAAGATAAAAACGGGTACCAGACTATTTTGAATCCAATCCAATCCTCGGTTTGATTGCACTGCTCCGAATGTAGGGCGGATGCGCAGTGAATCATAGATATATAAAAAAAACTAGATGACGCATTGGCTGCTTGTGGATGCGGCGGCGCCATTTTAGTAGGGAGGGTGTTTCAAATCCGTTTTTTATGGAACACCGTAGCTATCTTCTTCAGATTGTTTGCTTCGGTAATTCCATCATTCAATTTTTTGCCAAATTGAATGATGGAATTTGCGAAAAGAATGACAGAATGACAAACTGAATGATGAAATTGGCGACCGAAATTACAAAATGGCAAAAAACTGATGAAATAGGCGAATTGAAATGATGGAATTACTGACAAACAATTTAAGCCACCGAATATAGCTACGGCGTTCCATCATGTTTCTTGGTGCATCGCGTACCGCGTACCGCGTACCGGCGCGGTTTTTTATTAGCGCGTGAGCATAGTGGGGAGTAAACATGGGTTTCGTCATGACGCATGCAACCCCCATTCGTTAATACACGGGTGCGACATCTATTTTTTTTTATATATCTATGCCGTGAATAAGGTCTATATGCATATGGAGTTGTACCTGTACTTGGTATGCTCTACGCGGCAGCAACTAGCTTTGTGGGAGAGTGTTATTACATTTAAGGTGAGGCAGCTAGACCCAGAGTAAGCCATTTGCAAGTTCAATCTGAATAGTATCTGGTACACAGGTTTCTGTCATTGCATAGAAACAACCAATTTTGAATTTCCCACACAAGCTTTTGCTTAAATAGTTACATAACAGACGTCTTGCACCAATGCAAGTTCATAATAGATAAGAATGGCGCAAAGGAACCAGTCCATTCCTGAGATGGATATCGCTATAAAGCAAAAGCTTGCCCCGAATCATGTGATATAGCAACAGAGTATTTGTCTGGGAAATACAAACTGGGGTGTTTATAGAGGGTGTGCAGTCACGTGATCAGGACGTCATTTTGGACGGCAACGCTGTACACATGTATAATGCACGTACGTACAGTGTATGTAACCCACATGTGTTCGCGTAGCTTGCAAATCAACCAGACGCGTAGGCAGACGCAGAAGTGCGTGCATAATAATGATATGCTGTCTGGTACGCGTGCGTGCATACGCGACGTGCGTGCGTACGCGTGCCGTCCAAAATGGCCGATAAGCTGTCAAGTGACGTCACGTGCACGCTCTCTATATGCAATGAAAGAAGCCAGTGTACCAGGATACTATTCAGATTTAACTCACAAATGGCTTCTTTGAAACGGCAAACCTCAAACATAAAACTCAAATAGCATCCGATTCCAGCACGGGCTTGCTATCCGCTCTCAATTTCCACTTTAATTTGGTAGTGGAGTACCGGAGCTGCCAGAGTCCAGCATGTCAAACTCGAGATCTTTGCCGAAGTTTGGAGCTTACACTTTACACGTAGCCAGCATTCAGGGTGAGCAACAAAATAGCTGCCAGGAGAATGAGACTTGCCGGAAACTGCCAAAGACACCAAGAGCTGCCGGCCAGCAAACTGGTGCTGTGGAAACCAGCGCATGGGCACCAGGCACGAGGACGTCCCACAATAACATATCTGGACGGTCTCAAGAAGGACGCAGGAGTGCAAAGCACCAGCGAGCTGGCCGGAAGTATCGAAAACTGAAATCAAATCCGTTGACTGAATGTCGGTGTGCGGTGGTTACCTTAGTATAATGGCTGCGTCCATTCAACAGTGAAGAAGGCCTGGTTTTGGAAGGTCTCATTGTCTCAACGTGACAATCAGAATAATAGCCACAACGATCAGCAGGACGACCAAACACATGATGATGCAGCACAGCTTTCTCCGAGCTTTTGTCTGCGGGATTAACAAAAAAACCAAAACAATACAAGTAATAAACTGCCGCAAACTGCTCATCAACCAAAATAATGACCTGATAAGGCTGAAATGCATCAAAGAGCGTGGGAGTAATAGGTGGGCCTTAAGTTCCAATCCTAACAGGATATTGTGGATCGGTTTGCGGAAACACCATGTAAGAAACGTTTGTACTTTCGCACTTCTGTTTTGTTTGCACTTCTCGTAAGGTCTCAACGTTTTGACTAGCCTGCTCTAGTCCTCATCAGGGCCAATTTCATGGCGCTGCAATAGCCCAAAAATTCGCTAAGCACGACAATTCAGTCTTAATAAAAACAGGGTTAACAACCAAATTTTCATGTGTCGTGCATCGCTTGTGATGGTTCTTTGGCTGTTGTTGACTGACCGTGAACATAAAATGACATTTTTAACTGTGGTTTGTTTTATTGGGCAAGACATGTTTGTGCTAAGCAAATTTTTGTGCTTAGCAGCGCTTTGAAATTGTCCCCAGGAGACCAATATCAGGAGAGGGTATTTCTCAATGGCTAAAGGCCTTTTCACACGACGCTAAAAAAAACTCTCAACCCTTGAGAAATTCTCTCATGGTTGCGAAATCTTTAATACAAAAGTGTCATCGTGTGAAAGGACATCAATGCTTGAGAGTGACCGACGTCCCTGGTGAATCATTGAGAGATTTAGACCGAGGTCCAGACCCATGAGAGAATTTTCAATGGTTGAGAGTTGAGTTTTTTTAGCGTCGTGCGAAAAGGCCTTAAATGACAAGGGGACAAGAACATGCAAGTAAAGATATACATAAATGGATGAGAGGATCAGAACAAAGGGGGACAGAGTGACCAGGGAAACGGGGAAAGTATGCAATAAGACTGGGAAACCACAAAGAGAGGGTAGAGGTGGGCTAGTGTGGTCAGGGGAAGGGAACAAAGGGGTACGAGGGGTATGCCAAAAAATAAAAAAGGGGAGATAGAGAGAGATGCAAAGAATGTCATTCCTGGGGTGAATTTTGGAGGGAACAGGGGGGCATTCGGTGGGAAGGGAAGGGTTTGGGGTGGTGGGAAACATTAGCCAGCTTATCTTGCTTAAAGGTAAAGTACAGGATTGGTAACATACCCAAACAGAAATATTCACAGATTTACGTATAACTTTCAGGATACCAAGATGGTGCTTGTAGAAACATACCACTAAAATATTTCCGTCTGAAATGGTGTATTTATCCAGAACTTGGTGAAACAACGACCGAAAACAGTTTTGATCTCGCGATAAGATCAAAACCTTTCTTTATGTTTTATGAGAAAAATTGAGTCGCATTTTTCTTGTGACTTGGATGTCCGATTGAGCTCAAATTTACACAGGTTTATTATTTCATGTACTTGTTTGATCAGACAAAGTATGAGTGCTGTTCTGTGACCTTAACCAATCATGTATTATACCTTTAAGGTAGAGGTGGCAATTCCAGATTTCATATCATGGACCCTTTCACCATGTTCTCAGACAGACGGACGGACAGACAGATGGACTGCTTCACAGAAGCTCGTCAAAAATCAGTTGCTTATATTTCTTTTGTTTGTTTATTAATTGAAAAACGACAACAAATTATTGGCCCTACGTTTGATTTCACAAAGCACTAAGATTCATCTCAAACCGCCAATCATTCTTAATCGCTAAGCGAAAATGCTAAGCGTGATGTCACAATACAAATCACTATGGTGATATCGACAACTACAAAGTTAAGATTAAACATAGGGCGTCTACGGAATGGAGGCTCAGGCTCCAGCTCCATTTTGGGAATCCATTCTAAAATAACCGGTATCAAAATAGAGGATTTTGGCTACAGATCGGAAGTAGATTCTCTGGTTTGAAAAGGAAAACAAGAGATTCAGCTTCAATGAAAAACCGCAACCTATATTTTCAGCAACTGGCTGACAGAGTTGGAGCCCGAGCCCGAGCCCGAGCCCGAGCCCGAGCCCGAGCCCGAGCCCGAGCCTGAGCCTGAGCCTCCGTTTCGTAAACCCTCATTATAGTGATTCCGTGAAATCAACCGCGAGCCAATTATTTTAATAGAAAGAAAGAAAGGTTGCCGGGTACCAGTGATGGATGATGGGTTGGCATTATCACCCCGATGATGAGAATTTAACAATGAGTATGATGGCGATGATGAGTGCGATAACCACCATGACCACAAAGCAGCAGCACATTTTTTTGCGCGCCTTCTTCTGCGGAATGAAGGAAAGAAGAGAGGAAAAATCAGAGAGAGTAAGAGGAAAAAAACACCTCCACCCCTTTCACCCCCTTGATAGTGCTGGGCAAAATCGGGTCATTTCATATCCGGTTACTGATTGCAAAACAAATCAGGTTTATTAACAGTTATGGTATATACGTCTTCTTTAATCATGTCAATGTGATCGTCACTTTCGGAATGCTTTTTAGGATGTTGTTTTTTAGATCAAGCATTTAGAACCAGTACATGCAATGTTTCTTTTTAGATCCAGTTTGTGAAAAGCGTGTTTCTACTTGGCAAAATGGACAAAATAACTGACTGAAATTCTACAGTTTACACTTTTTGGGTTGTTGAGCATGAGCCAAACGTTGGTGTCTGTTTTGTCCCTTTCAGTTTCTGTTAACGATTAGTGAAAATTTTAATTAAATCCGGGTCGGTTAACCTATATCCGGATAAAAAAGCCCAGCACTACTTCCTTATTCAAAAAAAAAATCCAACAGTGCAAGCTATCCTAATGAGTTATTGGAAAGTGAACAAAATTTAATAGAGCGGGATTCGAACCAGCAACCTCCGGAACTTACCAACTGGAGCTATCCAGCCCTGAGCTGGCGGTGTCCCTAATAGTCAATTATCTTTGGTGGTTCGAATCCCGCTCCAGTCAATTTGTCTTGGTTTACTTTTCAATAACTTAAAATTATTCCAGTCACTTTCCCTTGTGGTTATTTGAGGATTATATTGATTAAAAAAGCTGCATCCTCTTTGAGTGATCCCAATGTACGTTTTTAGGATGGCAGCGTTGCTAATGATCAGAGATGTCAGTGGCCAAAATCTAAAAACACCACGGAAAAAGCTGAAATTTTAAAGTTCCTATACTTTTGTACCCGACAGTTGTACAAAACAGCTGCAATTCTGAGTTAAAATCCAAGCCAAAAAATCGGAATTCAGATTTAAATCTTAAGTTTTACATCCCTGTAATGTTGTGTGCATCTTAAAGGAATTATCCTTGGGATATAGCGGTATGTGAGCGATTCCATGGCTTCTGACTGCCAAACGAACAAAGATAATTGACTATTAGGGACACTGCCAACTTTTTGGCTGAATAGCTCAGTTGGTAAAGCACCGGTACAGTATTCCAGAGGGCGCAGGTTCGAATCCTGCTCCAGAATTGTCAGTTTCTCTTATGTTAATAATAGAGAGGTTTCGCAAGCGAACGGATACGCATACGCGTACGTTTAGCTATCCGTAAACGTCAACAGCCGATCCGATGTTTCGCAATAGTGAAGTCTGTATCCGACAATTGAGAACCACTTTTGTCCCTGACTTTGAGGCTAATTTTGTCTTATTCTCAAGTTTTGAAATACATGGAAATGCAATCAAGTTCAACAAATCCTTTCTGGTGATGTATCTGGCGCGCTAACCGTATCTGTTCGCTTGCGCAACCTCTCTAATGTGATGCTTTAACAGACAATTTTCAGCAATCTGGTTATTTCCTGAAGAGAAATCAAGATAGCATGTTCCTTACCTGGTATCTACTGGCCGTCTGTAGTTCCGTGTTGGCGCCCTCTACGTTACCAGCGGCCTTCTCTATATTTGCTTCAATGGAATCTTAGAAGAGAATGTACAATTGAGAGATTTAAAGGGGCCTTTTCCAAAACTTGGCTCCAGCTCAGGCTCCAGCTTCTCTGTCATCCATATGATGAAAATATAGGTTGTTGTTATACTGACGAGGGTTCGATAAGTTTGTCCATTTTTTTTTTCCATTGCGGTTCAAGCCGTCCAGCAACATGTGTGATTATGTGCACACGTTGTACATGCTATTTACAACACAGAGTAGAAATTCTTTCAGTAACCATTGGTGAATCACTTACTCCACAAGGGGCTTACAAAGACTGGCTTATTGCAATGGGCTAACTTCATGGTCTTACTCAAGAACGGCTAAGAGAGAAAGTCGGCTTAGTCTATATGCTTAAGCCCACCTTTTAAGAACATTTGAGGGCCGTCCATAAAGTACGTATGCACGAAATGCTGACTTTTTGGACCCCCCCCTCCCCCCTGTACGCATTGTGTATGCAGTGGTCCCAACCCCCCCTCCCCCTCCCCCTGTGTACGCATGACGTACGCAGTGGTCCCAACCCCCCCTCCCCCTGTACGCATACGCATTCCACATTAGGTTTTTCACCTCTCGTGGTACCTTGCTTTAGCATCATTAAAATGTCACAGTGATCGGGTCCGGTATACCGTTATTGGGACGTCACTTTCAAATTCTGAAATGAATGACTAAAGTTTTAACAGGTTTTTATACATTGACAGACGTATTTTACTATTCTTTATTATGTCGAATAAGAAAAACTAAAGAAATACCCAAAACAATCCCGGTGCTTTTTTTCTTGTTTTTCCTCTCTTTTTGTGCGATATGATTATGCAAATTTTTCGTTTGCGTATGGTACGCATTGGCCTGAAACCCCCTCCCCCCTGCACGCAATGCGTACGCATCGGTAACAACCCCCTCCCCCCTTTCATGCGTACATACTTTATGGACGTCCCCTTATTGCACAATCCACCCATGATCTCCAATAAGCTGAGACAGACACTCACCTACTACCTCGCCCTGTTCCGACACCATCGCACTCAGATCTCGGAAGATCTCGTTCACGTCCAGCATGGCTGCCTGTAAATATGAGTTCAAGAAGAGAGTATTCCCACAATCAGCCAAAATAAACACACACAAACTGATTCAACAAGTGATTGAAAAGTGAACAAAGAAAAAAATTGACTGGAGTGGGATTCGAACCAGCAATCTCCGGAATACTGTACCAGCGCTCTTAGGAACTGAGCTATCCAGCCCTGTTTTGGTGGTGTCCCTAACAGTAGTTAAAACAGAGTGTACAAGAGCCAATTTTGCAAAGCAGGAAAATATCGTTCTCGCTCTGGTCCACGAAATGTTTCCAGATTTGGCTGTTAGATTACGTGGGGTGTGGCCTAGTGGTCTGGCATGTCGAACTCAACGTCTTGTGGTCAATCTACAGATTGTGGGTTCGAATCCAGCCATGGGCTAGTGGTGCTTGCATCCTTGGCAAGACACTTTGTCACATATTGCTCCTCTTCACCCAGGAGAAAATGGGTACCTTTGAGGGTAGAGATGGCTTTGTGTGCTTGATTAGCCTTCGTGAGTTTTACAGTGACTGGGGCTGTATACTCCCCAGGGAGTTGAGATGGTTTCAAGAATGTAAATGTAGCCCAGTGATAATTGTACCAGAACTTCACAATGCGGTTTATAACCACACTAGCTCTCAATTCATTACATTTGATGCATTACAAGCTAAACAATAATGTCACGATGTAGGTGAGCGCTATTTACGTGATGTTTTAACTTTCTTTTCTCTATTGTGTATTTAATGAAAAATTGAAAATTGTTGGGAAACACGTTTCAGTTTTAAACACATTTTTCCCGGCCTCGAGCCGAGTCGTCACTCAAAATCCTTCAAGGCCGAGGCCGAGTCATGGACCCACGAGGCCGAGGGAGAGGCAGTAAATTTCCGGCCTCGAGACCGGCTTTGAGTCATACAAGACTGCCCCCCGCCCTCCGCACCCACACCCCAGGGGTCCTACGTACCTCGATCTGTCGTATCTGCTCTTCCCGTTCCTGCAGTAGGTTCAGGTCGTAGTCTATCTGCTGATCCTGCTGCTGCAGCTGCGACTGAATCTCTTCTCTCCTAGCGGCCTCCATCAGGGCTGCCTTGGACTCGTCATCGTACGACATCAGATCCTGACGACCGGTGAACGACAACAAGAAAACAAACAAACAAACATGAAGATGTCTGAGAAAAAAATCAGTAAGAAGACAGAGAATTTCTTATACTGGTCGGGCCAAGCCACTGAAAAGCCAGGCTGCACCTGGACTTTGCCTGGGCTCTTGGGCTCCTATAACCCCAAGCATTGAACTATCAACTTCAAGCCTCTGCTGTATCCTGGATCATAGTTGGCATAAACCTCATTGACAGATTGCGTCCACATGGATCATGGACAGTATCCATTGTTTCAAGCAGCTCTTTTGTAGTGAAGGTCATGGTTTATAAGTGGAGGATTATAAGCTGGGGCCTGGTCAGGCTTTTCAGTGGCTGGGCCTGATTAGTACAGTGGAACGCTACTATAACGAACACCACTATACCGAACATTTGGCTAAACCGAACATCATCCTTGACTCCCAATTTTTGTGTACAATACATACCAAATATGGTTCTTTAAATCACTTAAAAAAACGTCCACTATAACGGACAATTGGCCTATTTGTTTCGGACGAATCCTGCGGATCCGGATCCCATTTTTCAGATCCACCTCCTATGCAGGGTACGCTAAAATGGGATCCGGATCCGAAGGATTCATGATCCTTTCCGTGAAACAAACAGGCCCAATATCTGTGCATCCCGCCATGTTCGATATAGCGGCATTCCACTCAATCAATCTAAGGTTTTCTCCCTTTATAGAATGTCCTTACCGTGCTTGTTGATGTCGGAGGAGCTTTTGGAAGAACGGTGGGGCACGACCTCATTTTGCTGGAAATTTTCTGCATCCCAAACAAAAAAATCAAGACTCATTTTAGGATATGAAATGGCAAACTGTCCACAGAATGACTGACGTTGCCTAACATACATGAGGTATAAATGTCCCACAGGACTCTATGGGTGTTTACGCAATGGAGGTTCAGGCTCTGTCTCAGGCTCCGATTCCATTTTGTGAATCCATTCTGAAATAAAGGGTATCAAAATAGAGGCTTTTGGCTGCAGTTCGGAAGTAGATTCTCTGGTTTGAAAAGGAAAACAGAGCTTCAGCTTCAATGAAAACCTATATTTTCAGCATATGGATGCCAGAGCTGGAGCCTGAGCCTGAGCCTGAGCCTAAGCCGCTGTTTCATAAATGCCCAATGAAAAATGCCCAATGTAAAGCTAAAAGTTTATTGGAAATGTCCTGAATTTAATGTTCACAGCATTTTCCTGCGTATTTTGGAGAGTTTTTGGACAAGTCGCCGTACTTAAAGCGTGTACAACAGTTTTCAGTAGACTGATTGTATGCTACCCTCTATTGACAGCCCGCTCCAAAAGCGTCCCATTTCCAGCCAAAGCCAGTTAATAGTACGGATCACAGTCTGAATGTTACCTTTTGGACGGCTGCGTATCTCTGAACGGAATCCTGGTACTCATTGGTCAGCCTGTCCACTTGTAACCTTGACGACTGCAAACAAATGAAACATTCAAGAGCTCAAATCAGACCGAGGGAAGACAATTTCTTTCAGTGTTTTTCAGCTCTTTGCTTCTTGTCTTAAGGAGAGGGTCAGATCAACATTGAGGCGAGGGTTACGTACGGATGTTGGAAAAACACATGATCTCTTTAAAGATATAATACATGATTGGTAAAGGTCACAGAACAGCACTCACACTTTGTCTGATCCAGCATGTACATGAAATAATAAACCTGTGAAAATGTGAGCTCAATTGGCTCTCTGAGTCCCGAGAAAATAGCGCAAAATCGAGTCAATTTTTCTTACAAAACATAAGAATGTTTTTTCTCTTACTCCGAGATCAAAACCGTTTTCGGTCTTTGTTTTACTAAAAATACACCATTTCAGGTGGAAATATTCTAACAGTATGTTTCTACCAGCACCATTTTCATACCCTGAACGTTATACGTAGATCTGTGAACATTTCTGTTTGGGTATGTTACCAATCCTGTACTGTACCTTTAAATACATGTTCAAACATGCCCACCAATAAGCATATACACCGATCCGACGGCACGACCATGGAGGTAGGAAACACTCGCCATTACTGCAGTGTCCCCATCCGTATTTAGTCCAGCAACAAAACAGTTCGAGTCCACCGCACTCTATTCTGCAGGGTGTACAATGTACATCCCCTAATCATGGGACGTACACCCTGCACTTATAGAGTGCGGCGGAGCGTAAATTATTTTGTTGTCGGACAAAAGGCAGGCGGGGACATTGCAGTAATGGCGGACAGTATATCGTGCCGTCGGATCGGTCTATAGGGCATGTTTGTTTCGCCGGGTATCTTGGTCGCCATATTTGATCTTGCAATTCCATGTTGCAAGCAGGATACGCTAAAATGCAATCCAGAGCAGCTTTTGAGCGCCGGATGACATTCCTGAATCTAACAGGCCAATAGTGTGAAAAGTGAACATAGAAAAATTGACTGAAGCGGGATTCGAACCGGCGACCTCCTGAATACCGTACAGGCGCTCTACTAACTGGGCTATCCAGCCCTACGTTGGTGGTGACCCCAATAGTCAATTAGCTTTGTTTGAAGATATTTGACTATTGGGGAAGGGGGACACCACCTGGATAACTCAGTTGGTAGAGCGCCTGTACGGTATTCAGGAGGTCGCCGGTTGGAATCCCGCTCCAGTCAATTTTTCTTTGTTCACTTTTCAATGACTTTAAATTCAGTCAGTTTCCCTTGTGGTTATTTGATGATTAGGCCAATAGTTTGACGAACTGTGAAAGAAAAGGACCTCAGTGTTTGCTGCCACCAACAGCTCAAAAAGGTTTCATTTGGATGCACGTACCTTGCCTAAAGTGCGTGCCATGACGCTGAGATCTTTAATGCAGGACGTGGTCTCACCGACGATGGAATTGGTCGTGCGTAGATTGGCTTGACTGTGGGTAAGAAGCAGATTATAACAAAATAATATCAATGAAAAGTGAACAACAAAAAATTGACTGGAGCGGAATTCGAACCGGTGATCTCCTGAATACCATACAGGCGCTCTACCAACTGAGCCATCCAGGGCCACCAACTTAGGGCTGGATGGCTCAGTTGGTGATTATATTAATTAAAAAGCCGTATCCTCTTTGAGTGATCCCCCATGTACCGTTCCAAGGTTGCAGCATTGCTGCACGTATCGGTGAAATGATCCTTGGGGTATGGCGGTGTGTGCATGGTTTCATAGCTTCTGACTGCCAAATGAACAAAGATAGTTGACTATTGGGGTCACCACCAACGTAGGGCTGGATGGCTCATTTGGTAGAGCTCCTGTACGGTATTCAGGAGGTCGCCGTTTTGAATCTCTCTCCAGTAAATTTTTCCACAAAATTTCAGTCAGTTTCCCTTGTGATTTGATATTATTTTCATCAAATAACCACTAGGGAAACTGACTGAAATTTTGTTAGGTCATTGAAAGGTGAACAAAGAAAAATTGACTTGAGTGGGATTCGAACCAGCGACCTCCTGAATATATCTATATTGTACAGGTGCTCTACCAACTGAGCAATCCAGCCCTACATTAAAGGTGTCTCTAATAGTCAATTATCTTTGTTCGTTTGGCAGTCAGAAGCCTTGAAACCACGCACACACCGCCATACCCCAAGGATCATTTCACTGATACGCGCAGCAATGCTGCAACCTGAGAAACAGTACATGGGGGATCACTCAAAGAAGATACGGCTTTCATATCAAAAGTTAAATGGTACAGCATATCATTAGTTATGCTATTTAGTATTTTGTTCTTATTTTGTTCTTTTTTGGAAAAGAGAATTCATTCCAACCATTGGGGAAAAAAGTGTCCATTGTTTGGTAAGTCTGCTGCCCTCTGTTGGTCAGAAATAGCCAGTATACTGAATTGTGGTGCTTGATCAGGGGCCAATTTCACGGCGCTGCTTAGCACAACAATTTGCTTAGCACAAAAATGTCTTGCCCAATAAAATAAACCAGCGTTAAAAATTTCATTTAATATTCATGGTCAGTGAACAACAGCCAAAGATCAATCACAAGCGATACACAACATATGGAAATTTGGTTGTTAACCCTGTTTTTATTCAGACAGAAATGTCATGCTTAGCAATTTTTTGTGTTAAGCAGCTCCGTAAAATTGGCCCCAGGCGTCAGCAAGATAAGTACAAGTTTTAAAATAAACTCCCATCAACTACACATTAACCCAAATAATGTCCTGAAACAAATACAATGCTTAGAGTACGGTGGGCCTGACGTTTCGATTCTAGCAGGATCTTTCTTAAAGGTGATACCATACTTTGGTTTTTGTCAAAGAAATACAGATTCATGGGCAAAAATATCAAGACAGATACAGTAACGGTCATCTGTAAAAATTTCAGTCCCATAGGGTGCCCTCTTTTTGAGAAAAAGGTGAAAAACGGCCACAGTATTTCTCTTTTATTTTTGATCTTTAAAAGGTCAAAAATAATTTTGCTCACTGGTTTTACTCTTTTCTGGATAAATACAGCATTTCAAGCAGACAAATTTGAACGGTATGTTTCTACCATCACCATCTATATACCCTGTAACTTATAGGTAAATCTGTGAAAATTTTTGTTTCGGTATGCTACCAAAGTAGAATACTCCCTTTAAAGGTTGTATCATACTTTGGTAAGAGACCAAAACAGAAATTGTCACAGATTTATGTATAACTTACAGGGTATGAAGATGGTGGTGGTAGAAACATAGTTAAAATTTTCGCCTGAAATGGTGTATTTATCCAGAAATTACTAAAACAACGACCGAAAATCTTTTTTGATCTTTTAAAAGATCAAAAATAAAAGAGAAAACACTTAAGAAATACTGTGGCCATTTTTCGCTGTTTTCTCAAAAAGTGGGCAACGTATTGGACTGAAATTTTCACAGATTGCTTTTATTGAATCTTCCTTGATATTTTTGCCCACGAATCTGCATTTCTTTGACAAAAAACAAAGTATGATACTACCTTTAAAGGCAAAACAGAAATTTTGAGAAAGGTAATTTTAGGACAGATACGTCAGGTTCTCCTAACTCGATGCAAAAAAAAAAAATGGTAAGGATAGGGATAAGGGCCCAAGTGAGAAGATATAATCAAGTGTATCCCAGCCATGAGAACCCCTGCTAGGGACGGTTGAGTGCCCGCCATCACTTTCTCATAGCATCATCAATTGACACGTTTAAGTTGGAACTTACATTCGGTTGCGAAGCATGTTGCTGTCGCTCGGCGTGCCGATTTGACGGACCGCCTTCTCCAGAGTTGAAACTTTGCAGCAGAGAGCGGGGTGACCAGACAGACAGCCAGACAACAAGACAGACCACGGGAAGAATCATGACGGACACCGATGTACGGGGGACGAGATTCGGAGAGATAAAAACGGTAAGACAAACAGACAGAAAAAGTTCAGAATCTTGACACTGATCATATACGATCCTACCACAGTGCATTTTATCATTAAAGGTTAAAATCAAAACTCATATGAAGTTAAATACATCTGTATTGTCATAAATCATCCAAAACTCTTTCCAATGCTGGAGGAGGAATTTACAGATTTTTTCTCCGAAAAAGATGTGCTCTAGAAATAAACTCACCATTGTTGCCGATCTTGAAGATTGCCGAGCTGACTTGCTGTGCCAAATCTCCAAATTCATTGCTTTGCCCTGTTGCAAGCACAAAAAACGGAGAAGAAAAGATGAGAAAAAGACCAGGGGTCGATTTCACAAAGCCCTTTGACAGACCGTAAATCAATTTTAAATATGAAGGATAACCCACCGTAGATGGCCTATCCTATGAGGGGATGCAATGCATCAAAGATCCTACGATTGATAGTAAGTTACAATGCGTTTGGTGAAATCAATCCCAGGAATTCCACCAAGACCAGGGGCCGATTTCACTAAAAACGCTTTGCGATCATCGCTAAAGCCCAAATCCATCGCTATTGAATGGAAAACTTCTACGCAAAGCACCGAGTGATATTTAATTTGCGATGAATTTGGGCTTTAGTGATGATCGCAAAGCGTTAGTGAAATCAACCTCTGTGACGGTCATTTCTTTTCCCTGATCCACAGCTTCCAGTGACTTTGCAAGGTTGGATTCTGGACATCTTGTCACACATAAATACTTGGAAAGCTAATGTTTAGGAAGGTCCGAGAAAGCTACAAAATGGCTTTAAACTGAATCCAAAGACCAGGGACTGATTTCACTAACGCTTTGCGATCATCGCTAAAGCCCAAATCCATCGCTATTGAATGGAAAACTTCTACGCAAAGCACCGAGCGATATTTAATTTGCGATGGATTTGGGCTTCAGTGATGATCGCAAAGCGTTAGTGAAATCAACCTCTGTGACGGTCATTTCTTTTCCCTGATCCCGGCTTCCGTTAACTTTGCAGGGGTTGAACTGTGGACATCTTGTCCAGTGTTGTATCCGAGTCCACAACCTAAGAGGCTGAGGCCGAGGCAGAGTTTCTCGTGAGTAGCCGAGGCCAAGTCTAAGTCATGGGTCTCCGAGGCCGAGGCCACACACGAGCATATCATTTCACTCCGCGAGAGACTGTTTTCTAGTCTAAACGCGGTACCCGAACTTCACAATGCGGTTTATAACCACACTAGTGCAGGGCACCATGCTCTCAATTCATTACATTCGATGCATTACAAGCTACACAATAATGTTGCGATGTAGGTGAGCACTATTTGTGCGATGTTTTAACTTTCATTCTGTCAGTGTATTTAATAAAAAAATTGAAAATTGTTCCACAAAAATGTTGGGAAACACGTTTCAGTTTTAAACATTTTTTCCTGGCCTCAAGCCGAGTCATCAGTCAAAATTCTTTGAGGCCGAGGCCAAGGCCGAGTCATGGACCCACGAGGCAGAGGCAGCAAATTTCCAGCCTCAAGGCCGGCCTCGAGTCATACAACACTGATCTTGTCACACATAAATATTCGGAAAGCTAATGTTCAGGAAGGTCCGAGAAAGCTACAAAATGGCTTCAATCTGAATCCAGAGCCCAGAGGCCGATTTCACTAACGCTTTGCAATCATTGCTAAAGCCCAAACCCATCGCTAAATGTAAAATTGCTACACAAAGTAGCGATCAATATTTTCCGTTTAGCGATGGATTTGGGCTTTAGCGATCGATGATCGCAAACCGTTAGTGAAATCGGCCAAATTGGGAAGAAGGGGGTGGGGGCTGTGGTTACCTCTTCCAAACTGACCATCCTGGTGCTGGGCATCTGTCGGGCTGTCCAGCGACCCATATCCAAAGTCCCCTCTTCCTCGCTTGCCTGCCATGGCTCAGCTACACCCGGAGAAATCCTGGAAACAAGCATTCGGAGAAAGACCATGGACAGTTTTTACGAGATGCTAACTGAGCAAAGTTTTGGAAACTAAGCTGAACTTGGATAATTCTGAATCAAGTGATGAAAGTAATGACTGACTTAAATTTCAGCAATGTAGAGCTGAGGTTAAATATCTGCAGTTCTAGTAAATTTAAAATAACCATTAATTAATTAAAGTGAAATGCCACTACAACGAACACCCGTATACCGAACATTTGGCTATAAAACATCATCCAATATGGTTCTTTAATTTATTAAATCACTATTACGAACGACCATTATAACGGACAATACCTGTACATCCTGCGATGTTCGTTATAGTGGTGTTCCAATAACTTCTGATATCAAGTTAGTTCTTCAAGGATATTAAAGTTTTTTTCTGTATTGTCCGTCAGTGGAAATCTTCCCCAATTATTATGGCATGTTTATAGAACCAAGATCCTATTTCATAAAGCTCCGCAACGCGTCGCAACTCGATTTGTGACGCGTCCTAACTGCGACGTGTCGCATCTATGCGGTGAGTCGTAAGTTTTATGAAATCGGCCCCTGTTATTGTTTTACTGTTCTTAAAACACAAAATAATTGTCCCTAAACTATTACTCAGGAAATTATCAATTAATATTAATTATGATGAAGAATAAACTTCCCCATGTCATTATTGTAATATGATTGAAATATTATCTATTTAGCCTTTCTAGGCCCATGTCACATTGAAACTAGAATAGCATAGCTGTCATGGCGTGCTGCAGCCTTACGTGCAGTTACAAACATGATAAAAAAAAAAATAATAATAATAATAATAATAATAATAAATAATCTTTTTATAAAAACCTGTAACATTTTTCTATTGTCTTCCCGCATTAAAATAATTAATTTTAAGAGTAAACTCTAACATGAGGTTGTAGAGATGAATTTCATTACGTTCCCAAAAATATGAAGCACTGAAAAACTTCAACTTTTCATTCGAATAAAAAAAAAACGATAACCTTTCACACGAACGGCCGGACGAAAATCATTATTAGTAAATTACGCCAAAAAAAGTGATGACGATCGCTGTGGCCAGAGACCTGCCACTCCAAATCAAGTTGTAGATTAAATTATGTAAATTAGGCCTCCCATATAAATAAAAACAAAAATAGTTAGGCTTATTTGAAAACAAAGAATGGCCATATCAAGTCAAAGGCAGTGTTAAAACTTAAGCGCAATTTTGACGCCTGCGCAAGTTTCAAACTGGGCCATTCGCAATCTTGAATTTAACATTCATTTGGAATTTTTCTAACGGCGGCACGTAGCTACCTTCACTTCAGATAGGCCGAGGTTAAAAACGTTGGACACAGCCTCACAGGTTTTCTTAAAAAAACAAGTCACTTCGGACAAACAGTTAAAAAATGCACAGGTTGAAAAATGCGCTCAACAGCAGTAAACATGAATATTAAATGATTTTTCCTGTGAAAATTTGGTTGGTAAAAACTGGTACTGTGGAATGCTGGTCAACTCGTACGCCGACCAACTCGTACGCCTCAACTCGTACGCTGACCAACTCGTACGCCAACCAACTCGTATGCCAACCAACTCGTACGCCAACCAACTCGTAAGCCAACCAACTCGTACCTTTTTATTTTTTTCTCTTTTGGGTTGCGTGGGATAGGCAGTAATTACCTTTTTCATAATCTACTGTAAATTGTAATCTACTATATCAGGTATTTTAAAATACTCCCCTAAAATCTCCTGGTGTTGGAAAACTACCAGCCGGTCAGCCGACTGTAAAAATCACATTTTTAATTGATTCTGTAATTGCGCCTTTGAACATCCTCGGATGGAAATGGCACACAAGAAATGCAATAAATTATTAATTAATTAATTAAAATCCTACCTAACATTTTTTTTTGCACTTACACATACAGAATGTTTCCTTTTATTTCCTTTTATGTTCACAAACGACATCCAATTCCACGTACATAATAAATGCTTCCTTTATTTCCGTTTATTTTCACAAACGAGTTCCACATAGTGAATTTACAGAATGCTTCCTTTTATTTCCTTTTATTTTCACTCAACATGACAAAATCTACTGAAAAAAAAAACGGCCAACGTTTACAAACATAAGCTTAATTATACGTGGTGTACGAGTTGGTTGGCGTACGAGTTGGTTGGCGTACGAGTTGGTTGGCGTACGAGTTGGTCGGCGTACGAGTTGGTCGGCGTACGAGTTGGTCGGTCGTACGAGTTGACCAAACGGCGTACGAGTTGGTTGGCGTACGAGTTGGTTGGCGTACGAGTTGGTCGGCGTACGAGCTAACCAGCTTCGGTAGGCCTACTGTGGTAGGCCCCTGGCCTAATTCTTCTTTGATCAAGTTATTGGGGATTGTGGGTTAACGGGTCCTAAAACTATAAAGGAAAGGAAACTACTATTTGAAAAGTAACTTACCTACATATACTTTGTTGGTCTCCTCCTCTATATTACCAAGCTTAAATTTTTGGAAAGAGGGCAGGGCTTTGATTTTTAAGGGAAATTATGGGGTAAAAACGGTAACCAAGATTGTAAAATTTCACCGCCGCACGGACGGCCGCAGACGAGAATAGTCTGGTTTCCACTCTGACATTTTGAGGACTCTTGGTCTGTTGGGTCTGGGCACTAGACTAATCAGACCAGACAAAATGGCCTCACGCGATCAGACGGTCTGTTTTAAAGTTTACAAGAAGCGCGTAAGAAAATTGAATTTTAACCCTGAAATGTTTAACAAATTTCTTCAATGTAGGCTTTTAAGGACCCAGGAACATTTGCTGAAAGTCAAAAGTATCATTTTTGAGGAGTAGAAGTTAGTTCAGAGCCAAAAAAATCAATGTGTTTTGGGATCCCGTTAACCCACAATCGCCAAGTTATTTCAACTTTCAAGGAAGATTTTTCATGCTTAAAAATAAAAGCAAATTTTATGCAGTTAGGCCTATAGTTATAATAAGCACAAAGCAGCTCTAAGAAATTGGGCCCTGATTAATACTTAACAGTGATTCAATTAAAGTGATTATGATAGGCCTAAATGTAAACAAGTTGTGCAGTTATTTTAGTTGGGTCAATGCTTACCGTATATAAACCGTGGCGTTGATCAGCACTTCAGTTGGTTCGGATCAGGTTAACTTGAGCTTGAGCGCCTTCTGTCGTTCACTTTACTTGTTCTTTGCAAAATGTTACAGCTTTTTCACTTCACTTTTCAACATCTTAACGCGCTGTTTTGAAATCGGGAAGTCCGTTTTAGGATTTTGAAATTTCCAAAAGCATAAAATATCCGGATCCAAGTGCAAAATTATTTCCTCAAATTCTGCTGTAGCACTGCAGAGCGCTATAGTAGTACAACTTAGTCTGATCCCATTACATTGATGCTACAAAAGCCATGCATAACTCCATACTGGTTCTGGGAACTAGACTCATCCGTCATGTGACAGGCATTGACCTATTGACCTCTGACCTGAGAGGGTTGAAAGGTCAAACACAAAGTTCGTAGCTAAGGACTTTTTACTCACGCAAATGTTAATAACATTGCGCTACTTTCTTAACATTTTAATCAAAATTTGACATTATTGTGACAAAAAGGCATACAAAAAGCCACAAAAAAGTATTTTGGAGCATTTTGCTTCAGATAAATGTTTTCGTTTCTCAGAAAAATGTATGAACAAGGTATTTTTAGAGATTTATTTTCACGTGTAGAAAAGGGATACAAAGATTGTGGCTGTGAGTCGTCCTGCACATTTGTCACACTGTCCAAAATAGTAAACAATCTGTGTCGGAGAGCTTTAGCAAATTTTGACTTTTTAATTGGATGTAAATCCAGTTTTGTGTTATTTTCCTGCAAACAAAAACGAACAGACATACAGAATGAGCTTGCCAGACTTTGTAGAGCGCAAAGGCTCGTTGTTTTTGCGCTCGGATCATATGGATTATAGTCGTCCAACTCTAAACTCCAATTGGTAAGATTGAAAACTTTGGTTGTACAAATTAATGTAGGGCCTAGGCCTAGGCCTACACTGTAACATTGCCCCGGCCTTGTTTATTAAAATCATCAGTGACTGATGTTAGCCATAGGCCTATAGGCCTAAGGTTTGAAAGAATTGAAGTGGATGGGGTTTAATATAAAACTTAAATGTTTTATCAAGCTAGAATTAAAGTAGAATCATTATTGTTTTTTTCGGAAAGAATTCCACTGACGGCCATCACTTGTGCACAAACCTATGCCGAATGCTGGTCAACTCGTACGCCCCAACTCATACGTTCCAACTCGTATGCTGACCAACTCGTACGCCGACCAACTCGTACGCCAACCAACTCGTACGTCAACCAACTCGTACGCCGACCAACTCGTACGCCGACCAACTTGTACCCCACCACCCCAAAAAAAGACTGTAGTGGCCTACGTTAGTCTGTAATAACGAAATAAATTTTAACAAAATAAATGTGTGTGTTTTGAGAGACTGGAAACCTTTTTTGTGTGAGAGGATAGTGAGTGTGGGGGGCTCTAATTATTTGTAGTTTGTAATAACGACATTCTTTGTGACTGGGTACCTTTTTATTTTTTTCTCTTTTGGGTTGCGTGGGATTGGTATTTGTGTGAGAGGATAGTGAGTGTGGGGGCTCTAATTATTTGTTGTTTGTAATAACGAAATTCTTTGTGTCTGGGTACCTTTTTATTTTTTTCTCTTTTGGGTTGCGTGGGATCTAAAAAGAGGTGTTTTTTAATTTTTTTTTTAGGGGGGGGGGGGGGAACTGGGAACATTTTATTTCTTCTCTTTTGGGTTGCGTGGGATCTTTTCCTTTTCTTATTTTTTTGGGGGGGAACTGGGAACCTTTTATTTCTTCTCATTTTGGGTTAAAAGGAGCCGTTTTATTTTTTTCTTATTTTTTTGTTTAGGGGGGAACTGGGAACCTTTTATTTCTTCTCTTTTGGGTTGAAGTGTGGCTCTGAAGAGAGCTGTTTGGTTTGATGTTTGGCTCTGAAAAGAGCCATTTGTGTACAGACATTTTTTTAATCTCTTTTGGGTTGATGTGTGGCTCTGAAGAGAGCCGTTTGGGTTTTTTGTTGCTGGATTACATGGAAGGGCCATGTTGATAGCTGCACGCAGCCAGAAGTCCTGATGTGGTAAGTTCGCCTCTGACATACTTGTCCCATAGCTGGAAGACCCGTCCCTGAAGTTGCCTGCTACTCTTCCGCTGGTTTCTGCACACCTTAGATTCTCTGACCTGGACCATCTGGATGGTCACCATGGTGGCTTCTGCATGGAGGAGAGGGATGAGTTGGTAGAGCCCCAGTCCTGGTCTTCCAGCTTTGTAGTTGAGCCTCCGATGCCAGCCTTCAACATCGTTGTTAGTGCGAACGCTGTGGTTGAAGATGGACCAGTCTCTTGGGCTCCACACGCTGCTACTGATCCATGTTTCCTCGACGCACTTGAATAGCTGGCACAGGAGGGGTTCCGTGACTTTGCCCTGTAGCTTGCTGAATGCTGGCTGGACATGCTCATGAGGAAGGAATGGCAGGGCCATCAGCTTTCGGATGATACGCTGCACTGCAGGCTCCGACATGTATGGCACAGCAAGACCCAGGCCTTGGCACTTCCGCCAGAGCGCCTGTGACCAGTGGTACAGACAGCCTTGGATTTGACGATCGGGATAGACAGACCGAAGCGCCGACCACATTCCAGCTTCAAAATCTACGACGAAGTTCTGCACGATGTCACCTGGATGGCAAGTTCTTTTTGACAGCTCGAAGAACCTTCCGATAATCCTTCTTGGTACGGCGTGACATTAGGCAGAATGCCAGTGGGACTTGCTTTTGTTGCCCGCGCTCTGACTTCACAAAGGCATGGATACTGAGAAGTTGGACGAATGGCCTGTGCACCACCTTGAAGGTGCCGTCAAGGTACCAGGTCTTGGCTCTGTCCAGGATGCTGGTTTGTTCCGGGGACATGGATAGAAGATGCCTCTCATCACCAACGACGATGTCTTTCACCAAGAAATCTGCAGGTATAAAGTCAGTTGCCAGGTGAAACTTCAGGTCCGTTGGCTCGTGAGGACGAAGACCTTGGCCAGTACGGTTTGCGACCCGCACCAGGTTGGCCGGCTTGGGGAAGCTTGCAGGTTCGATATCAGCTGCACGGGTCGTCATGATCTCCTCCACGATGGCACCGGCAGATTTAAACATATCCTGCTTGGACTTTGCTTTCACAGCTGTGGAAAACTCAACAGCTACTGCTGTCTCGGGTTCCGACATTTTTAATTGATTCTGTAATTGCGCCTTTGAACATCCTCGGATGGAAATGGCACACAAGAAATGCAATAAATTTTGAATGAATTAATTAAAATTAAAATCCTACCTAACATTGTTTTTGGCACTTCCACATACAGAATGTTTCCTTTTATTTCCTTTTATGTTCACAAACGACATCCAATTCCACGTACAGAATGCTTCCTTTATTTCCTTTTATTTCCACTCAACATGACAACATCTACTGAAAAAAAACCGGCCAACGTTTACAAACTACAAGCTTAATTATACGTGGCGTACGAGTTGGTTGGCGTACGACTTGGTTGGCGTACGAGTTGGTCGGTGTACGAGTTGGTCGGCGTACGAGTTGACCAAACGGCGTACGAGTTGGTCGGCGTACGAGTTGGTCGGCGTACGAGTTGACCAGCTTCGCCTATGCCTATGGGCAACAGAGGGCGTTTTGATAAAAATGGCTACCGCTGCATTTGAAGGGTATAATTTTTAAGAAAAAGAGAAAGAGACCTGTCAAAGGCAAAGGGCTTAGGATCGCCCATATGTTCAAATTATATGCACTACAAAGCGGCCGGGTACCAGTGAGGTTGCGCGTTCATTCCGACGACTATTTATTGATCAATCACACAAGCGCCCCCACAATCGGGTCTCAAATACTACGTTCTGACCAAAGATAGTACAGCTCCGCACAGCTATAGGATCTTTGTTTCTGACATCGTGCCACTCAGAAAACAGTTGTCAGCACTCACGCTGGTACCCGGCCCAGGCCGGATGACCCATGGGATTCATCTGCCATCAGGTGTTCAATTCAACATAAGAACATGATGCCCATTACCTGCCCCAGGGGCATGTGGGAAACTGAAGAGTCTACTGGGTCATTTTCAAAGGGGCAGCAAGGCAATGGCAAGGGGCAATGAAGAAAATCACCAGGTCTTTTCTATCCTGGTGTAAAAGCTTGGGTACCAGACTATGTATTTTAATGTTTTTTCTTTACTTTTTTGTTAATAATCCAAACCAGGCACCAGGCTAGAGAGGCGGAACCCAAAGATTATGACATCAACAGTGAAACAGACAAGAAGAATCTGCACCAGACGACCTACAAGCGGATTGGGAACATTACCGATGGAGTAAGGCTAATTTTACTTATACACCGATCCGACGGCACAATATACTGTCCGCCATTACTGCAGTGTCCCCACCTGCCTTTTGTCCAGAAACAGAGGAATTTATGCTCTGCCGCCCTCTATAACTGCAGCGTATACGTCCCATGATTAGGGGACATGCACTCAGCAGTATAGAGTGTGGCAGCCGTAAAATCTTTTGTTGCCGGACAAAATACGGGCGGGGACACTGCAATAATGGCGGGTGTCGGATCGGTTATTATTATTATTATTTATTTATTCGGCATAAAAACAGTACATAGAAACAACAATAATTTACAAATAGTTTAAAAAACAGAAACAATAAACAAAAGACAGAGGCATATGCCAGGACTTAAAAAAGTTTACTTAAAAACTGTGACCCGAGGGCCTTCAATTCCAATACCTCTGTCTTCTTCTATATAAATATATTTTAAACAAAATCTATATCAATTTATGAATAAAAGACACATTAAAAGGTAGACCTAAGGGTTAAAACAATAAAAACAACGGAAAAAAAAGGGTGAGAAAAAAAATAAATATCCCCCAAAGGAGGGGAAAAATGTGCGAGAAAAAATCAACCGATCAATAAATACAAAATAAATAAATAGTAAATAAATGAATAAATAGAAAACCCAGTTCAATTACTGTGGTCGACAGAGGTAATATCTTAGGGAATTAATCCAGTTATTTAGTGATAGTTCAACCACACCAGACCTCAATGATTCCGGAAGCTCATCCCATTCACGAGCAAATACATATTCACGGCTGAGCCGTGTATGAAGTCTTTGTGTGCGAGCTCTAAGATGACAAAACCGCACAGTTTTTGTCAGGGTCCCTTGTGAAGTGCTTTGCAATGCGCATGCGTGTGTTTTCTATTTTTTTCATGGCCTTTGCAGACCGCACGCACTCCCTCGCACTTCACGCGCAACCTCACATTATGATGGTTCTAGCAGCATTTTACATTAATAAAATGCTTACTTTATCGATTACCCGCATTCCGTCTCAAGGGAGGCTTGTGAAATGTTACAATGTGCCGTGTGAAAGGACGCAAAAGCAGCCAGCGTAAAACCGTTTCGCAACCTTGAGAAAATGTCTCAATTGTTGAGAGTTTTTTTGGCGTCGTGTGAAAAGGGCTCAAGATGCCACGTTTGACAATGTAACAAGTAATATAGCCAAATTAGCCAAACAATGCTTTCATGACATACGACAATAAAAAGGAACTTACGTGGAGCCACAAGAGTTGACCAATTTAGAACATTCAGTCGGTTGCACAACCTCATACAAATATTTGCTGTCAAATTTCCAATACAATGACTTTTCTTGTGAAATTGATAGTGCTGCCATCCCAAAGTTAAATGACAGTCGGCTGGGCGGATCATCCTTTGATATTTTGAGCCATAATATGATGCCATCTAGACTGTTTTGAACACAAAGCCGCTGTAGAAGACAATAGACAATTAAAAACATTTGACATTGGTAACATTTTCTGGCTGTGGCTCTGAACAATACCATCGCCAGTGGCAGCCACTAGCCAGTAAAGGTAGCCGTTTCCATCGGCTTACCACTGGGGCCTTTCTCAAAGCTTGGCTCCGGCTCCGGCTCTGTTTTCATACGCTGAAAATATAGGTTGTGGTATTTGCCATTGAAGGTGAAGCTCTGCTGTCCTTTTAAAACCACAGTTCAAAGAATCTACTTCCTAACTGCAGCCAAAATCCTCTATTTTGATACCTGTAATTTTGAAATGGATTCACAAAATGGAGGCAGAGCCTGAGCCGAAGCTGAGCTTTGAAAAAGGCACCTGGTTTGTTCCCCAGCCAAAGATTTTGAACACAGTCTGGTGCTTGATACACACTATTAAGTCTGGTACCCTGGGTTCTGCTAAACTAAACTTGGTACGCTTATTAGGAAGTTTCAGCCTTGGAGAAGGGTGCCTGGTTTATCTTTGGGACTCCCTGATTTGCTTTTATGAACAGCCTGTTTTCAT
Organism: Astropecten irregularis; assembly: GCA_963971285.1. Taxonomy (NCBI): domain Eukaryota; kingdom Metazoa; phylum Echinodermata; class Asteroidea; order Paxillosida; family Astropectinidae; genus Astropecten; species Astropecten irregularis. Next base: position 12,036,057 of record OZ020258.1, on the reverse strand, counting down.
CTGCGATGATGATTGATGTAAAGATATATCGCCAATCAAATATTTGGGTTTCTATTTACAAATCAAAGCCCGGGAAAAGAAAAAAAGAAAAAGAAAATTGTTTGGTTGATTTAAACCACTCCATTGAACGAGGCTTGCCAAGATTAAACTCCAGACTCGTGGGAACGTCTATTAAGAAACCATTTGCCATCGTATCCGAGCGGAAAAACAAGATATTGCCTAACACCGCCGAACGCCTAATGTGAATTGGCATTCTAAGTGATCGGTCGAAAGATTTATATGCAAGGTCTGCATTGCTTGTAACTTAAGCGGTGATTAGCCGGTCTGGAGACCCAAGGGAAGACATCAGATTTGGAAAAGAAAAAGGACAAGGAGAAAGAAAAAAAATAACGACGAAGTTGTCAATAAAAGCCACGGAGAAAAAATGCGCTTAATAACGCTTGATAAAATACAGCCCCGCAAAGAACCCAATTTGGTCCGTCTTTATCTCCTCACACTGCTTAACAAGGACGGACAGCTGAAAAACAAGCTAGCAGACCCCCTCATCAACAGCGTCAATTTGGCATTCCATTTTAATATTAACCACCAGATTGATTCTGATTTCTAGAAGGGGGGGAAAAAACTCACAAACATTTCAAGGTTTGCCGAGTAAGTTTAATAAGAACCGGCGTCGGCACATAAATTTTTTTTTCTTGCTCTCTGTCCTACTCTTTTACTCTGGACATCGTTCTTGATTTTTTTTTTGGTTTTGTTTCTGTTTAGCGTTCTCATTTGGGATTGCCGGATCCGTCAGGCAACGATATATCGCAGGATCATGACGCGAAATGCAAACTGGGTATCAATATGCCTTCAATTACTCGCAGATTCATTCGCAGTATTGCAATTACCCCAACCCGTAAGCTGCACGAATCATCGCCGACTTTGGCCAAATCTGAACTTAGCTTAGGAATTGTCGGGGGTATGCTCGTCAGCTCCTTCGATCCGGGGTCTGGAATACGTTCCCTTCTCTGGTTTTTTCGGTGGAGTTTAATTTTTCGTCGTGGCAGATTGAGAGAATGCACATGGATGACCTTTCAGAGGCTGATGTAAAAATTGCCCTGTGCTCAAGTTTCAAAAGCCAATGATAGCTAATTCAGTGGTTAAATATGTACCTCGAGAAATATCATCCGGAAGCAATTGGCTAACGGACCAATTTCATGGCCCAGGGACCAATTTTATAGAGCTGCTTACCGGTAAGCACCAAAATTTGCTTTTAAGCACCAAACACCTTGGTACATAAAATCAGTATGCCAGTATTGACAGTGCAGAGGGACCTAACGTGATATGCGCTATTTAAGAATGGCTTTTATTATTATTATTATTAAAACTCCTTGTGAATGTTATGCTCAGCAAACAATGGCTGAATGCAAATCAAAAGCAGTAAACATCACATGAAAATTGGGTTGGTAATCCTGTTTGATCAAGGAAGACCTTTCATGCTTACCGGTAAGCAAATTTTGTGAGTGATTTCAGGTTAGGTTGCATTGCTAATGTTGCACATATAATCTTATCTTAAATGATCCTTAAATGATCTTAAATGATATAGCAGTATGTGAGTGGTTTCATGGCTTCTGACTGCAAAATGAACAAAGATAATTCACTATTAGGGACACCGCCAACAAAGGGCTGGATAGCTCAGTTGGTAAGAGCGCTGGTACGTTATTCCGGTGGTCGCAAGTTCAAATCCCGCTCCAGTCAGTTTTTCTTTGTTAACAGCTTTTCAATGAAATCATCAAATAACCACAAGGGAAACTGAATGAATTTTAAAGTCATTGAAAAGTGAACAAAGAAAAACTGACTGGAGCGGGATTCGAACCGGTGACATCCTGAATACCGTACTGGCGCTTTACCAACTGATCCAGCCCTAAGTTAGAATTTACAGATAAACAGTCAATTGTTACAAACATGACAAAGAAACGCAACAATAGATTCGTTCTTGATCACATGAATTGTATACCATAGCATTGAATGTACATGTATAGTGAGGGTCAACAATTTTATCATTTTTAGTTTCAACAAGCAGGAATTAGCTTTATACTCATGGAAACTGAAACAATTTTGAGGAGGCCGAGGGGGTCGTTAAGAGTTCTGTACCATTACAAGTTTAACAGTCGTGTGTAAATTGATCCTTGGACCCTAACAGGTGTAATGTTAGGTTAATAGTACGGTTTCTGAGTGTGTACAGGGGCCAATTTCAAGGCGCTGGTTTGCACAAAAATCTGCTTAGCAAAAAGATGTCTTGCTTAATAAGACAAACCCCCATTAAAAAATGTCATTTGATATTCATGGTCAGTGAACAGCAGCCAAAGAACAATCACAAGCGATACACAACTCATTGAAATTTGGTTGTTAACCCTGTTTTATATTAAGACAGAAATGTCATGCTTAGTAGCAATTTTTTGTGCTAAGCAGTGACGTGAATTTGGCCCCAGATCTTTGGGTCACCCCTACCATGCAGCATTTTCTGAGCTTTCCCCCAATGTAACCTGCACTCTCTCATATCGGTTGACGCATGCCATAAGCCTCCTTCCAATAATCTTGGACTAACAATTTTGATTTCTCCTTTTCCGTCGGTTTGGCGCACGTGAACCGGCTCAAATCCTCTTTTTTTTTTTGGTGTGTTTCTTAACTACTTCCATCCCAAGTCGCCGCGCCGACCAATTGAACCGAAACAATAACGTTGAGGATGTGCAGGCTAGTTTTGCTAGCACGCCGAAGGCAGCGTTGAAACCCGAATCGGCTCGCGCTGTCCAATTTTGCAAGGGGGGGTGGGGGGAGAGAGCATGTCGCTGGTCGTTAGCCGGGTATCCTCGGGAGTTTATCTAGCGGGGGATTGTCGGTCACAAATTGTCTGAGTATAAGAAGAAATACAGTATTTAGAATTATTATTAAACCTGAGGAACCAACCAAAAAAAAAAAAAGCCAATTTCAACAGAATCTCCCTCCTCTAGAGAGCCTGAAGGATGGAGAAATCGAAGAAAAAAAAAAAAGGAAAAGTGGCGTTTGAAGAATTAGGTCAAAAGGGGTTCTGGCAAGATGCATGTGGCTCATTTTAAAAACACTTTACTTCTCATTAATCAAGCCCACTGGTTTTTTTTTCTCTTTCTCCAAGGGGGGGGGGGGGGAGTGGCTTGGTGGGGGGGGGGGTCTAGCCTGCCGAAAACCAGCTCCAGTCGCCCCTGTCACAATCTGTAAGAGAAGGGTAGGGAGGAAAGCGGGAAGACACTTAAAGATCTACAGTATAAACCTTGAGGAGTGGACACGGATCTCAAAAAAGATGATTTTTTTTTTTTTTGGGGGGGGGGACTGGTTGGTTTTGTTTAATGCTGTGAAATCCCCCAGTAGAGCATGTAAACATATCTGTCTGGTGGTAAGGGGAGGGGGGGGGGGGGTGTCGTGCATGTGCGTGCAAGACAGCAGCAGTGGCTGCCTGGCCGGGCTAGTCGTAACCGGATACGAGAGGGCAGCGTTAAACAAAGGGGAAAATTAAACCAGGCAGTCCTATCAATTTTCATCTCTTTTCTTTTTTATTTTTGACATGAAAAACCTGTTCTTGTCAGTGCAGGTTTTTAAAAATACTAGATTTTTGTTTCAATGTCATTTTGGTTTAAGCTCATTGTGTGTGAACATAGAATATATTAAATTGCTCATTTTTCTTCTTTAAAGTACTCACTTGAATAATTTATTAAAATGTTTTTATATATATTTTTTTATTTATTGTAATTTAAAAATAATGTATTAATTGTTTACTTCTTATTTCTCACTTTAAAAAAATATAATTAATTATGTTTTTCTGTAGTGATGTGATGTTTTTATTAAAAAAGGAGAACAATGATTTTTACAGTGACATTTTCAAAGAATAGTTGATATAATAAATGATAATTGTGCACATGTGTCGTTTGTGTCAAGGATTTCTCGTTCGGACGAACAATCTTCTTTTTAAAAGACACTAAATCTTGATTTCTTTGAAAAACCCAGCACCTGATGAACCAAGATTTCCCATGGTTTGCACTGTTTACGAACTGTTGAGTCCATTTTCTGTCTCAATTTTTTTTCTTTTTTTTGGAGTCCTTGCAAATCCTGTACGCTGCCTTTAAAGGTAGTATCATACATTACGTTGCTAAGAAACCAAAACAGAAATGTTCATAGATTTACGTATAACTTAACAGGGTATGAAGATGGTGGTGGTAGAAACATACCGTTAAAATTGTTCCGCCTGAAATGCTGCATTTATCCAGAAATTAGTAAAACAACAACCAAAAATCTTTTTGATCTTTTAAAAGATCAAAAATAAAAGAGAAAAGACTTCAGAAAAACTGTGGCTGTTTTTCACTGTTTTCTCAAAAAGTGGGCACGGTATGGGACTGAAATTTTCACAGATGACTGATACTGTATCTTCCTTGATATGTTTGCCCATGAATCTGTATTACTTTGATAAAAACCAAAGTATGATACTACCTTTAAACCAAACAAAGTAATGATACTAAATGATTTTCTTACCCTTTTTTTCTTGCTCTCCTCTGGGTGCAGTCTTTCCCGCTGACGACCACTCAGTATTCCATGCAGCAGATTCACCTCAAGAAAAACTTTGAAGAGAGAGAAACCAGGAAACCCATGGTGACCATTGATACATACAACAGTGCAGATATAGACAGGTACATACAGTAGGTTCTGAATAGGAACCATACCCTTGACTTTAACATGGGGTACGTTCAGACAGGATTTTAATTTTTCGCTAAAGTCACCGTTTTATCCCGATCAGTTTTAACAAATTGTGTCTGGACCATTATACTAATAAACTAGAGGGCAGACGCGCAATACTCCCCTGTACTGTGGCGCTGTGAGCGCATACGAATTATGTATACGCATGCGTGCCATACCGCAACGGAGTGACGGAGCACTTGCATAAACTACAGTACACAGGCCTACGCCGTACATACACAACAAGGATAGTAAAGCGCCCTCGCAGTGCCCATTTCAGTAATGGCAGATCGATCCCCATGTTGTCACAGAAATTTCGCTGAGCCCGCCCTCTAGTTTATTAGTATGTATCTCTATGGTCTGGACACTGTAAACCGGTTTTATATTTAAAACTGATTGGTTTCATCTGCCGCTAAAACACCAAAGTTAAAACTGCTCGGGAGGAGGGTTTAGCGCTTAAAACCTATTGAGTTTACTGCTAACACGCAGTTAGAACAGAATAACTTTCCGACATCCTGTTTCAGTGCAGGAAAGCCTGGCAGCTGGTTACATAACACATGTTTTGGCACGGTTGTTTTATATTCAGCACACAGATCAATCCGCGCGCTTTATTTTATAACTGGAAGCTCGTATGGGGTCAAGGCACAGTGCATGACCTCTTAAAACCCCCAAAAAAACCGATCTGTTTAACTGCAAACAGTAAAAATGCTGTATGGATGCAACAGAGTTTTAACTTTATGAGCCAGAGCCGAGGTTTGGAATAGGGCCTAAAATTCATTGATTGCTCTGAATCATCTCCCATTTATGCTGCTTCTTTATTCAATACAGAGATACAGGTCGGTCTAAGACGGGCTACGGAGCCGTTCTGCCCCGCCATCACCCGGAGCACGACAAGAGACACTTGGAGACGACAAACAGAGCCGATTACAAGCCGCCTTACCCATACACGCCCGTCCCGGTAAGGACATTTTGCTTAAAGTGCTTAAAGGAAGTATCATACTTTGGTAAGAAACCAAAAACAGAAATGTTCACAGATTTACGTATAACTTTCAGGGTATGAAGATGCCGCTGGTAGAAACATACCGTTAAATGTTTTTTTTGCTTGAAATGGTGTATTTATCCAGAAATTAGTAAATCAACGACCGGAAATCTTTTTGATCTTTTCAAAGAACAAAAATAAAAGAGAAAAGACTTAAGAAATACTGCGGCTGTTTTTCACTGTTTTCTCAAAAAGTGAGCACTGTATGGGACTGAAGTTTTCACAGATGACTGTTACTGTATTGTCCTTGATATTTTTGCCCATGAATCTGTATTTCTTTGGCAAAAACCAAAGTATGATATTACCTTTAACAGACTTGAGCATTGTAGTGGAAACGATCCCCCCTGGGCTGCTTGGGTGATTAATTTGTCCCTCTTTGGTTAATGATGAATTATTCTGGATGAGAGAATGTGTACTTGAATGCTGTACTTGACAGAGAACAGAGGTAAATTGACAAGGGAGCTGAGATGATGATAGGGAACACCAAGGCAATGACCAGGGGCACCAAAGCAATAACCAGGGGCACTATTAAGGCAATTGGCAGGGGCACTATTAAATGGCAATGACCAGGGGGACCAATGACCAGGGGCACTAATGACCAGGGGCACTATTAAGGCAATTGGTAGGGGCACTAAAGGCAATGACCAGAACGACCATGGGCACCAATGACCATGGGCACCAAGGCAATGACCTAGGGCACTAAAGGCAATGACCAGGGGCACCTCTGACCTGGAGCACAAAATCAATGACCAGGGGCACCAATGACCAGGGGCACTATTAAGGCAATTGGTAGGGGCACTAAAGGCAATGACCAAAACGACCATGGGCACCAATGACCATGGGCACCAAGGCAATGACCTAGGGCACTAAAGGCAATGACCAGGGGCACCAAGGCAATGACCAGGGGCAACAAGGGAATGACCAAGGGCACTAATGACCAGGGGCACTATTAAGGCAATTGGCAGGGGCACTAAAGGCAATGATCAGAACGACCGTGGGCACCAATGACCATGGGCACCAATTAAGGCAATGGCCTAGGGCACTAAAGGCAATGACCAGGGGCACCAAGGAAATGACCAGGGGCACTAATGACCAGGGGCAACAAGGCAATGACCAGGGGCACCAATGACCGGGGACACTATTAAGGCAATTAGCAGGGGCACTAAAGGCAATGACCAGAACAACCATGGGCACCAATGACCATGGGCACCAAGACAATGACCTAGGGCACTAAAGGCAATGACCAGGGGCACCAATGACCGGGCACACTATTAAGGCAATTGGCAGGGGCACTAAAGGCAATGACCAGAACAACCATGGGCACTAATGACCATGGGCACCAAGACAATGACCTAGGGCACAAAAGGCAATGACCAGAACAACCGTGGGCACTAATGACCATGGGCACCAAGACAATGACCTAGGGCACTAAAGGCAATGACCAGGGGCACCAAGGCAACAACCAGGGGCACTAATGACCAGGGGCACCAAGGCAATGACAAGGGGCAACAAGGCAATGACCAGGGGCACCAATGACCTGGGGCACCAAGGCAATGACCTAGGGCACTAAAGTCAATGACCAGGGGCACCAAGGCAATGACCAGGGACACCAAGGCAACGACCAGGGTCACTAATAAACTAATAAGGCAATTGGCAGGAGCACTAAAGGCAATGAACAGGGGCACTATTAAGGCAATGACCAGGGACACTAAAGGGAATGACCAGAGGCACCAAGGCAATTACTAGCGCCTTAAAGATAAATGCCAGGACAACCAAGGCATGGGCACCAAGGCATAGACTTTGGGCATCAAAGACAATGGTCAGGGGCACCAAGGCAATGACCAGGGGCACCGGGTAAAATAGGGCAAATGAGGCAATAAACAGGGTAACCAGGGGCAATTTTCATAGAGCTGCTTAAGCACAAAACTTGCTCAAGCATGAAAAGTCTTCCTTGATCAAACAGGACTACCAACCAAAGTGTCATATGATGTTTACTGCTTTTGACTTACCGTATATTCAGCCATTGATTGCTGAGCATAACATTCACATGGAGTTTTGGCTGGCATACTGATTTTATTTACAAACATTTTTGGTGCTTAAGCAAATTTTGGTGCTTAAGCAGCTCTATGAAATTGGCCCCAGGGCATGGGCACGAAGGCAAGGACAAGAACCATGGGTATCAAAGGAAATGGCCAGGGGCACCAAGGCAATTGACCAACAAATTACCTGTTTCTTGCCCAACAGGAGCAGCCCCCAGACTTCGCCGACAACTCCAACGTCTTGCGGCACTGCCAGAGCCAGTTCACCGACACGGCGGACTACAGGCGGTTCGGCCGCAACACGTGGCAGGACGAGAGCGGACAGTACGCCAATTCCCAGCTGAAACGGGATTACTACCAGCCGACCAACACTATACCTCAAGCCCTGGAATAGAGAAAATGACAATGCACATAAATATGAATTTCCCAATGTTTCAACGGTCTAAAAACTGTCCTTGCTTTGTTGGGTTGTTGAATCTGAAAATAGCCCACCAACACAATACGTTAAAGGTAATATCATACTTTGGTTTTTATGATAGAAATACAGATTCATGGGTAAAAATATCAAGACAGATACAGTAACAGTCATCTGTGAAAGTTTCAGTCCCATAATGGTACCCACTTTAGCGCTTGCCCCGGGCGCCGTTTTCCCTAGATATGCTGCTGTGCGGATGACTACTCTTAGGGCCTGTTTGTTTCACGCAAAGGATCCCATATTTAGGGATCCACCTCCTATGCAGGGTACGCTAAAATGGGATCGGGATCCGCAGAATTTGTGATCCCGTGCATTAAACAAACGGGCCCTTATTCCAATGTTTTCACCGCAAATATGGTCCTTGCATTTATACCAATATTTAAACATCTAAACATCTTCATTCCAATGTATAAATCAATATACACCGATCTGACGACACGATGTACTGTCCGCCATTACTGGAGTGTCCCTGCCTGCCTTTTGTCCGGCAACAAAAGAATTTACGCTCCGCCGCACTCTATAATTGCAGGGTATACGTCATGATTAGGGGATGCACACCCTGCAGTATCGAGTGCGGCGGACATAAATTCTTTTGTTGCCGGACAAAATACGGGCGGGGACACTGCAGTAATGGCGGGTGTTTCCTACCTCCATGGTCGCACTGTCGGATCGGTGTATACATTAGCAAAAGTTGACCATAGCACTCGCTTTGCATGATACAAGTTACACTAAAGTTTCAATCGTGAATTTGTGATTTTCATGAAAAGTTGGCGTGTCTTTTTATACAGCCGTCATTTTCTACAAGTGTTTAACAATTCTATTTTTTATCCCTTTCAATCTTATTTTTCTCTTGTACCAAATATCGTTTTCATACCATTATTTATATTGTAAAGAAAAACCTGTTTGAATTTTCAGCAGAATCTGTTAGGAAAAACAATTCCCGTATGTAAAATATTTTAGTACCAAATTAACAACAACAGAATCTTAAAAATTAGGCCATTTAAAAATTTACAAAGAAAATGTGCTATTGCAGGATTCGAACCTGGTTCAATTCCGCTTGTTCGGTATTTTGGACGCCACCGATTTTATTCATGTCTATGTTTTCAGTGATTTTTTAATTTTTCACCATAAAATGAAAATCATATTGGAAGAAAATTTGGGGTTTTTTTTATCAACATTTTTGAGTGCATTTTGCGGTCATGAATCTGTAAATCATGTCTGTGAAAATAATTAATTGGAGTAATAATTAAAACGTTGTACATACAAAAAGCCGTGTCACTTGAATGCTTAATAAAACATAAAAAAAATAATCACTTGGTAGTAATTAAGCTGCTTTTTTCAGTCCTCCATAAACTAGACTGGCTACCAGTCCACCACCCTTTTTTATTTTGAACCCCACCGATAATGTTTGGCAATGTATAATGCTCTTCTGGTTGTTTGGAAGAAACATATTCAGCACAATCTCCTAAAAATAGCTTCACCCTTGATGACATCATAGTTTTTCTCATGAATATGGAAATTCTAATTTGCATACAAATAAAACACCTATAAATAGGGGGGCCTACACATTAAACAGCACTGTAAGTGAGTAATTTCACCAACACTTGAGAAACAACCGTCATTTTGCATGCATACATGTACATGTACAAGTTATAGTATTTACATTGTTTAAGGGAGCATATAGGATTTGCAAAGAGGTGCGTTTTGGCTGAATGTGGTACTTAAACAGAAGTGAAGGTCTTAAACTTCCTTATGGACGTTGTTTCATGAACCTTTTTACGCTTTGTTCATCTGGATAGCAGAAATACGGCCGAAATAATCTTGCCCCCCTCCGAATCCTTCACGGTTACATCGCGCTTTCGAAATGCTACTAAAACGTTCGGACGAACGATCTTTGGAAAATACATTTACACTAAATCTTGATTTCCTTGAAAAAACCAGCATCATTCTGATGAACCAAAGTTTCCCATGGTGACTGTTTGAACTGCTTACGAACTGTTGAGTCCATTTTCTGTCTCAAACTCAATGAATTTTTTTGGAGGCCTTGCAAATCCTGTACGCTGCCTTTAACATCTTCGTACATTATGCTGTAATCGGCTACAGCTACGGCTGGCCATGCTGCTATACATCTGACATGACAGCAGGTAGATGCGCTATGTTGTCTGTAACAACATACAGCCGTAGTCGTTTAATTGGACCCCAACTGAATTTGACACATTCTAAGATCGAAGCACTTGAGAGTGACGTCACTATTTAAAAACATATCGCTATTTTAAACAGTGCAAGTAATAAGCTTAATTATAAACTTCTCATCAGCCAAAATGATCACCTGAAAAATAAAATGCTTGGGGGGCTAGAAGAGCCAATATTTTTTTTTTTTTGGGGGGGGGGGGGGGCTAGAAGACCCACTATTTTGGGTTCTTCTAACACTCGCTTCTGCTATGTCTTATTAGGGGTCGACATAGAGTTAAATTTAACTCTATGGGGGTCGAAAAACATGCACATTATAGGCCACACAACGCGTTTTTTATGTAATTGGCGCTTAATAACTGAAAAAATCCAGTACTTTCAAGAATTTTTTTTTTTCACTTGCATTTTTTTGGGGGGGCTAGACAAAATGTTTGGGGGGCTACAGCCCCCCCTAGCCCCCCCGTAGAACCGCGCCTGCTTGGAGTTCAGATCTTTATCGAAGGCTAATAGCTTGGCCTTCAGTTAAGATCCTGCTAGTGCTAGGATCGAAACGCATCAGGGGCCAATTTCATAAAACTGTTAAGCAGAAAAACTTGCTTAGCACAAAAATGTCTTGCCCAATAAAACAAACAGCCTTAAAAATTCCATTTGATATTCATGGTCAGCAAACAACAGCCAAAGAACAATCACAAGTGAATGAGTGATATACACAACATTTAAACCACGGTTTTTATTAAGACATAAATGTCATGCTTAGCAAATTTGTGTGTTTATATTTTTGGGGAAGGAAGAGCTATAGGGAGGCCACTTTTGGGATATATTTTGAGAGGGCGAAAACTGCCTACCCCCCCTCCTCCCCCCTTCCTTACCCCTCCTGGCCACGCCCAGGTGGGGTCAACGCGGTTCACGCCAGCAGATCAACACTTTAACCACAGGAAATTAACCAAGTACGTGTACATGTATAATACAGTCTATACCGGATCAGCCCACGGGGGATGTTTCCGCCGTCGCCGCGCCCGTGCAAGACAGCGGACACGGGGCGGCAGGCCCCGGTCCTTCCGCGCCACCAGCCCGACCGGGCCGCTGCTGGTCGCGAGCCGCCGGGGGGTCGCAACTATTGTCCCGTTGATACCCTTAATCCGTACCCGCTGCTCTCCGGGATTAACCATAAATTCGCACCGATCTGGTGGTGGTTTGTTTAATAATTCCTCTTCCTTTTTCACCCCATGCAAAATTCGCCTGTGGTCGTTGTCTATCTACTTCTCCACGACTGGTTTTACACATTTTAAACTTGAAACTGTCAAGAACGATAATGCATTAGTGTTAGCAGTACTCCAGACGAGCGGACCAGACGTTTCGAGCTCGCTTACAGCCGTGCTGCAACCGATGGCGGATTTGCACATTTTTCACTCCTCAAGCTAGCTTGAGCCCCTCTCAAATACCCGCCGTTTACCGTCAAAACCGGCCGGCTCTTTGCGCCTTTGTTTCTCAGACACCACGTCCTTATGCTTACAGAAGCCGGCGATAACACATCCACAGACCTACTACATCATCATCAAACGTCAAGGATTGTTAACGTATCCTTCCCGAAACAACATCAAGCCGCCAATGATATTTGGCACTTCAAATAAAAAAAATGCCTTGAGCTATTAAAACCACAATGGAAAAAAACTACAACCGTTTTCCATTCGAAAACAAATTCCACAAAAGCAATGTCGTTTAGCGGCTATTGTCGCGATGAAAAAACGCGCATTTTTTGGTATAAGAATCCACGTCTTTCTTATCGTTGTTTCCAATCAATCTTTGGTAGATCAACTCCTCAAAGTTTGAGTAAATAACTATTATGTGCATAAAATTATACTTGGCAGACTGTTCTCAATTCCAAATAAGACAACCGTATTCGCCACAACTTTCCCCAAATAGTTGGCTCAAATTCAGTGCACATTTGTATACGGATTACAAACATCATTCATTTCAATAGCCAACTTTTAATCATTTCATGTTATGCCCCTTCAAGGGAGCATATAGGATTTGCAAAGATGTGCGTTTTGGCTGAATTTGGTACTTAAACAGAATTGAAGGTCTTAAACTTCATTACAGACGTTGTTTCGTGTACCCTTTTCACGCTTTGTTCATCTGGATAGCAGGAATGCGGCCGAAATAATCTTGCCCCCCTCCGAATCCTTCACGGTAACACCACGCTTTCGAAATGCTATCGGTCGGACGAACGATCTTTTTAAAAGACATTAAATCTCGATTTCCTTGAAAAACCCAGCATCTGATGAACCAAGATTTCCCATGGTGACTGTTTGCACTGTTTACGAACTGTTGAGTCCATTTTCTGTCTCAAACTCAATCATTTTTCTGGAGGGCTTGCAAATCCTGTAAGCTGCCTTCAAAGGCAAGGCACATGAAAGAAAATTATATGTACAGTACTTTGTTTGTTCCAACACAATTCAAACACGAATAAAACCCCTGGGAATATTTCATTTGAACCCGTTGAAAACTCGTGTGAAAGCAGTCATATCAATGTACGTGTACATGTGTTTTGGTAGCAAATTAAGTAGCATTCATGACAGGTTCCCGATGCAGTCCTATTTCATTCGATTTATTTTTACAAATTATTTAGATTGGGTTATGAATGGATTATTACTTTTTTATTCAACTCTGTTTTGAAACACGCTATGCAAGAGACTGTAAACTTCAACAACAACAGCAACAACAACAACACAAACAGCGACAGCAACAACAGCAAAACAACAACTACAACAGAAACAACGACAACAAAACAAAACAACAACAACAGAAACAACAATAAAACACAAAATACAACAATAAAACAAAACAACAGAAACAACAACAACAACAGCAACTACAAAAGAAACAAAAACACGTAACAAAATAATCAGTTGAGAAAAAAATCCATCGCAAATTTCCAAACACAATAAACTCTTGAAATTAGTTTCGAAGACGTACCGACAAATAATAGATTATATTTTCTGTCAAAAATAAACAGTTTGCCAACCCCGCGCCAAAAAAAAAAACATGATTGAATGTGCCGGTCGCAAACGTCTGCCGACAAGATGGTAATGTTTTGCTAACATTTGGCCGTCCATGTTGCAAACCAGTACGGCAGATGAAAAGGACTAAAAAAAGGGGAACAACCGCCCGAGCACGAGAGGGGTAAATCCGTTTGACTTGGCGGGGGAGCCAAGCGCGAAAAAATTGCCCCGCACGTTGCTCCGCGCTCCCACCCACCAAACACACAACACCGCGGACAATACCGAAAAAAAATGTCCATATTTCTCTAAAGTGACGAGCTTACGTTTACTCAATGAAAGGGATTATATATTAACAAAACAGGAGGGGAAAAAAACACGAAAATTAGGAGTCGAAAAAAAAAAAAATCAGCAATATGCAGCTTCAACTTATCACGCGCGTGAAGTAATATAACTGTTTTCTTTTGTTCAGAAGCCACGAACATTATTTTAAGTGGCTGCGAGTTATAATACCCTAATCGGTTTGTGTATAGTGCAATGGTCGGGTGCCTGGATTTTGTGCATAAAGACCATTTTTTTCTTAATGACAATATGGCTACAAAGCATCGCCTATTGCCCATTCAAGATTGATACATCACACACTCCTGATGTCACTCTCAAAAAGAAAAAAAAACACTCAAAAGGCCCTGATTCGGGGGAACAAAAACTTGGCATAGGGCCACAATGACAATCAAAGCTCGTTGCATTATGTCGTTTACATAGAAAAACAATTTGTAATATCATTTTTTTGTCTTCCTTCATTTTTGCAGTATGACACTTTTGTTGTACATGTACAGTACAGAGTTCAATGTACTCATGACCATAGTGCATTTGGGGACGAAAACCATTCGATTCGCAGATGGTATCCCACCCAAAAAAGGCCCATAATGAAGACCATTACGTTTTCTTTGCGTAAATCACGAGATAAAGTTCATTGTTTGGCAAATGAGGCAATCAGACAAAAAAACTATTAATTGGAGATAAGTATGAAGCCTACGCGCCAAAAACACATTGGCAACGACATTTATGCGTCACGGTGCTTTTGTATTATAAACTACGACTGTCCACTGTCGGCAAGGAAAATTGACGACTTAAAAAACAAATTACGTCAGTTTTTTTTTTATCTGAAATGAGATGGGATGAAGCGAGGTGATAAATTTCATAGATTTTGAGATGGAGCCGCTGAATTCAATGGCTTATTATACCCTATCATGAACTGAGCCTCAACAGAAGTGCATATAGAAAGGTTAACTCACCCCAGCGACATTATGTTAAAGGTAGTATCATACTTTGGTAAGACACCAAAACAGAAATGTTCACAGATTTACCTATTACTTACAGAGTGTGAAGATGGTGGTGGTAGAAACATACTGTTCAAATTTTTCCGCATGAAATGGTGTATTTATCCAGAAATTAGTAAAACAACGACCGAAAATCTTGTTGATCTTTTAAAAGATCAAAAATAAAAGAGAAAAGACTTAGGAAATACCGTGGCCGTTTTTCACTGTTTTCTCCAAAAGTTGGCACCGTATGGGACTGAAATTTTCACAGAAAAACTGATGACTGTTATTGTATTTCCCTTGATATTTTTGCCCATGAATCTGCATTTCTTTGACAAAAACCAATGTATGATATTACCTTTAAAGGAGTAGTATCATACTTTGGTTTTTATCAAAGAAATACATATTCATGGGCAAAAATACCAAGACAGATACAGTAAAGTTCAGTCATCTGTGAAAATTTCAGTCTCATACATTGCCCAGGCTTTTGGATTTTGAGCAGTTGCATTTTAAGTATCTCCGATAGAAGTATAAAACCTGAACATTTTATTCCAATCCCATTCTCGGTTTGCGCAGCACATCACAAAAAAAAAACCGTTGCGGACGTATTCACAGAAAGTGTAATTTTTCAGGTGCTTGCGTTTTCATCACAATTGCTCTGAAGTGTACAGACCTTTGATCGAAAGTGATAGTTTTGTTTGGAAGAGGAACCAAACTAAAGAAAACCAACAGAGAAATTAACCTCAACCTTTACCTTCAGGTTAGAATTTCTCAATGTTCATTGTTGCGGATGTACGTTGCGGATGTGCACTGTGAAAATATTAAATTTATACGTCCGCAACGATAAAATTTCATCATTTCTGAATACTGAATAGGGGGGTGGAAAGTAAAGACATATCAAACAGAGACACTCAGTTACCACCTATCAAAAAATGTAATTTTTATTTGTTTGAAATAAAAAGAAGACTCTGAGCAAGGTCATTGAACTTGGAATTTTTGGGAGTGTACATCCGCAACAAAAATCATAAATGTACTTTTTGCTCAAACATTGGTATTTTGACTCATTTTGAGTCATTACAGCCTGAAAAAAGAGAAAACATGAATGTTTGATAAAAACGCATCTAATTATAAGAAACTAGATGCTTTGACCTTCAATATGATTTAAAATTAAGGTATTTTAACGATTTTTTTAATTTTGACCATTTGGTTGACATAATTACGGAACTGCCCATATAAGTTTAACCCCCAAGAATACAAATTAAGTCACACTGTTCATACTGGGACCCACTAATAGTACCAAATCCCCCAATCAGTGCAACAAAGCCAAAAATGTATTAAATTGAAACATGTCCTCAAGAAGGATACTGAATTTAAAAAAGCCGCATAGGCCTACAGATGATGTTATACTCATGCATAGGCCCTGTGGGGAAGGGAGATATTTTACATAGCTTGGTTCAATTACTGTGTATAGGAGTCATGACACCAACAACCATTGCACCGAGGGGGCCCAGGCTAGGCCAGGCCCGTACATGCATGAAGTCACGAGTTCACCTTGTGAAGGGCCAGAAAGAGAGTGGGGCTGCCCCACCCCTGTAGCCCCCCCCCCCCCCTCCCCCTCCCCTTACTTGCTTATATACAACACCGCCGTACCACGCCTTGCCCTAGGCGCGGCGGTGCAATTTTGTTGACCAAACAATAAAATATTCATTACGGGCGGCGAGAAGACATGATGAGTACAGTACCGATTATGATAATACACCCCACACGAGCACGCGCGCGCGCGATTTCACGCGAAAAAAACAAAACACCGCGGTGAGCCGCGCCCCGTGGCCCCAACGGTGACGAGCTGTCGCCGGAGACGGCGTTCCTTCGACCCGGTCTTTTTTTACCTCCGTGCGCGCTGGATGAGCCACACGCCGGCCGCACCATTACCGTAATTCGCTCGTTGCGCTCCGTCGATTCCAATTTTCTGGTCCTTCAACTCTTGCGATATTTTTTTTCTTATCCTATTTTCGTAAATACCTCTCCCTTTCCAAGTTTGTTTTTGTTAAAGGTAGTATCATACTTTGGTAGCATACCGAAACAGAAATCTTCACGGATTTACCTATATCACTTTTCAGGGTATAAAGAGGGGATTGGTAGAAATACACCGTTACTATATTTCTAACAGAAATGCTGTATTTATCTAGAAAATAGTAAAACCAGTGACCCAAAATATTTTTGATCTTTTAAAGATCAAAGAGAGAAGAGAAAAGACTTAAGATTAGAAATACTGTTGCCGTTTTTCATTGTTTTCTCAAAAAGTGGGCACCGTATGGGACTGAAATGTTGACAGATGACTGTTACTGTATCTTCCTTGATATTTTTGCCCATGAATCTGTATTTCTTTGACAAAAGTATGATATTACCTTTAACTTTTACAATCGGCAACATTATACATGATCAACAGTAACAATCTCTTTATGAAAAAAACAATTATACAATTCTTTTGTTCGATTTTCCTATAATTTCTGCAATATGAAATATTGGCTATAGTTACAACGATGACATTATTCATTCCAATCGTCTATTTCTTTTAAATGCACATGCTGGACTTGTGTGTGTGTATTCTAATTGGGGAATAATTATTGCCTAATTTTGAGCAAGACACTGAACAGGCACTCCAAGGCGAGGACTGGGGCAACGAGGCAATGACCAGGGGCACCAAGGCAATGACCAGGGGCATCAAGGCAATGACCAGGGGCACCAAGGCAATGACCAGGGGCACCAAGGCAATGACCAGGGACTCCAAGGCAATGACCAGGGGCATTAAGGCAATGACCAGGGGCATCAAGGCAATGACCAGTGGCACCAATGCAATGACCAGGGGCATCAAGGCAATGACCAGTGGCACCAATGCAATGACGAGGGGCATCAAGGCAATGACCAGTGGCACCAATGCAATGACGAGGGGCATCAAGGCAATGACCAGTGGCACCAAGACAATGATCAGGGGCATCAAGGCAATGACCAGTGGCACCAATGCAATGACGAGGGGCATCAAGGCAATGACCAGTGGCACCAATGCAATGACGAGGGGCATCAAGGCAATGACCAGGGGCACCAAGACAATGATCAGGGGCATCAAGGCAATTGCCAGGGGCACAAAGGCAATAACCAGTGGCACCAATGCAATGACCACTGGCCAGGGGCACCAAGGTAATGACCAGTGGCACCAAGGCGAGGATCAGTGGCATCAAGGCAATGACCAGGGACACTGAGGCAATGACCAGGGGCACCAAGGCCGGGCCAGGGGCACCAAGGCAATGATAAGGGGCATCAAGGCAATGACCAGGGGCACCAAGGCAATGAACAGGGGCATCAAGGCAATGACCAGTGGCATCAAGGCAATAATGACCAGGGGCATCAAAGCAATAATGACCAGGGGCATCAAGGCAATGACCAGGGGCACCAAGGCAATGACCAGGGGCATCAAGGCAATGGACAGGGGCACTAAGGCAATGACCAGGGGCATCAAGGCAATGACCAGGGGCACCAAGGCAATGACCAGGGGCACCAAGGCAATGACCAGGGGCACCAAGGCAATGACCAGGGGCACCAAGGCAATGACCAGGGGCATCAAGGCAATGACCATGCAGGGGCATCAAGGCAATGTCCAGGGGCATCAAGGTAATGACCATCCTTACGATGACATAATGTGTACACTGTCAACATTTTCGGTAACATGATGCACAGGTACCTTGTTGCTGAAAATGTTGTCAGTGTACACAGAGCAAAACGAGTTGGGTAACATGTCGCAGCAACATCTCGGTAAAACATGTTGGCCAAATGTTGCTAGTGTACACATCGCCCAAAGTCGTGTAGCCCAGGTGTGTTGCCTTATAACTTGGCAACATGTTAACGAAAATGTTACAGACATTGCTGACAGTGAACACTCTGCTTAACGGGAAAGAAGACAAGTTGATGTAAGAATATGACTTTGATTGAGACGAAGTAAGAATGTCTGAGATGATTCTGAAAATGGGTTTCTTGTGAGTTGGTTAGATTATAGTTTGCTTCGCTGGTGCAACTTCATGGGACTGGAAACGAAACAGCGAATCAAAAATTTGAAAGTGTGCACGTTTACGGATGGCTGTTTGAGAACCATACAATCATACAGGGCTCCATGCATTACCTTAATAACAAATCTTCATAACTTAGACGTCTTATTGACAAGGCCCCTTGGGGATGTGGTGGTTAACTTTAACAGATTGGACGCACAAAGACCCACCATAATCTTTACACCCACGGGACCCAAGGGTCAATCTCATAAGAGCCAACATTTTCACCGAGGCACAAAAAAATCATCCAAACACATCGCTGCCCAATTTAAATCATGATGTAGCCACAACCCTGTATTGCTAATTTGACGCTAAGCAACACAATGACAATCAACATCACCTACACATTGTAGTTGGTAATTATTTGTCTCATCTCCTGATGATGACTAGGGCAGGCCAGTCGAAACGTTGAGACCTAACCAGAAGTGCGACGAAATAAGAAGTGCGAAATTAAAAGTAGTACACTTTGGTAAGAAACCAAAACAGAAATCACACACTCTCCTGAGGACGGCCAGAGTACACTGGCCGGAACGTCGAGATCAACTTCTCACCGGTTCTTTTCAGAACCACACATCCATTAAAGAGATTATACATGGTGCCTCCGCAAACCTTTCCTTATTACAAAACAGAAATGTTCACAGATTTACGTTTAACTTACAGAGTATGAAGACGGTGGTGGTAGAAACATACCATTAAAATTTTTCCACCTGAATTGGTGTATTTATCCAGAAATTAGTAAAACAACGACTGAAAATCTTTTTGATCTTTTAAAAGATGAAAAATAAAAGAGAAAAGACTTAAGGAATACTGTGGCAGTTTTTGTTTTGTTTTACTGTTTTCTTAAAAAAGTGGGCACCGTATGGGACTGAAATTTTCACAGATGACTGTTACTGTATCTGTCTTGGTATTTTTGCCCATGAATCTGTATTTCTTTGTCAAAAACCAAAGTATGATATTACCTTTAAGTATAGTTACGAAGGAATATTACATGGTGTTTCCGCAAACCGATTCACAATCCTATATTAACTATAAGGAAGACCTTTCAAGGCAATCATTTTTCTTTTACTGGGGTAGGGAAAGGTGGGGGACTCTTTTCCCCCTGGGGTTCCCTGTTGGTTTGTGGAAGCTGAAAAGGTCTCCCTAGCCCTATGCACCCTCTGAAACCATGTCTCACGCCAAGCTATAGAGGTGAGAAGCTTGCAAGACTAAATGAAAAAAGAATTCCATTGTTATCATTTTAGGGGTATGGAAATTAAAAAAAAAAACATATACGGACATTCTGGACTGTCCGGTGCCAAATTAGGTAAAATAGCATAAAACGGCCACAAATAATCACCTAAAAAAGTTGAACTTTGAAAGCTGAGCTTGCTTGAAGCCAGTGTCTCGGACATCATTCTATTATCTGAAATCCCCTCTATGACTCCAAATTATGGATTCATACTGCAAAAGTAGCTTTTTGGAGTTAAATATTTTCTTAGTATAGCTTATGCATGTCATTCTGATCATCAGCTTGGGTTCCATTACCTATTGACAATATTTCAACAAAATGTGTTTTTCGTTATCTTTCCTTGCTTTGGAGGCAATTTTTGAGATATCAATTTTTTGTTTTAACCTCCTGGCACACTGTGCACTGAACGTAAGGTATCCTTATATTTGCCGCCTGTCTTGTATGGCAGGAGTACTTTGTTATATCCAGTGGCGTCGCCAAGGGGGGAAAACCTCGTGCCCCCCGCGTGCCCCCCATTTGAGATTTGGGTTGGTGAAAAAAAAAATAATATATATTGTAATGGTGCCCCCCCCCCCTAACAATTGCTAGTGCCCCCCTTGTGCCCCCCCCCCCAGACTCAAAAGTCTGGTGACGCCACTGGTTATATCCTACAGGAAACTCAAACAGAAATGTTCTCAGATTTACGTATAACTTACAGGGTATAAAGATGGACCTGGCACAAACATACCGTTAAAATGTTTCCGCCTGAAATGCTGTATAGGTCCTCTTTTATCCAGAAATGAGTAAAACAAAACAGTTTTGATCTCTGAGATCAAAACCTCACAATTATAATTACCTAACAATTTCGCGTAACGATTGTTTTTTTCCATGTTTTCTACTGTTTCCAATGATCAATTGAGCTGAAAATTGAACAGGGCTGTTTGTATTTCACGACAAATTTAATTATATAAACATGCCGCAGCTTTTATATCAACTTTACCTTTAATAAAGCATGAGTACAGGATTTGCAAGGCCTCCAAAAAAATATATTGAGTTTGAGACAGAAAATGGACTCAACAGTTCGTAAACAGTGCAAACAGTCACCATGGGAAATCTTGGTTCATCAGATGCTGGGTTTTTCAAGGAAATCAAAATTTAGTGTCTTTTAAAAAGATCGTTCGTCCGAACGATTTAGCATAGTATTTCGAAAGCGTGGTGTGTAACCGTGAAAGATTCGGAGGGGCATCTTTATTTCGGCCGTATTTCTGCTATCCAGATGAACAAAGTGTAAAAAGGTACATGAAACAACGTCTGTAAGGAAGTTTAAGAACCAAATTCAGCCAAAACGCACATCTTTGCAAATCCTATATGCTCCCTTTAAGGGTAAAATTAATGCCCACTTGAAAGAAATAGGTAAACATTTTTTAACGCAACGCTATACAATGAAGAAAACCATGAACATGTGGAGAAAACGGCTGCTTTCAAGATACAACTTTCCCTAAATAAACAGCAGAATCAATCTTTTTCCTGGGATTACAAAACAAAAAGCATTTCTCAGGTTTATCAAAATGGGAAAAAAAGAACAACTGAAGATTTTTAATGGAGAATTTTTCACAGCGCTGTGACTGTAATCGAGAAAAAAAAACACACGAGGCCTGTATAAACGCAGCGTTGGGATTTTACCAACGGGTATAATCATAGGCTTGGGCCGCGGTCGTTTACGTGCGCCGTGTCAAGACGGCCAAACCACACCATCCATCACTCGCTGACAAATCGCCGTGCTGGAGCTGCGAGCGACGGCAGTGAAAAGGCGCGCAGGCCGCGGTGATCCCACGCAGCGTCGTAACTCCAGTGTTCTTATGGTCGCTTCTAACTATGATGTGTCACTTTCATTTATCCAAACACCAAATTCTTCCATCCATCATTCAATGAGAAATCGTCATAAAAACGTAACTACTGTAATTAACTTGCTAGCAGTACGTGTGACAGGCTATATATTTCTTTTTCTTATTTTTTTTTTTTTTACACTGTACACTTTAACTGGGGCCAATTTCATAGAGTTGCTTAAGCACCAAATTTGCTTAATCATGAAAAGTCTTCTTTGATCAAACAGGATTACCAACCAAATTTTTCTGTGATGTTTACTGCTTTTGACTTGAATTCGGCCATTGTTTGCGGAGCATAACATTCACAAGGAGTTTTGGCTGGCATACTGATTTTATTTACCAAGGATTTTGGTGCTTAGGCAGCTCTATGAAATTGGCCCAGTACATAAAGCTACTGCTCAGTGAAATTCAAAATGGGAAATACAGTAATAAAATTGTCTGCGCCGATAATTTGTCTTTACCAATTTTTTTTTCAACTACAACGTGTTCACATGTATTTATACGCCTACAATTTCTAGCCACGAACCCAAAAATCATTTTCAATCCGTTTCTCTTCCACTGAAGTAATATTCCAACTAAAATATTCTATAAAAAAGGATAAACAAAAATACACCAAATAATAAGGTGACCAGACGTCCCCGATTTCCGGGGACACTCCCCGATTTGACAGTGCCGTCCCTGATGAAAAATTGTCCCCGAAAATGTCCCCGATTCGACGAAATGCCCCCGAAAATTCTAATTGTCCTAAAAAAAAAAAAAATTCTGTGCTGAAGAAGATACATTCTTCAGAGAAGTATGCGAAGACAACCGCCTAAGACATGTAAGTATGTAACCCACTCATGTCAACTGGACAAGATGTCCATAGATGCCACCATTTTGCATGTAGGCACCATCTGGATTCAAAAATGTTTCAAAATGATACCCCTCCCCCATCAGGACACGGATCACTGTCCCCGGATCATCTCAACAAAATATGGTCACCTTACCAAATAAGTATAAGTATTGTTGGCAGATCAGTGAAAAAAAGCTGCAAAATTCAGACGTCGCCTGTTTTAAAGTATCAATGTTTTCTCAATGAGTAAAAAAGAATATGTTTCCTAAATCCCAGCCAAATTTGACACCAGTGAGAGTACAGGCCCAAGTTATCTGCATTTCCTAAAAACTAAAATGAGAGAAAAATACCGTCGGTCGAAATTGTTTTCAAGGCATGTGTGTGTATATCCCACGTATACCCTGAGTTTACCCTTTCAAAATATTAGAGAACGAAAGCTTTAACTTTAAAGGTACTATCATACTTTGGTATAGCATACCAAAACAGAAATCTACACATGTTTACATATTATAACTTACAGGCTATGAAGATAACGATGGTAGAAACATTCTGTTTAAATCTTTCTGCCTGAAATGCTGTATTTATCCAAAAAAGAGTATAAAACCAAAGACCAAAAACAGTTTTGATCCAGGGAGATCAAAACTCCTTTGAATAGATTTGAAAATACCGTGAGCGTAATTTTTCACTGCTTTGTAAACAATTAAAGTGGCCACCGTATTATAATGGGACTGGAAATTTCACAGATGACTGTTACTGTATCTGTCCAGATATTTGTGCTAATGAATCTGCAATTTCTTTGACAAAAACCAAGTATGAAGTTACCTTTAAAGATGGCAAGAAAAAGAGAAGAAGAAAAAGGTTGGCCGAGAAAATTACTACAGGGCTTTTACAATAACTGGTTGAAGATTGCTCGCAAGGGCCGCGGCACCGGGCTTCAAGACAAAGGCGGACGGGGGAAGAGCGACGAAGAGACCGGCGGCCTTGACTCTGTGATGTCGGTAAAAACAAAGGTCTAAAATTACGCCAGTGATGGCAACATTTGCCTGCGTTAAGTCCACAAGTAGTTACAAGTCCCCCATGCACGCGTATTATAAACGTACCGGCTGCAATTCACCGCAAGAGAGCTATACAAAATAATATAGCATATTCCTCGAGTATTATAATTCTCCGAATAAAGGTGGTCGTTTTGCGTCTCTGATTTTTTTTTTTTTTTTTAATTCGGCAGTTTGATTTCAGTTGATTCCAAGTCAAATTTGGGATAAGTAGATGGGTATATCTATTACAGGGATGATTGGTTGACAATAAATGCCGCTTCCTTAAACAACGACCAAAAAAACAAAACCGTTCCAGTTAATGCACCGAGAATTTCACTTCTGGCTGAGCGGGGCTCGAGCCGCGCGTGTGGGGGGCCGGGGACATTCACTTTTATGGGTCCCGTCTAAAAACATTTCGGACTGAATAAAAAATGAAAAAAAAAAATGAAAAAATCCGCGGGCTTGTCAGAACTTCTAAATTACATATTTTTTTGTTTTACTAGCATTTTGTTTGTTGTTAAGTAAAAGCTGCACTATAATCAGCGGCGGATTTAGCAGAGATTTATTTTCAGGCTGGAATGTTGTCATCTGGTAGTTGTTTTTTTCTCTCAAGGGAAAATTACAAAATATACCGTGATTGGACTTATACAAATTGGTAAATATCATGTGCTATTCATTTCTTAGTATTTTGTCTTACTTAAAGGTAGTATCAGGACACCAAAACAGAAATTTTCACAGATGTACGTATAACTTTCAGTGTATGAAGATGGTGGTGGTAGAAACATATCGTTAAAATATTTCCCCCTGAAATGGTCTATTTATCCAGAAATTAGTAAAACAAATATCGAAATTGTTTTTGATCTTTTAAAAGATCAAAAATAAAAGAGAAAAGACTTAAGAAATACTGTGGCTGTTTTTCACTGTTTTCTCAAAAAGTGGGCACCGTATGGGACTAAATTAATTTTCCCAGACGACTGTTACTGTATCTGTCTTGTTATTTTTTTTGCCCATGAATCTGTATTTCTTTGATAAAAACCAATGTATGATATTACCATTAACGTGTTTTGGATAGTGATATTACCTTTAATTAGATGTAACCCGTGTCACGTGATACAGTGAGCGCCCTCCAGCGATCAGTGGCTAAATTTACGGAGGCTGTATATGGACCTTTACGAAATGAGGCTTGGGGCTAGGCTTGGGATTTATTTTGCTACCGCCATTTTGTGTCCTGAATGAAACGAATGGCTTGATATGCATAGCGAAGCTGGAGCTTCTCTCCGGGAGTCTTCATCATGTGGCCCAATCCCTTCATTTAGTTTGTGTGCCTCAAATGGCGGTAGCGAAATAAGAGCCTTTTCCAAACCTCGGCTCCGGCTCAGGCTCCGGCTCCATTTCGTGAATCCATTATAAAATAACGGGTATCAAAATAGAGGCTTTTGCATACGGTTTGGAAGGAGATACTCTATTTTGAACAAGAAAACAGAGATTGAGCTTCAATAAAAAGCAACCACCTATATTTTCAGCGTATGGATGACAGAGACGAAGCCGGAGCCTGAGCCGGAGCCGAGGTTTGGAAAAGGGCCTAAGTCCCAAGCCTAGCCTCAAGCCTATGGTTTCATTAAGGCCCATAATACTAAGCATCACAAATTTGCTTAGCCAAAGAATGCTGTCTTGCTTGAAAAAAAAAGGTTGTCAGCCCAAATTTTCTGCCATTTTCATAGCCACAAGCAATAGACTCCACGGGGCAAATGTGTCTCTGTATACGGTGATCAATACAATTGAATTTTGCGATGACACATCACAATGACCGACTTTCAGGCCTACTCTTCGAGCACAGCTAGCCCGGCTCAGCGGCGCGGAGCCCGGTCAGCTCTCAGCGGGAACACTCGGCAAAACGACACGGTCAGATTCGTGCAGAGACCAACATCAGGACAAGAACGGTATACGCGCCTAGAATTTCTTCTATACACATTGCACGAATGAGTTCCCCAGTCATTAGCCTCTGGTGTTAATTTAACACGACCGGTGTAAATTTTACACCGCTGGTCTAAACTTAAAGGTAGTATCATACTTTGGTAACAGACCAAAACAGAAAATGTTCACAGATTTACGTGTAAATTTCAGGATATAAAGATTATGCTAGTAGAAACCTACCGTTACAATTTTTCCGCCTGAAATGGTGTTATATTTAGCCAGAAATTAGTAAAACAACGACCGAAAATCTTTGTGATCTTTTAAAAGATCAAAAATAAAAGAGAAAAGACTTAAGAAATACTGTGGCCGTTTTTCACGATTTCCTCAAAAAGTGGGCACCGTATGGGACTGAAATTTTCACAGATGACTGTCACTGTATCTTCCTTGATATTTTTGCCCATGAATCTGTACTTCTTTGACACAAACCAAGTATGATACAACCTTTAAAGGTTTAATTTTAACGAAGGTCAAAGAACAGCACTCACACCTTGTCTAATCCAACAGGTACATGAAATAATAAACCTGTGAAAATTTGACCTCAATCGGACATCCGAGTAACGAGAAAATATTAAAAACCAACTCAATTTCTTACAAAACATAAAGGTTTTGATCTTACCCCGAGATCAAAACTGTTTTCGAACTTTGTTTGACTATTTTATTTTGGATGAATACAGCATTTCAGACGGAAATATTTTAACGGTATGTTTCTACCAGCACCATCTTCATACCCTGAAAGTTATTAGTAAATAAGTGAATATTTCTGTTTGGGCTATGTTACCAATCCTGTACTGCAAAATGCATTGCCTATAACGGGAACAAGTTTGAATAGTGTGTTACGGTGCGAGCATGTAGGTCTGATTAAAGGGAACATATAGGATTTGCAAAGATGTGCGTTTTGGCTGAATTTGGTACTTAAACAGAAGTGAAGGTCTTCAACTTCCTTACAGACGTTGTTTCATGTACCTTTATACGCTTTGTTCATCTGGATAGCAGAAAAAGACGGCCGAAATAATCTTGCCCCTCCGAATCCTTCACGGTTACACCACGCATTCGAAATGCTACTAAATTGTTCGGACGAACGATCTTTTTAAAAGACACTAAATCTTGATTTTCCTTGAAAAAACCAGCATCTGACGAACCGAGATTTCCCATGGTGACTGTTTGCACTGTTTATTACGAACTGTTGAGTCCATTTTCTGTCTCAAACTCATTGATTTCTTTTAGGCCTTGCAAATCCTGTACGCTGCCTTTAACTGCATGCAGTTATAGAACTTCTTTTTCAACAACCTTCATCCAATTGGAAAGCCAGCAGGTTTTGTCAACTTCGTTTCTAGGGCCCAGCGCAACCTACGATTTCACGAAGCCTTACGATCGATCGTAACTCGAGATACGGAGGATAACCCATCGTATCCTTTTACTTTACGTAAGGTTGCACCCAAGTAAATAAACTCCCATAGACAACAGTGATAAATGCTTATACTTCAAAAATCATTTTAAAATATACAGAACTCTTACAGATGTTCACCTTTCATTTTCTTTTCATTTTATGGTAGGTTGACCATTGAACTTTTGAGATATACTCATTCTCAATTCCCACCCCTAAAACAAGGTATGGATCACTCCAGTCAAAGAAGCCATTTTCAAAAACATATCCCTCTGCAAAGCGGCTGAAATAGACCCACTTTCTCACCCAATTGCATCAAAAATGGCCACAAATGGAAGCCCAGAGTCCAGGCTGGAGGTCCAGTGCCGTATTTCTTCAATCCTTCATTTTCATAGCTCTCACAACTCTCTTATTCAAAATATATGTTATTAATGCGCTCGGCGGACGGATTTTGGGACTATGTACTTGGGTGCACCCCTAAGCCTGCGATGTATCAAAAGTTCTACGATTGATAGTAAGTTACGATGAGTTTGGTGAAATCGACCCTTGTTCTGTTTGAGCAGGAGGTAAGAAGTTCTTTCAACCTGGCCTTGTTTTTTTTTTCGTCGTTTTCCGTTTTCTTCTGACATCACGTCCGACGATCATCGTTTGTATATTAATATACACACAGTACATCGACCACTCGTCTGGTACAGTCCATGCGTTTAGGATTGACTTCAATTTACGATGGTTAGATTTGCCTGGCGAATTGGTTTGCCTAAACAATCTATCCCACGGGCTTGAACAAGTTCCAATCAAAAATCTCGTCTAAATTTTTTTTGGAAGGGGATTGTTATTATTATTTTGATTTTGTTTTAGTCTCCCTGTTATTAAGGAGCAATGTAAGTTATAGGGTTTGGAGCAATCAGTTCGGCGTCTGGGTGATTCGCAAAATCGTGGGGGGAAGAAACGACGCTAGGACGGGGGGAACATGGACTAAGGGTTAGGGGAGAGAACGGCGTGGGGTACGGGTAAACAACGAAGGGGGCAATAACATATGGGGAAGGGGTCTTCTTTGGAATTCCAATCAAGATCTCATTCAGGGGTTTTTTGGTAAAGATAAATGGGCCATTAATAATCATTTTGGGAGGTAAAAATATTTATTTCAATCATCTACTTTTCAATAATGCATATCATGGCATTAACCTATATACATTTTTTTTCATCAGAATCGGTGTTTACTCTTTTAAAGGTAATATCATACTTTGGTATTTTGTCAGAGAAATACAGATTCATGGGCAAACATATCAAGACAGATACAGTAATAGTCATCTGTGAAAGTTTCAGTCCCATACGGTGCCTACTTTTTGAGAAAACAGTTGAAAATGGCCAGTTTATTTCTGAAGTGTTTTTTCTTTCATTTTTGATCTTATAAAAGATCAAAAATAATTTCGTGCAATGGTGATCTGCATAATATTATACGAGTTTGTCGATGGAATTAACCCACAAATTTGTTTGGGAGTTCATTATGTAACTAGACTACAAAGGAAACTGATGACTGGATGAGTTTCAAAGGGAGCATACATTTGCAAAGATGTGCGTTTTGGCTGAATGTGGTACTTAATCTATATTTCGTTCTTTATTCAGAACATCTTCAGGAAAATCTTGATTTCCTTGAAAAAATAACCCAGCATCTGATGAACCAAGATTTCCCATGATGACCATTTGCACTGTTTACGAACTGTTGAGTCCATTTTCTGTCTCAAACTCAATATGTTTTTTTTTTTAGGCCTTGCAAATCCTGTACGCTACCTCAAACTGTCTTTGTTTCGTCAATGCATGATGTCCGACCACCACCAACCCCCCCTTTCGTCCTTCGAAATAAACTGACAAATGTCACACCCCTTGATGAATTGGCAATTTTTCTAATCGATGTTGGATGTCTTTGGCGACACTCAAGACTTTGATTTCGTAAAACAACAACCAAAGAGAGAGAGAAATAAGGGGCTAGACGAAATATATATGATGGGCGCTATAAAAAATGGGTCATAATTCAAACCGTAGGGTGCGTGTGTTGCAGGGTTGTGTGTTTAAAACAACGGTGGGCTGGGGGAGTCATTAGCCTTTATTCAGGGGACACCAGGCGAAAAAATGAGGCCAGGAAAACAGTTGATATGATATACGGGAGTCGAAAGGTTAAGTTATTGTCACTTCTGCTTGTGGGTGAAGTGGATACGCGGTCGAGGACGGATTTACGAGGGGGGCTGCGCGCGTGGCAGGAACGGGGTCCCCTTGTGCTCCGGTGCCCCGTGAAATACAGACCGCCAGGCCCCGGTGACAACTGACCGCCCGGCGCTCGCTCTCACGGACGGGTTGCACTGGACCGCGTGGAACGTTCAAATCTTGAAATCTAGCCATTCCCAACAAGTTATACAGAAATAGTTCAAGAATAAAGATGATTTTGTATTTTGGTGGCATTTCTGGTCATCCGTAGTAAACCAAGGGCCAGATTTTTACAGTATTCAGAAAAGAAAGAGAACAAAAGTGAGCCACATTTTGTTAACAACTAGTAAAGTCATTTAAAGATGAACAAAACCGGGATTGGCGATTGCGATCTTCCGGAATACCGTAACGGAGGTCACAGGTTCGAATCCCGCTGTAGTCAAATTTTCTTTGCTCGGGGCTGTTATAAAATTTCCGTTAAAAGTAGCGTACAGGATTTGCAAGGTCTCCAAAACAATTATTGAGTTTGAGACAGAAAATGGACTCAACCGTTCGTAAACAGTGCAAACAGTCTCCATGGGAAATCTTGGTTCATCAGATGCTGGATTTTCAAGGAAATCAAGATTTAGTGTCTTTTAAAAAAGATCGTTCGTCCGAACGATTTAGTAGCATTTCGAAAGCGTGGTGTAACTGTGAAGGATTCGGAGGGGGAATATTAATTCGGCCGTATTTCTGCTATTCAGAATGAACAAAGCGTAAAAAGGTACATGAAACAACGTCTGTAAGGAAGTTTAAGACCTTCACTTCTGTTTAGTATACCAAATTCAGCCAAAACGCACATCTTCGTAAATCCTACATGCTCCCTTTAAAGGTAGTATCATACTTTGGTAAGAAACTAAACAGAAAAGTTACGTATAACTTATAGGGTATGAAGATGGTGGTGATAGAAACCTACCGTTAACATTTTTCCGCCTGAAATGGTGTACTTATCCAAAAATTAGTAAAACAACGACCGAAAATCTTTTTGATCTTTTAAAAGATCAAGAATAAAAGAGAAAAGAATTAAGAATTAATGTGCCTGGTTTTCACTGTTTTCTCAAAAAGTGGGCACCGTATGGGACTGAAATTTTCCCAGATGACTGTTACTGTATCTTCCTTGATATTTTTGCCCATGAATCTGTATTTCTTTGATAAAAACCAATGTGTGATATTACCTTTAACGTGTTTTGGATAGTGTGCTATAATTATACGAGTTTTGGTGTCTGTTTAAGTTAAGTTGCAAATGGTAGCTTATTATAATAGGCCGGTCTGCCTATAGTGCACACGCCGTTGGATTGCGCAGCTGTTTTTCAGCATAAAAAAGCCGTCGGAACTGTAACTTGAAAGAACCGATGGGGCTTGTTATACGAGAAAAAACGAAGCAAATGAGAATAAGTCGTGATTGGGAATGGTGGGGTAGTGTGGGGGACCCCTGGTCAGGGCCCAGGGGTCAGTCTGACCATGGAGGTCCCTTCTTCGTCCATGGTCAGCCAAAATGACCCAGATGGACTTTCCAAATTTTCCAAATGTTATCCAACGGCCTCGCTCTTAAAGGCATAATATAGGATTGGTAAAGGTGGCAGAACAGCTGCAGACTGTTCATAATTTGATTTGTCATGGAATAAAAACAAACCTGTGAAATGTTCAGCTCGTGTCATCGTCGGAAACTGTAGAAAACATTGAAAAACGCCCACGGTATTTTCAAATCTTTTCACAGGTGTTTTGATCTCACCCCGAGATCAAAACTGTTTTTGGTATTTGCTTTACTTATTTCTGGACAAATATACAATTTCAGGCGGAAATATGTTAACAGTATGTTTTTACCAGCACCATCTTCATATCCGGAAAGTTATACGTAAATCTGTGAACATTTCTGTTTGGTTATGTTAATATCAATCATGTAATATACCTTTAAAAATAATATTACAAGATTTGAGACGACTCGACGTTTCGAGAAGCAGACCCTGACCATCATCATGAATCACTCGTTTTACAAATTAGGAGCTTAATCCACATGAAATAATTAACCAAACAAGTTGCTATGGTAACTCAAACCAGGGGCCAATTTCACTGCCCTGCTTAGCACAAAAATTTGCTAAGCATGACATTTCTGTCTTAATCAAAACAGGGTTAAGAACCAAATTTCCATGTGTTATGTATCGTTGGTGATTGTTCTTTTGCTGATCATGAATATCAAATTCAATTTTTAATGGTGGTTTGTTTGATTGGGCAAGACATTTTTATGCTAAGCAAATTTTTGTGCTTAGCAAAAGCGCCGTGAAATTGGCCCCTGGTACATGGTAAAAGCATTCTCATAATTTGTACCAATAATCGCCAACACAATGTAATACATATACCCCCCCCCCCCCCAAAAAAAATAACGACAAAATTCGATCTGACTTATGAACAAAATTTATGTGCACGTTTTCTACTTTGTCTAATATTGTAGTTAGGAGGGCCTGATATTTTGATCCTAGCAGGATCTTTCTCAAAGGATATATAGGCTAAAATGACAAGAGAACAAGAACATGCAAGTAAAGATAGGCCTACACGTAAATGGATGAGAGGATCAGAACAAATGGAGGTAGTTCTTGTAGCACATTGTCAGGAACCATTATGTTAAAATTGAGCTGTTTATCACTTCAAAATCCAGCTTTATGATACAACCATGTCTTGGCTATCACCATGTAGAATTTAAGCAAAATCGGGCTGAAACTGGCGAAAATGTGACCAATTGAAACTTGAAAGAGTACTCTTTAAGAACACATTTTGCAGTATTCCAGAATAAGTGGTCAATACACACATAATGTGTATTGCAAGAAAGATGAAAATCGGGTTTTGAGGTTAGGTCATTCAGTCTTAGATTTTTCTCCCTCAATTTCAATTCAATTTTGCTCAAATTCTACATGGTGATAGCCAAGACATGGCTGTATCACATATCTGAATCTTGAAGTGTTAAACAGTTTAATTTTTATATAATAGTTCTCGACACAAGTGTTGCGTTTTTTGAGAGACAACCTATAGTATATTAATATTACGACCAAAATCAAAATAGTGTCACCAATTTGGTTTTTAAAGCAGTTTTTGTGGAAATATGACAGCATTTCAGGGGAAATCTGAAAGTTCGCCCAAAAAACACTCGTTTTCGTTTGAACTTTATAATTATTGGAAGCTTTTAGGACGAAATTTAACGATGTTTGTATTCGCAACGATATACCCTATATATTATACTGGTTTTCCGTTAGGGGTGATTTATCGAGTATAAATCTACACCGTGTTTATGTAAACACGGGGTAATTATAGGTCCCTCCTTGGGCCAAGGGGGCAATGGGGCTCGTAAATATGGTATTTTTATGGGTTTTCCCGATTGAATATTATACGTTTCGTTGGCCCTATGTATATAGGTATAAATCTGGATGCGTTATAACACCGAAGCTAGCGGGTTTCAACTGAATTTGGAGCCGGGGGATTTTGCACTCTGAACGGGGCGAGTTGTTGGGACATGGCCGCTCGATCTCGATGTGTGCCCGGCAAAACTATATTTTATGATCTGTCGAAGGTGTATAAAATAATTTCATTTTAATTATTGTAATTATTAATTGATTATAATTTTAATTCGTTGTCAATTGGGGCCTACAAAACCCCTAAGCGAAAACAGTATACCGGTCACCCCACACATAATGCACGCACAATTTGCACAATTCAAACAAAGCTGGGCCCAATTTCATGAAATCCGTTACGGCCTATTTTTTGTGCTTACGGACACTGTATAGCTACGCGTGAAATCTATTTCATGGAATCCGTAAGCGTAACTTTCGGTAAGCGAAGACTTTCCAGGCTAACCGCGATTATTCTCTGCTGACGCGCTGTATACATGATGCAATCTGCAGAAAGTCCTTGCTTAGCGTTGCTAAATAAAAATTCTCCAATGAAAATACGCTAACCGTATAAGTAAGCAAACTTAAAGGGTCTACGCAATAGGAATATTATGGCTGGAACATGTGCCAAAAATAAATTGTAACATGGGCCTTTGATTTTACCCACTTCCTCACACTGTTTCAGGGTTAACAACAGTTTTTTTTTTTCGTTCGTATGCTAATTAGAATGTCCATATTCATCAGCAAAACTGTGATGTCATCTGGGTAACTGAGAGCAGTAATCCACTTCTTTTTGCACAAAAAATTGGGGTTGTTTTATAGGTTTTCTGACAAACCTTTTCCCCTCAATGGGTTTTATTGTACTGAATATGTTATTTTCACTCAACTGGTGGTGTAATATTTTTGACCAACCATTTCTGTGGCCGGTCATGTTTGCCTCTTCATTTGTTTATGGTTTTTTTTTTTCATTATATTATGGCAGTTGGTTCCCTACATGAGTATGCATGAAAATCCCCCATTTTGCAAAGCCGTTCAAAAGAAAACCAAATGCTGGTTTGAAACCAAAATAAGACTTGCCATTCATTATCTGTCAGTATATTCTCTGTATGAAGGCAATAAAATAACCTGACTGAAAAAAAAGCATTGCATGGACCCTTTAATGCCTGCCATAGTTAGTGGAGAATTGTTGCTTACAGTAACGGATTCCATGAAATTGGGCCCTGACTGAACGGATCATTTGGATGTTTGTGGCCGTTGAAACTGCAAAAGGCGATTTTTCCGATCAACTCTTTTTGTCTATATAGATGCAGCTAGGACGTACGCTTATTGTATACGTGTGCGCGTGCAAGCGCCGCGAGCCTGCTGTAGTTAGGGCGCCCTCTTTTTCATTGTCAAGGACAGAGAAGCATAATATACAGTATTATTGATACGGAATAGGTTGTGTTTCTGTTTTGTTTTTTATCAAGCGTTTGGTTTTGATCCCAACAAGTTTATTCATCAACCTTAAAGCTTCAAAGCTATAGTCAATGACATGTTTAATAAGAACCTATGTTGCTCCTTTGCTAAGCAAATTTGGTAGTGTCATACTTGGTAAGAAACCCAAACAGAAATGTTCACAGATTTACGTATAACTTACAGGGTATGAAGATGGTGGTGGTAGAAACATACCATTAACATTTTTCCGCCTGAAATGGTGTATTTATCCAGAAATTAGTGCAACAACGACCGAAAATCGTGTTGATCTTTTAAAAGATCAAAAATAAAAGAGAAAAGACTTAGGAAATACTGTGGCCGTTTTTCACTGTTTTCTCAAAAAGTGGACACCGTATGGGACTGAAATTTTCACAGATGACTGTTACTGTATCTTCCTTGACATTTTTGCCCATGAATCTGCATTTCTTAGACAAAAAAGCAAAGTATGATATTACCTTCAAGCAATTTTTGTGCTTAGGAAGCAGCTCTGTCAGTCAACATGTTACTGAAAATTTCGACAGTGTAACACTGTGCTTTAAAGGTAATATCATACTTTGGTTTTAATAAAAAAAAAATACAGATCAATGAGCAAAAATATAAAGACAGATACAATAACAGTCATCTGTGGAAATTTCAGTCCGATACGGTGCCCGCTTTTTGAGAAAATCGTGAAAAACGGCCACAGTATTGCTTAAGTCTTTTCACTTTTATTTTTGATCTTTTAAAAGATCAAAAAGATTTTCGGTCGTTGTTTTACTAATTTCTGGATAAATACACCATTTCAGGCTGAAAAAATGTTAACGGTAGGTTTCTACCAGCACCATCTTCATACCCTGTAAGTTATACGTACATCTGTGAAAATGTCTGTTTTGGTCTCTTACCAAAGTATGATACTTCCTTTAACTAGGAGAAACAAAAAAACGCATCCAAACAGTAACAAAACAAACCAAGTTAACACACATACAAACCACCAGCAGGGTTCCTGTTATATAAAAAAAAACACCTCGTTTTTCTACTTCACGATTTCTAAATCGACTACACACACTATGTAATTGTGCCCCCCTTTACATATCTCCTAACACATCACTTGTATGGGCGGCCACGCGACCACCAAACAGCCTGCGGCTGTTCTATGCCGTGGCGTTTTTCAAAAACAACCCATCACGCGGCTGCCCTCGCTACTATATTCTTTAACAATGTCTCATCAGCCATTTATCGCCCCGGAGTGCGTGTCAGAACAGCCGTCGCCTGGCATGGAGAATGTCCCACCATGAAAAAAAAGAGGGAAGTCCAAACTTTTCGACTATAATTAATTAAAACGATAGTGAAATTGCCGTCTAATGAAAAAGCAAACCCTAACATATTAGGGGTGCTTTTTAAGTTTATGGTTGAGGGGGATGGCAAGGCTGTCCCAGGGGAACTATAAGAATTAATCGGAGATGACTCTTTTTTTTTTGGTTAACCTTCGCTTCTAGTTCTCTCTTAACCGGGGCTTTCGCCAGCAGCGCGTCGGTGTCGAAGTTGAGGCCGGTTAAAAGACGCGATCGACGGCACAGGGAAAGTGACTATCAGCTAGGCCCTTCGGGAACGGCCCGCGCACGGACAACTAGCGGCCAGATAAAACAAGGCCATACAAACACGGCTAGTTTACAAGAATTCGAGTAGAAACAGGTTCACAGTTTGTTTTCTCGAGGAACACAAACTCAAAATCACAAAAATGGGACTCCATGCAACATTATTGTGTCGAAATTGACGAGTGAATTGTCAGCGAGGGTTCGAATCCCACCAAGAACAAAATTACATTCGTCTGGGCACGTTTCCCAATCCTAACGTCCCAAACAAATAAGTTAAAGGGAGCGTATTTGCAAAGATGTGCGTTTTGGCTGAATTTGGTACTTAAACAGAAGTGAAGGTCTTAAACTTCCTTACAGACGTTGTTTCATGTACCTTTTTACGCTTTGTTCATCAGGATAGCAGAAATACGGCCGAAATAATATTTCCCCCTCTGAATCCTTCACAGTTACACCACGTTTTCGAAATGCTACTAAATTATTCGGACGAACGATCTTTTTAAAATACACTAAATCTTGATTTGCTTGAAAAACCCAGTATCTGGTGAACCAAGATTTCTCACGGTGACTGTTTGCACTGTTTACGAACTGTTGAGTCCATTTTTGTCTCAAACTCAATTTCCTTTTTTTGGAGGCCTTGCAAATCCTGTAAGCTGACTTTAAGAGTTATCGGTAGAAATCTATCGCCACTTCAGAAACTTGCGTTTGAAATAGATTTTTTGTTAGAAGAAAAGAAAGCAAAGGCCAGAATATTTTCTTTCTTGAAATATCATCCAGCATTTTAGACTGAAGAAGATTGGAATATGAGAAGTAAAGATGAATATTTCATGTCACAAACAAAATACACGCCAAGTTTCGTATACAAAATTCAAGCAATGAGCTATAATTGAGTTTATAATAAGGACTCATGATTAGCTGTGAATGGGAAATTGGTCATGATTCTGCCTGGTACCCAGTTCATGATTGTGATTGTACAGAGGTTACCGGGAAAACCCGACCAATGGCTGACATTGTCACTGACCGAACGTACCACCTTCAAGCTCTCTGTGGGCTAAAATAAATCTCTACAAACGAGTTTGCTTAAGCGAAATTTATCATGATAATAATGATAACCACTTTTATGCATATCACAGTCAACGATTGTAGGCCTATGTATGCGCGTGGGGTCGATTTCCATAAACTCATCGTAACTTACAATCAATCGCAGTAAATACGAGGCATTGCAGCCCTATACGTAGGATAGGCCCCCTGCGATGGGTTATCATTCGTAACTCAAGTTACGATCGATCGTAGGGCTTCGTGAAATCGACCCCTAGTCATTGGGCTACGTTCATATTCCTGAAACAATCTCAACTCCTTGGGGAGTATACAGCCCTGGCTGCTGTGCACAAAGGCTAATCAAGCACACAAAGCCATCTCTACCCTCACAGATACCCATTTACTACTGGGTGAAGAGGAGCAATATGTGACAAAGCATCTTGCCCAAGGATGCAAGCATCACTAACCCATGGCTGGATTCGAACCCACAATCAGTTAGATTGACCACAAGATCTTGAGTACGACACGCCAGACCACTAAGGGGCAACAACTCCCCACTGGGCTCATTAAGGTGATGCTGCAAGCCACTAACAGAAACACAGATGAACACACCAACCAACAGAGGGAAACTAACCACAGCCAGACAATTTCCAAACTTCAACGACGATCACATTTTGAATACCTTCTACATTAACATATAGACAAACACCCCAACAAACAAAATAGACAAACAAACAAAGACATTTCACTCTGATAAACGAACAAGTCATGTCTCTTCACAATGCTTGAAAATTTGTTTTTCGAAAAATTGTCAAGGAAAAATAAATCATACCGGTCGAAATGCTTAAAGCAGAGTGTACACTGTCAACATTTTCAGTAGCAATCTCGGTAGCATGTTGCCCAGGTACCTTGTTGCTGAAAATGTTGTCAGTGTACACAGAGCAAAACGAGTTGGGTAACATGTCGCAGCAACATCTCGGTAAAACATGTTGGCCAAATGTTGCTAGTGTACACAGGGCCCAAAGTCGTGTTGCCCAGGTGTGTTGCCCTAACTGGGCAACATGTTACCGAAAATCTTACCGAAATTGTTTACAGTGTGCACTCTGGTTTAGTTTCGTATATACGGAATGTTACACGGTAAACAGTATATACCTTTACTACACAGTTTGGTCGGCACCATATTAGCATATTGGTGCGACAACATAATTAAAGTTTCAATTATTTTAAAGTAATATAATGATTGGTCATTGTGTGCATTTTGGCGGGAAAACACTCATTGCGACCAATATTTGGCCCTCGAAATTCATCTGATAAAACTAACCAGTGAAATGTCTATTCAAATCGGTGTTCATGTTTTCGAGAAAACAACAACAACAACGATTTCTTTTTTTGTATCAATTTTTTCGAGTTTGCAACTGCAAATTTTGTTGGGGGCTGGTTTTCGAATGTAGTTTTCTAGAATTTGACAGAAGATTTCAGAGATAAAGTATTTCGCAGACATTTTTGTTATGGTTTGAAATTAATGAAACAGTAAGCTTGTAGATGTTTTGATCATTATCAATCTTGTACACTAACTTTAATAGTAATTAATAAGATATGGTTGAAGATTACCTATGCATGAGTTGTAAATTTGAAAAAAAAAATAGAAGGGTTTGGACAGAAATGTGCCAGAGGATTAATTTGGTTACAATTCATTGCGACTGCCAACAGAACTTATTTTTGTTATGGCCGATTGCCGATTTTCGACGTTGGCGATGATGACTACCGTACGACTGAACTGCTTTTGGAATCTTCAAAACTTCGTCTTGTTTCTTTGGTTGTGTGGTAAAATCAGTGCTTTCTTTGTGTCAGTACAGTATGTCAGTTTATCTTGGAACTATTTCGAACTGTCCTGATTTGGTGGTAGGAACAGATTTTGCACGACACGCCGTGGAGTGCGGGAGGCTAGGCTCATCCCCGGCCCCCGCGCGCCGCGGCACCAGGCCGGCTCTGTGAGAGCCACGGGACGCGCGACCGCTGGGCCGGCACAATGACGAAACATCATTTCACGCACAGCCGGTATAGGACAGACACAAAACTTCCACACAATGTTCCCCCCGCGATAAATCTCTCGTCACCCCTTTGGTGTTATCGTCTCAAGAGCCAGGAATGTCCCCACAAGAACAGGAAAACCTTAAAGGTTTTTTTTTCTCCACTTGCCCAAGAAGCAGATAATCAGGGCTGATGAGTTGGGAAGTTTCGTGGCGGGTTCTAATCGATGTTTGGCACGGCTCGTCACGTGCTCCGTGTTCGGCACTCGGCCGCGTCGAGTTCCAACCTTCCCTTCCACCAACTGAGAACAAAATCATCACATCATCAAAAGTTTCTCGCAATTAGTTAAGTAAAGAGTCGCCTGTGAACTGCCAAATTAAAAGGGCGTGCGTATTGCTACTTTTCGTAATTTAAATTCAAGTAGTAAATTAGTTAATAAGTTTTTTTTTGCTCACTCTCGCTTCTGTTTATTTTGTTTTGTTTTGGAAAGGGTTTTTTTTTGTTAAGACCGGTCTGCTGCGTGCGAAGCGGGGACGAGGTATGCGATATGATGGGGGCGTAGGCGGCGATCAGCTCCGGTGTACGGCTTGGTCCGAGACACCCGATGCCAAGAAATCAAACTAATGAATTGCGACGGGTAAAATATGAATTACTTCTGATTAATTTACAAGACAACTGTTTGACTTTTTTGTTTTGTTGCGTGTGTGTGTGTGAGAGAGTGGAGTGTGCTGGTTTGTGAGTGTGTCGGTTGTTGGGCGAGAGCAGAAGTGTTCCCTACATGTGGTCCATCCATATAGTCTCGACTGGTTTTTTTTTGTGGTACTTAGACCCACACGCCGGAGTCAATTTGCCAGATTATTTCTACAAAGAGATGAAGAGTCTTCCTTTACAAGATGAACATGCGTCCGAGAGAATAAAACTACCCCTAAGAGCCACCCGTCGCCTAGAATCGCTGCTCCCCTTTCGCCACCCGTCAGCCACCAGCCAAGGTTCCTTAATTTACCCCCTGCTCAAGTGTGATCCTTGAGAGAGAGGGGAAAAAAAACCTCAATCACGGCCTTTCCAACACCAACAAAAGGTCCCCTACCCTCTTTTAAATAAAGATATAAGGCTTGGGGGAAAAAAAATTGCGCATGCGTGGAGTCCACCTGTTAAGCAACGCGCGCAGTTCGAACCAACACGGCGAGCGAGCGATCACAGACTTGGGCCGCTGCGTTTTTGGGGCGCGATTTGTTCCTCTCCTCTGCTGAGCGGGTGGAAGCGAGAGGCTTGTTGCCAGCGTTTTCTTGGAGGGATTTTCGTCCTCCATACTCGACATATGGTGCCCAATCAGGCTTTGCGGCCACGTGCCGCGTAATGTAATGAATTGCCACTGTGAAATACAACCTCATGGTGGTTCTTTCAGAGGGGGAGCACGAGGAGCCAGGTTTACGTCTCCCTCCCGCCCTGCCCCCTTTCTACTCTGGAGAGGCCAATCTTTGGTTGGTTGGTGGTGGTGGTGTTGGTGGGACGTATCAACTCGGGGGCTGGTTGACTCTCTGTCTCGTCTCTCCTCCTTCCGTCCCCCCTCCCCCTATCTGTCTTTCTCTCTCCTTGTGGTACAGTTTGCCGGAGTTTGGCCGGACCAATCGCATGGCGTAAAAATCAATTAGGCGTCTGTGTTTTTTTTTTTATCCTTTCTTTCTGCTCCTCATCTCACTTTACAAAAGCAATCGAGGCAGGAGACAACCCAGAAAGAGTGGTTAGATGAAGACGACGAGTGTGTAGCAACAACTATAGCCGGGATCCAGTCAACGCAATCCATACACCGAGCTGCATAGGTTTTTTTTTTTTAGCTGGTTACCAATATATGCATGAGGTGGTTATTATCATTATTATTGTATAGACTAATTTTTTTCTTCAGAAGTCAGAAGCTGGTGGTTCTTTGATGCGCATGTTTTAGAAGTCCAAGCTTTTTTTTTTCATTCTATCTTCTGCCCAATGGGGGCAGATGTTCCCGAGTCCTGAATCCACGCGGACTTAGACCAGGAGTGGGATTTTTTTTTAGAGGTATAGTGAAGGACCAGA
Source organism: Astropecten irregularis (assembly GCA_963971285.1). NCBI lineage: Eukaryota > Metazoa > Echinodermata > Asteroidea > Paxillosida > Astropectinidae > Astropecten > Astropecten irregularis. The sequence continues at coordinate 11,995,041 of OZ020258.1, read as the reverse complement.
CCACGGGGTTTGGTGAGCTTGTTTAACTCGCGTCGGCATCTGTTCATCATTCGTGCCCCCCAGGTATATAAGGACTCGGACCCCGCCGGTCGCGTCAAGATAGTGACACCATCCTCCATCCTCTTAACATCTTCAGCCTTTGCTTGTCCGCTGTCCCCCTCTTCGCTAAACTCCCACAAGTGCCATCCATCTGACTCTTTTAGTGCTTTTTGATAATTGTATTTTCGTTCTGGTTTTCTTTTTTTGGTACAAGACATCATCTACTGTCATCTGCGAAGAAGCTTTGCTGGGACTCGACCAACTTACTGTCAAAAGATTTGTGGTGCATCCGAAAGTATGTGATGAGTTTTGTTTCTGGCATTGAAGAACAAAGATTGTTAGTTGGTGACATTTTTTGAGAGCCGAATTTGCGGTATTTGTCGGACGGTGCGACCGCGATTTTTAGCATTAACTTGAGAAACTTGAAGATCCTTAGCTCTCTATCTCTTGCTGAGGTGACACAACCGCCATCTTGCAGAAACAACACAACTTCGCCAAGCTCTCAAACCCATGCTGATGTGACAACTGAAACGCAACACAGCCATCTTGCATCAGAAACAAAACAACTTCGACAAACTTGACCGACATAAACCAGAGGAAAGGGACATCTCACCAGCAGCCATGCCGAAGAATGTAGACAGTCCACCGTCAGCCTCTCCAGCATCACCGGCTAGCTACCACGCGTCCGAGGCCCTCTTGCCTACGGGCTCCTCGCCGCTCCTCGTCCCGTCTCACCATCAGCACCAGTCCGCTGCGGCTGCCGCGGCCGTCTTCGGACTCCTGCCCCCGTCATCAGTCTCCAAGTCACTACCCGTCAGCGTGGTCACTCCAAGTGGTAAGTTCCAAAACACTTTATTCATTCCCAAAACTTGATGAAAAATTCTTTTGAACAAACAACGTAACTCCTCAACTTTTCTTGGCTGCGCGTTTTCAAGAAGTTTTCTTTCATTTTAGGCCTTTATAGTTATCTTCGAAACACCTTCGAGCGTGTTGACTTAAGTTTTCACTTTTTAATGTCATTTCGTTCCTTTCACTAACAGCGTCTTTCCGCACAAAATTCTTACGCGTGAAGGTGTTCATAAAAGTTTCACGATATCCGACCATTTGGGTCAGCAAAATTTTCAGCCGTAGAACAAAATTTGACCGAGTGCAAAAACTAATCCCCAATCCAAACAATTAATCATTAACAAAATGTAAATGTATGATATACATTTTACATTTTCAATATTACATGTTGCAAAGCACTTGATCGAACGCATGCCTTGGACGGAGTTCGATATGTCTCTGTAATATTTTCGTCAACAAGTTATCGAAGTGGAAAAATTCGTTTAGGTTTTAGTGATCAACTCGTAAGATTAATCTCTAAAAGAGGCGAGAAGTTTTGTCAAGCGATGCTAAACCTCAGTGTGTTTCTCTGGTATTTTGTTTCGAATATTTGCATGCTATTCAAAAACTCATTATTAGTTTTTTTCTTCAAATTGATAATGGAATACTAATTTGATTTAACTATCCAAAAGTTCTCTATGTGTCTTCTATACTCTCTTCGAAGCATAAACATTTCTCCGGTTTATAAGAAGGATAAAATGTAGCGCTAGTATTGAGATATTATTCAGATAGAAACAAAATACTACTCAGATAGCGCTCAGATATTACTTAGTTATTACTAGGATATTGCTAAGATATTTTATTGGAGGATGATAAGACAATGGCTAAAATCACACGCTTTAAAAGTTGGTGAATTCCCGATATTCTCCCGCCTGTTTGATGACCCACGAGAAATATCAGTAAAGTATTTCTCGTATAATAGCATGGCTACAAATGCAGTATTTGGTGTAGTTTTTGCTGGCGTGCTATCGGTGCTATTTTGTGGAAGTATTCGATGATCTGAAATGGCCAAGCTCGTTATATTTGTGTCATATTCGCTCCAAAGCTGCCATGACAATTTCACCGAGTGTAGGCCCGAGTTTGTCAACTTTCCAACCACCATCATGATACTGTTATGTTCTTTGTGTGTCACTTATCTCGTATCCAAAACACACGACAATGCGACATGTCCCTCGTTCAAGCATAAACATTGTTTTAGGCGCGAATCGGTAAAACACTTCACTTTTTTTGTAAACATGGTATCTGTGTAGATATTTTCAAATTCATAAGAATTTGCGGACAGAAAACTACAAAATTACATGTACTGAATCTTTGTGTATGCCTATCTGTTTTGCAGACATGTTTAGGGGGTTTACAAAACGGAGGCTTAGGCTCTGACATCCATATGCTGAAAATAAAAGGTCGTGGGTTTTCATTGAGGCTGAAGCTCTGTTTTCCTTTTTCAAACCAGATAATCTACTTCCGAACCGCAGCCAACATGATTTATTTTAATACCTGTTATTTCAGAATGGATTCATGAAATGGAGCCGGAGCCAGAGCCCGAGCCTCCGTTTCGTACAGGCCCTAAGAGTGAAGTTTCGTATATGTATAGTTATTTCTAACCGACCAGCAAAGATTCGTTTAGTATAAGAACGCAATAGGCATTAGTACCCATGTATAACCGGGCAGGCATTTAGGACTAGACGGTAAGACCTGGGGCCAATTTCATAAAGCTGCTTAGCACAAAAATTCGCTAAGCATGACATTTCTCTCTTAGTAAAAACAGGACTAACAACCAAATTTCGGTGTGTTGTGTATCACTTGCAATTGTTCTTTGGCTGTTGTTCGCTGACCATGAATATAAAATGGAATTTTCAATGGTGGTTCGTTTGATTGGGAAAGCTATTTTTGCGTAAGCAATTTTTTTGTGCTAAGCAGCTCTATTAAATTGGCCCCTGCGGGCACGTTAATCCAAATATTTGGAATATCCGCTAAGTTTTTAAAGTTACAGTACAAGATGGGCAACATACCCAAACAGAAATGTTCACAGATTTACGTATAACTTTCAGGGTATGAATATTGTGCTGGTAGAAACACACCGTTCAAATATTTCCACCTGAAATGGCGTAGTTATCCAGCAATTAAGAAAACAAAGACTGAAAACAGTTTTGATCTCGGGGTAAGATCCAAACCGTTCTTTATGTTTTAAAAGAGAAAATTGAGTTGGGTTTTCGCTATTTTCTCGTGACTCAGAATCCCGATTGAACTCAAATGTTCACAGGTGTGTTATGTATACATAATTGATCAGACAAAGTGTGAGTGCTGTTCTGCGACCTTTAACAATCATAATGTCCCTTGTTCGTCCACAAAATTGTTTGCCGACAAATTCCAGGCAGTTTTTTATCCCATCTTATGTTAAACAAAAGAACGGGAGTTTTAAATTTTTACATTTGACGCAGCAACAAAGGATACAGCCAAACTAAATGGGAGAAGACAATACGTACCGAACATTTTCCTAATTACTTTTCATCAGTTTTTGTAGTCATGAGGTAAAATTGTGTTTCATTTCGATGAGTTTTTGACGGCACTTTTAAAAACAAAATAGTGGGCTTTTCATATCCCATCATAATTATTAAATGGTTCAAGAGTATAGGGTTATATCTCTACGGTCAACTGTTGTTCAACTAGTACCGGTGTGATTTCCACTCGAAAGCCCACCATTTTTTGGACTTTCAAAAACAGGCAACACTGATTTTCCTATATAATTATTACACCTTATCCAACTTTCCATTTCAGGAGAAAAGCGGTGCACAATTTTCACATTATAAAACTCACCTCCCTCTTAAAAACTGTTACTCTTCCAAAAAGTTTTTTTGCTTGTCCCTTTTTTTCTCTCTTTCAAATTTTCACGATGCAAACATGTAATGTTTCTTTATGTTGCAACTACATCACAAATGAAATAAGTAGGACAATGGACTGTAATTGTTGTTAAAAAAAAACGGAAATAAAATATACAATTAGGGACATAAAACGGAAGTTAATCTCCTACTAAAATGGGGCAAATCTATCCTTCGTATATATAGGCCCATTTACTAACCCCCCCCCCCTACTCCCACCCTCCCGCACTAAAATTTGAAACACGATAATCTCTTAGAAACACAACAAATGCAAGTTGCCGGCACTTTATAGTTTTTTTCTTGTTAGGCCACCTTATAACGCGCCGTGTATATACCCCGAGCCCCCGGCCGTGATGGCCGAGCCCCCCAAGCCCCGCTGGGCCCGCAGCGGGTCGTGCGATGACGGACGAACGGCGCGGGAGAACCCTGGTGGGCGCTGAGGGTGTGGAAGACAGATTTCGCCCGATGAAAGAAGGGTCCGTCACGGCATTATACAAACTCAAACAAAATCCACTCCCTTTTAAAACTGTTACTTTTTCCTGGTCCCTTTTTTCTCTCTCTTTCTTTAAGAGGGGATTATATAGCGTGCCGTACGTACGGACATTAGGTTAAATTGAAGAAAGAGAATCGAGATTTTGGGCTGTTGGCCCGAAAATTGGGTAATTCCGGAAATTAGTCAAATTGGCCGCGACTGTCATAAAATCTAATTGCTTTTTTTTCAAATCGTCTTTCTGTGTTATAGTTGAGAGTGTTTTTCAAGGTTTTTGTTCCCTGATGTGTGAGTTTTTCCCGCCAAAATTATCCTCGTGCTCTAATAAGTTCACAATGGTTTTGTTTGGGTCATAATGTTTCTCAAATTCCTTCTTGCGAGCAAGCTATTTTCTTTTTCTCATTTGCATCTGTTCGAATGAAAATGACGATTCAAAATGATTGAAAATTTAAAAGATTAATCAGTTGTAAAACAAAGGAAATCGTGTCGACGTTTCAGTCACCAGGCTGTGATACTCGTCTGGATGTGTACTTGAGGAGTTGCAATTTTGACCTAAATGGTGGAAGCCCCCCCCCCTACCCCATGTCATGTAAAAATCAACCAATTTAGTTTCGAGACACTTGAAAGTGAACTAATGTTTGTTCGTTTGGCAGTCATGAAACCATGAACATACCCCTATATCCCAAGGATCATTTTATCGATACGCGAAGCATTAGCAATGCTGCAACCTGAGAAACAGTACATATCTAAATTCAGTAGCTTTTTATTTGTATACGATCCTTTCTGGGAATTCCAGTATTTTCTTTTGGTATGTTCTGTCATGCATATTTATCAATTTTCAACGCTTCAACCATAAATTCATTTAAGTCATTGAAAAGTGAGCAAAGCAAAATTGACTGGAGCGGGATTCGAGTCGGCGACCTCCTGAATACCGTACAGGCACTCTACCAACTGAGCCATCCAGCCCTACGTTGGTGGTGACCCCAATAGTCAATTATCTTTGTTCGTTTGGCAGTCAGAAGCCATGAAACTACGCACATAAAGTTTCCATTGTGGTTATTTGATAATTGATTAATTTATTTATTTCACTACCATATAATTATTTTGAGGATGGGAGACATTATTGTTGGAATAGTCATACGATCGATCGTAACTCGAGTTACGAAGTATAACCCATAGTATCCTACGTAGGTCTGCAATGCATCATAAGTCCTACGATTGATAGTAAGTTACGATGAGTTTGGTAAAATCAACACCAGGCTCCCAAACAACTCTCAATGGTTCCCCATTTTAGTTACGTCATTAATGACGTCATAAAGCATTTGCCAATTGTATAATTCAATTGTTTTTAATATAATTCAAGTTGTTATGTAATTGTAACTTTTTTTTTAATGTATTATTAAAAAGGCTGTGCGATTATTCAAACAGGGTTTGATAAGATATCAATTATTATCGCTATCAATAATTTTGACCACTGTCCTACTCTAAAACTTCCGCACAATATTGATATTCTAACTGTATTATCATATCGACTGATATTTGCATAAAGTATGTCTCTTGGATTATTTTATTTTGTGCAATCGCGTGCACGAGCATGCATATTCTGATGAATATACAGGGTGTCCCCCCAAAAAAACAACACTTCGTGTCGAGAACTATTATATAAAAATTAAACTGTTTATCACTTCAAGATTCAGATATGTGATACAACCATGTCTTGGCTATCACCATGTAGAAATTGAGCAAAATTGGACTGAAATTGAGGGAAAAAACTAAGAATGAATTACCCAACCTCAAAACCCGATTTTCATCTTTCTTTCAATACACATTGTGTGTGTATTGACCACTTATTCTGGAATTCTGCAAATTTGTTTTTAAAGAGTACTCTTTAAATTGGTCATATTTTCGCCAATTTCAGCCCGATTTTGCTCCAATTCTACATGGTGATAGCCAAGACATGGCTGTATCATATAGATGAATCTTGAAGTGATAAACAGTTTAATTTTAACATAATGGTTCCCGACATAGTGTTGCGTCTTTTTCTCGGACACCCTGTAGTGAAGTTCGAAAGTCTGAACTTCATCACACCATCTTACTTTTCGGCGTGTCGTTATGGCAATCTGCCTGATAGCTGACTGATGGCCCTAGATCGATTTCAAGAAGCCTTACGATCGAGTAACGAAGGATAACCCATTGTATCATACATAGAGCTGCAATGCATCGTAAGTCTTAGGACTGATAGTAAGTTACGATGAGTTTGGTGAAATCGACACCAGACAATCTTAACAGTTACGACCTCGTGAAAAATTCATTCAAAAAATGCCTAAATCTCACAGTTCAGCAATTAGCGTAGTAATTTTAACGAGAAAAGAAAAGTAAATGCTTGAAACAAAGGATCGAAAGCAGAGTGTACACTGTCAACAATTTCGGTAACAATCTCGGTAACATGTTGCCCAGGTACATTGTTGCTGAAAATGTTGTCAGTGTACACAGAGCAAAACGAGTTGGGAAACATGTCGCAGCAACATCTCGGTAAAACATGTTGGCCAAATGTTGCTAGTGTGTACACAGGGCCCAAAGTCGTGTTGCCCATGTGTGTTGCCCTATAACTGGGCAACATGTTACCGAAAATGTTATCGAAATTGTTGACAGTGTACACTCTACTTGGGTTACAACACCATAAATGCAAATGTTGAAACTGAAAAGAAAGTCGTGTACAAAAATTGTGAAGAAAAGTAGAAAAACTTTACACTCGAATATCCTAAATCGTAACCAAGTCTTCAAGATAAAATACTGACATCTGTTTATAACCATTTTTTATTTTACACAATTTTCTTTAATTTCTAATCCATCATAAAAAAAAAATAAAAACCCACAGCGAGTTCGACCTATAAGCTCTGACCTCCACACGATTCATCCTGCCATCCCAGTTTCACACACTTTCCTTTTTTTTTACCAATGCGCGGTCGAAAAAATTGTGTACGCGAGCACGTGGCCTGACACCGAACATAGCAGGGACGTCCGGCCGTGTTAGACGGCATGCTTTGGGGGCCGATCGCCGCTACCTTTCGCGGCCACGTGGCCGGCTATCCTCTCATTTATCTGTCGAACTGTCGATCATAGGCGCGGGCGCCTACCGTGCCCCTCGTATTTTTGTTATAATCATCGCCGTGATTCATTCTGGTTTTATTATACGGGCCAATTGTCATTGTTTGGAACACGGTTGATTGTTTGCAGGGCGTTGGTTATCCTTCAAAAAAGGATACACGATTGTTGAAAAAGATACACGATTGTTGAAAAGGGATATACGATTGTTGATGTATCGGGCTTGTTTGTAAGTATAGCCTAATCGTTAGGGATTGTTTGACCAACCTTTTGGCCATGTCCGTCATTTCAACCCCAATTTCTCATCTCATCACAAAGTTTCTTGAAACTTTATCATTCTCAATCTAAGCTTCAAATATGTGAGATGAAATTTCCGTCAGACTTCTCCAGAAAACGCAAAATTTTCCAAAGGCATTTGAGACAAAGAGCAGAAAGGGAAATTGTTGATGAGGGCAAAACGAAGTCAGAGGTACCTTATGAAGTAATTATGGGGTTGTTAGGTACAACGGCCCATGATATAGAAAACTCACAATTTTAAACGCAAGGACAAACTCAACGGGGAAAACAATACGGTAAGTTATATGTATTACAGACATTTTGCAGCGTTCAAGAAAAATGTAACATGACATTACAGATTATAACTCAACCCTTAAACATTACGACAACGACGACAACGGTAACAACACAAGGGGTCATTAACAGCAGTCATTAACATTAACAGCGACAACTTTAACAACAACAATAACAACCTTAACATTAACATCAACAACGACAACAGCCACAACAAACAACAACATTAACATCAACGACAAACGACATCAACGACAACAGCAACAACAAACAACATTAACATCAACATCAACAACAACAACAACAACAACAACAACAACAACAACAACAACATTGAAATTAACATCAACAGCGACAACAAATAACAACAACAACGTCATTGACATTAGCATTAACATCAACAATGACAACAGCAACAACAAACAACAACATTATCATTAACATAAACAACAACAAAGAACAACAATAACATTAATATCAACGAAAAACAACAGCAACAACAACAAACAACAACAACATTAATATTAACATTAATAACGACAACAACAAAAACAATATAATTTTAATTGGCATACCAAAAGGCTATAATTTTTAAAAGCTTAAACAAAGACCAAAAAGTATTTAGGGAATAAATAAAATTACCAATAAAATAAACTTATTCAGAACAAATCATTTTCACCTTCATTTGTAATGTCATCGTTACTAGAGCGATTTTGTGTTTTCATATTCATCAAATTAGCAAATCAACAAAATATGGAACTTCAAAATCTTATTCACTCAGGCAAAACTACAGAGTCAGCGGTCTTACAAGACAAGAAGTATACCCAAAATCTAACTAATAAAGGACAAGAAAAAATTTAGACGTAAAAATCGCACATAAACATCACCGCGGTTGACTTGCAGGGGTGGAACAGTCTGACAAAAAACTAACGGTTAATAATATAAAATTTAATAGCCGTGCTTCAACGATTTTTTTCTTCTTAACGTGGCAGCTCCAGCGGTCCTTGACATTTTCACGCGTCACGCGGGCAGAACGGCACGGGGGATAGGCCTCGGCTGTTTAACTTTTAAGGAGACGTAATAACGGGCCACTCACAGTATATAAAGGGGTGTCCCCTCACTTCGTGTGACTTAAGTATCAAATGACACAATGAATTATGTTTTCCGTTACACGATACAGCTCATTTCAATTCATATCTCGTCTTTTTTGTTGTCCCTTTTCGTTCGTGTGTAGGGCTAGGGGTGAGATGATTGTGATGTGTGTGGGTGACGTGTGTATGTAGAGTGCGTGTGCGTACGTCTTTATTCCCCCACGGAAAAGAAAGTGTTTAGGAAAAAGAAAAAATCTCGCAAAATTCACGAAAGAGCCCCCAAAATAGTGGGCGGAGCAGTGAGTGTTGGGTTTATTGACACATTAGTCTTCGTCACTCGTCAAGTTGAACGGCGAGACTAGTTGTAGACCTGGGGCCAATTTCATAGAGCTGCATGCTTAGCAAAAAAAATTGCTTAGCACGAAATGTCTTGCCCAATAAAACAAACCGCCATTGAAAATTCCATTTGATATTCATGGTCAGCAAACAACATCCAAAGAACAATCACAAGTGATACACAACACACGGAAATGTGGTTGTTAATCCTGTTTTTACTATAAGACAGAAATGTCATGCTTTGCGAAGTTTTGTGCTAAGCAGCTCTATGAAATTGGCCCCTGTACTTGTGCTATAGAACACGCACATGCTTGTAAGCATGCAGCCAAGCGACTAAGCAAAACAGCGCACACTTCATAACAACTGACAGTCTTCAGAGCTCGTGTACTTCAACTTGTCAAGTCATCACCGGAGAATAAAAAAACATCAGCGAGATTTCGTCCTTTGTAACAGGGGGAGAAACGCGACCAAAGCCCGGCGCCTTACACACACAACGCCCGCTGACAGTTATTTTTTCCCGCCCACAAGGTTTTTGAGTTTTGAGTTTCTCAAATTATCCATTCGACTTTTTTGTTGTTTTTGGGTGGCTATTCAAACTATAGCCGTCCTCCTTCTTACAATAAAACCTCATAAATACCACGCGCAACAATTAAACCTGCCCAAAAAACCACACACGACCTAAGTATGATGCTAGGTCCATTTTCTTTTCAGAACCAGTTGTTGTTGTGTTTATACAACCGTATATAACAATCCAATATTGACCTATGAGCGATAAGATCTTTATTATAGGAGTATTATTATTATTTTTACAGCACGGAACGCGAGCATAACATTGCGCTGTCGTGTATTGTTGGGTGTAAGTGAAGGGGGAAATCGGTTTTGGGTGTTTTTTGTCCAGCGGGCACGAGCGACGGAGGGCGACCGGGGCCATGCCCTCAAATGCCCCCGGGGGCATTGCTGCTCGCGCGCACGCCCGTCCGATCCGAGCACGGAGCAATATCGAATCCCCTTAGGGGTGTTCTTCGTATCAAACTTGTTCAGCCATACGAAGGGGGACAAAATTAAGGTCGAAGTAGGCTTTGAATACAGGCTAGATAAACCCACCAGAGTTCGACACACGTCACAGGCCAGTGTCTAGAATAATCATTCAAATGGAGATTGTGTGTTTTGCCATTCGCACAAAAGAAACCAAGGCAATGAATAAATTATTGATGTCAGGCATGCACGGGGTAGGCCAGGAGGGAGACAAAAAATGATAAAAATCTTGACATGACATAAATTGAACCACAATATTCAAAAGGACAATCTTATACGGTTGATTGACGTATACAGATCAAAGATAAGGCTTGATACATCACTTGACGTCATAGTATTATGGGAAAGATTTGTTTTTCGGGAGGAAGAAAAACTACGGAAGCTTCAATGGACATCTACTTGATCTCCTTAAGATCAAAATTGGTTTTGCTCTGGTTGTACTCTTTTCTGGATAAAAACAGCATTTCAGGCAGAACACATTTAACGGTATTTTTCTACCATCACCATCTTCATACCCTGTAAGTTATAGTTGAATCTGTGAAGATTTATGTTTCGGCATGCTACCCCCAAAACAAAAAGTCCCCCTTGGAACCGATCCACGCAACAATAGCGTGTGACGTCACCTACAGAACAAGCCTATAGCTGCCACCACAGTATACTGCGTGGCGTTCTGCATGTGACGTAAGCAGGGTTTTTCGTCGCAAAAAGTGGGGTGTTAAATTATGGGTCTAAAATACCGCATTTTTATATGTACAATATTCTTTTAGCACAAACAATGATAGACAGGTTGAGTTTTATAACAGTACATATGTTTTTAATTTCATATGAGTTTTGATCACAGGATTAACAATCAAATTTCTATGTGCTGTGTATCACTCGTGATGTTCTTTGGCTGTTGTCCACTGATCATGAATATCAAATGGAAAATTTAATGGTATTTTTTTTGTGCTAAGCAATTTTTTGTGCTTAACAGCTCCATGGAATTCACCCCATTGAGTTCAGTCACCCGGATGTGGGTATACAATGTATTAACACGAAATTTTGGCATATGGGATGGCCCCCTGTAATGGCCGCCTCCATTGAGATACACAAACGAAACACTAACACTAACACAAGCAAACACTGTTTATGACGAATCCTGCGGATCCGGATCCGATTCCCATTTTAGCGTACCCTGCATAGGAGGTGGATCCCAAAATATCGGATCCTTTGCGTGAAACAAACAGGCCCTTACTTGTGAAGACATTATAAACTTTGTCAGCCATTTACTTTACATGACAAATTAGTGACGTCACATGTTGTTAGGGGCGAAATTTACATACAGGGGTTGATTTCACGAAGCCTACGATCGATCGTAACTCGAGTTAAGAAGGATAACCCATCGTAGGGGACCTATCCCACATAGGGTTTCAATGCATCAAATGTCCTACGATTGATAGTAAGTTACGATGAGTTTGGTGAAATCGAACCCAGGGTAAATACACTATTATTCCATGCCTTGATGTCATCAAAGTCTTAATTTTAATACACATGCAATAAACGTACAGTGATTGATATAGCATTGACGCACGAAGGTATAAGTTTGATATAATTCTGATCCACATACCAGCTGCATTATACCCCAATGCACTCAATCAGAAAAAAATCACGATCATTTTGCCAAAACATTATCATAATGGGATGGAAATGCGTCGCATTCGTCAGTCATGAATACATTTCACGACTGGTTTAGGGAAAAAATTTCCCGTTTAAAAAAAATTAAATAGTATTTTTGTTTGTTTAACGCACAAGATCACGGATCTTGCTGATCCGGATCCCAGTTTAGCGTACCCTGCATAGAACATGGATCCACAGATCTGGGATCCTGAACGTTAAACAAACCGGCCTATACTGTTTGAGGACGAGGCATTGTTTCTTTTTCTATTGTACGTGTACTTAAACGCACTCCCATAGACTCAGCACGCATTAATTTGTACGTCCGAGGACTATTTTGAACAAAAGAATTCCGTTCGAGGACAAGAATAGTTTTATTGTTATTCCTTTATAGTATTGTCCTCGGTCTGAAAGGGAACATTTAATTCGAGTTACGAAGGATAACCCATCGTATCCTACGTAGGGCTGCAATGCATCATAAGCTCTACGATTGATAAGTTACGATGAGTTTGATGTAAACCGCTATGGGTGAGAACTGAGTGAGAACTCCGTACATGTAAGCTAAATTATTTTGATTTCAATTTTCGTATAATATTAAACTATAAACCATGCATACGCGTTCCAATTAAATTCTCCCAACAGTGAACAACTTTCTGACATGAAGTTCTCCACACACTATCACCAGGGAAAGCAATGCATCCTATGCACTAAAACCATACAGCGATACCAAGGAGAATTTGCACATAAACGAACACAAAAAACCAGGAGGGAATTAGGGAAGAAAATGAACATCATTAGGACAATTTAGAACATGTGTCATCGACTATAGGGGGATTTTAACCCCCCCCCCCCTCCCCTACAAAAAGAAAATAATACAACTAGAAACCCTGACAGGTTCCGCGTGCACACTTGCGCACCGTTGACACAGTGGCCTCTATTTTTAAAGTTAAACACACACGTTGCCACGATCTCCTCTTTACCCTCGGGCCAGAGATTTTGATCGGGTTATATAGCCCCCTTTATATACCCACGCGCCCAAGTTCAGACTTTTAAAAGAAAAAGAACAAAAATGAAACATAAATGGCCCACGTGTAGGCCTACCGGTAAAAACAAAACAAAAAAGTGGGGAATCCATGGGATCAGCCCCACTGAAGAGTGGTACTTAGGATTTTCATCCCCACTAAAGTTTGATAATTGTAAATTTTTATGACGGCGCGTGCTCCGTCCAGCGTGGTCTTTTTACTCCTGCCGCCCTGTCTTCGTATAAGAGATGGGGGTTACGGGTATATATAAGAGAGATCTGGGGCAAGAAATATCAGAATAAAGGGGGAACCTAGTTTTTCGTGACTTCATTAGGGAAATGGGTTTTTTTCCTCGGTCAAAATTGTCATTAAACTGGAAATACTCGATAGCCCATTTATATATCCTTATTTTCCTTTGTTTTAGTGGAGAATAAGACGTTTCGGAAAACACCAGGGGCCAATTTCCTAAAACTGTTAATCACAAACATTTGCTAAGCATGACACTTCTGTCTTTTAATAAAAACAGGGTTAACAACCAAATGTCAACGTGTTGTGTATCACTTGTGATTGTTCTTTGGCTGTTGTTCGGTGACCATGAATATCAAATGGAATTTTCAATGGTGGTTTGTTTTATTGGGCGATACATTTCTGTGCTAAGCACATTTTTGTGCTTAACAGTTTTATGAAATTGGCCCCAGTCAATTTCTGTGTGAAGTTGATGTTTTCCCGGATGAGAGAATTTGTCAATGGTTGAGAGTTTTTTTTATCGTCGTGTGAAAAGGCCTTTAGAGAACAGCCTTTACAAACAATTTAAAGGTTCTATCATACTTGGGAAGCATACCGAATTTTCTGCCTGAAATGCTGTATTTATCCAGAAAAGAGTAAAACCAGTGACCAAAATTATTTTTGATCTTTTAAAGGTAGTATCATACTTTGGTAAGAAACCAAAACAGAAATGTTCACAGATTTACGTATAACTTACAGGGTATGAATATGATGGTTGTAGAAACATACCGTTAAAATTGTCTGCCTGAAAAATGGTGTATTTATCCAGAAAAGAGTAAAACCAGTGACCAAAATTATTTTTGATCTTTTAAAGGTAGTATCATATACTTTGGTAAGAAACCAAAACAGAAATGTTCACAGATTTACGTATAACTTACAGGGTATGAATATGATGGTTGTAGAAACATACCGTTAAAATTGTCTGCCTGAAAAATGGTGTATTTATCCAGAAAAGAGTAAAACCAGTGACCAAAATTATTTTTGATCTTTTAAAAGATCAAAAATAAACGAGAAAATGCTTAGGAAATACTGTGGCCGTTTTTCACTGTTTTCTTAAAAAGTGGGCACCGTGTGGGACTGAAATTTTCACAGATGACTGTTACTGTATCTTCCTTGATATTTTTGCTCATGAATCTGTATTTCTTTGATAAAAACAAAAGTATGGTATTACCTTAAAGTGAATTTATTATACGTCAATACACGAACATACGTACGAGGACGTCAAGACAAGACTGGACAATACAACATAGACAAAGGGAATAATGATCAAAATGTTTCATTTGAAAAGTTGCTCATTGCAGAAACTCGTTCTGATTTTCCTGGGCAGTGAAAAAAATTCCACACCTACAGTTGCTAGCGATTTTTTTCTCGAAGTAATATCATAAATCGTGCAGAACCCCCTCATAAGTCATCGTTTCTGTAAGTATCTGTAAAGTATACCAATTATTTTAATAAGCAAATTCCGGAAGCGGGCTTTCGTGTGCACACTCTGCCGTCACGGTAAGTAAATCTCAGAGACTGGGCCGAAGATGTATGACACCCCCCATCTTGACCCTCCCCAACAACACCTAACCTGTCGTACAGCACCTGTTTTTTCAGACGACCCCTTGTCAGAGTTTGGGGTCCCACATTCGCGTCTTTGCCCTCTTTGGCATTTTTTGGAGTTGCATTTTCTTGGCACTGCGCATGCAGTCACGAAGTTTTAAATGTTTAGTGCCGTTAATGACTTCACAGTTTAAAAAAAAAATCCTGGCGTTTGGCGAGCGCGAGGCGTGAAACCGTGAAACAGTCACGGGGTCGCGCGACGCCCGACTACGGGGCACAGTTGTGGGCGCGCACGCTGCGGATCGACCGTGTCCCCGGAAAGTTTCCTCAAGTTTGATTTTGGGTCTCAACCATTCCTCTGTGGTTGGGGTAATATTGACTACATACTTGTAACCAACAGGGTGGTTTACCATTTAAAGGCAGCGTACAGGATTTGCAAGGTATCCCAAAAAAAAATTGAGTTTGAGACAGAAATTGGACTCAACAGTTCGTCAACAGTGCAAACAGTCACCATGAGAAATCTTGGTTCATCAGATGCTGCGTTTTTCAAGGAAATCAAGATTTAGTTTATTTTAAATAGATCGTTCGTCCGAACGAAGTAGTAGCATTTCGAAAGCGTGGTGTAATCGTGAAGGATTCGGAGGGGGCAAGATTATTTCGGTCGTATTTCTTCTATCCAGATGAACAAAGCGCAAAAAGGTACATGAAACAACGTCTGTAAGGAAGTTTAAGACCTTCAATTCTGTTTAAATACCAAATTCAGCCAAAACGCTCATCTTTGTAAATCCTATATGCTCCCTTTAACAAACGTGAACGTGTTTCTGCGATGGGGGACAGGAGGGATGTTTTAAAGGGACCCATCCTGATCAGTAAATGTCAAAAAATTACAGCCATGTTTTTGTCTGATCCAACATGCACATGAATCAGTAGAACAATATGAAATGTTAAGCTTATTCAGTCATTGAATTCTCGAGAAAAAGAAAACCAATGTAAAAGCACCCAATTTCTTCCACATAAAGCACGGCCCTGCTTAGCACGAAAATTTGCTAGCCATGAAATTTCTGTCTTAATAAAAACGAATGTCCATGTGTTGTGCATCGCTTGTGATTGTTCTTTGGCTGTTTTTCACTGACCATGAATATCAAATGACATTTTCAACGGTGGTTTGTTTTATTGGGCAAGACATTTTGTGCTAAGCAAATTTGTGTGCTTAGCAGCTCCATGATATTGGGCCCTGAAATTTATGCCTATATAGAGTTAATAGGGCTTGACGTGTTTCCATCCTAGCAAAATCTTTCCCAAAGGCTAAAATGGCCAGAGTTATGAGGGCCTGATATTTCAATTGTAGCAGAATCTTTCTCAAAGGCTTAATGGCCAGAGTTAGGAGGGCCTGACGCGTTTCGATCCTAGCAGGATCTTTCTCAAAGGCTAAATGACACGGGGACAAGAACATGCAAGTAAAGATACACATAAATGGATGAGAGGATCAAAACCAAAGGGAATATAGGGAGGTCACGGGAGTGTTTTGTCTTATAAAGCATTTTCAGACAGAAATATAAGATGGTAGGCAGTATATTCATTTATATATTGCCTATTGATTATTTATTTATCTAAATTAATATTCATATATATTTCAATCCGTAAACATTTTGTTGGTTTTGTATGGTACCAATATTAAAGGTAGTATCATACTTTGGTAAGAAACTAAAACAGAAATTTTCACAGATTTACGTATAACTTACAGGGTATGAAGATAGTGGTGGTAGAAACATGCCGTTAAAATTGTTCCGCCTCAAATGGTGTATTTATCCAGAAATTAGTAAAACAAATAGCGAAAATCTTTTTGGTCTTTTAAAAGATCAAAAATAAAAGAGAAAAGACTTAAGAAATACTGTGGCTGTTTTTCACTGTTTTCTCAAAAAGTGGCAAACGTATGGGACTGACATTTTCACAGATGACTGTTACTGTATCTGTCTTGGTATTTTTGCCCATGAATCTGTATTTCTTTGATAAAAACCAAAGTATGATATCACCTTTAATCAAAGTTTAGGGAAAGTGAATGTCAACACAATCCCAGACAGTCGTAAATTAGATCAATCTTGCGTTATGATGTCTAGGTTTTGATTTTTATGACACTTCTACTGTTTCGAACTGCACATAAAATGTTATGCCTTTGACATGAACTATCCTGACCTCGCATAAATAGCGCCCTCTAGCGTCGCGAACAGCTGACATGCTGGTTGGCAATACTTTGCATGGGCGGCCAAATGTTGCAAATCATTTCGTCTTCTTGACAGACGGCGTGACCGAATTCAACATAATTTTGCAAACTTTCCATAGCTGTACAAAATACATACCATCATGGCTTCTGTTGTTTCCATTACATTCAGTATTATCTTTCAACGCTTATGAAACGATGTGTGAAAATACGCATGCGTGGAAGTGCCTCGTTTTGAAGTTGCGATCAAAATCGAAGATGGCCGCCGAAGTGTAAACCCGTGTATTGTGTTCAAATTGTGGTTATTTTTTTAATGCCTAGCTTTAACGGCCCGCTTTAGTTTCCGCCATCTTGGTTGGCAAAAACTCGGGGTGTGACGTTGCAAAAGAAAAGTCTATGAACATTGAAAAAGGCTGCAAATGAAGTCGTTTGTTGTTCTGCATAAATCAAATAAAGAAAAAGACGAAGAAGATATTTCGCAGTTTGGCTTTTTTTTATAAAACAGAAACGCACATGGAATTTCAATTCACCTTTTTTGTTTGGTTCTCGTTCGAGGAGGAGAGAGAAAAAAAAAATATGATAACGAAACTTCAATCCTCCCAAAACAGGTAAACTTATACCGGCTTGGCCCGGGCCCATTAGGCTTTTCAATTTGTAAAAGAGCACTTCCCCATCCATTTCAGGACAGACAAAAAAATCGAAGTAAGGCAAGGAGAAGAAGAAGCAGAAATCCGGACATTTGGTTTTTCGCTCCTCGCTTCTATCTCAGTCCCACAATTTGATTCGTGTAAGTAATTTGGTCTATAAGGGAGGATTACACGGGGACCTCGCCTCGGCAGTGTCACGTTTCAAATCGTCCACCAGACTTGTTTCCCCAGTTACTCAGGCCTTCAAGTCTCTCTACCAGCACACAGTATAGGCCTACAGGAAACTAGAGTTGCCTTCTTGGCAATGCTGGATGAAGGGAAAGGAGGGGGGGGGGACCTGACAAGCCTAAGTCGGGATCGAGTGGGTATTACGATGTGTCCCTGTGTTGGACGCTGTATATTATGGCTAACCATTTTAGAGTAATTAAAGTGAGTTAGACTTTGTAACATCATCCGTCCAATCTAGAAAGTGGAGGGGACAAGTTAGGAGTATTATATGGGTCTCGACATGCTTTTTGGCCATTTTTTTGTTAAAAACTATCTCTCTCTCTCCCGTTCATATCTTTAAAGGTAGTATCATACTTTGGTAAGAGACCAAAACAGAAATGTTCACAGATTTACCTATAACTTACAGGGTATGAAGATGGTGATGGTAGAAACATATACCGTTAATAGATTTCTGCCCGAATTGCTATATCTATCCAGAAAAGTGTTTTGATCTCGGGGTGAGATCAAAACTCCTAAGAATAGATTTGAAAATACCGCGAGCGTTTTTAATTTTTTTTCTCTTTAAAGGTAGTATCATACTTTGGTAAGAGACCAAAACAGAAATGTTCACAGATTTACGTACAACTTACAGGGTATGAAGATGATGCTAGTAGAAACCTACCGTTAAATATTTTCCACCTGAAATGCTGTATTTATCCAGAAATTAGTAAAACAACGACCGAAAATCTTATTGATCTTTTTAAAAGATCAAAAATAAAAGAGAAAAGACTTAAGAAATACGGTGGCAGTTTTTAACTGTTTTCTCAAAAAGTGGGCACCGCATGGGACTGAAATTTTCACAGATGACTGTTACTGTATCTTCCTTGATATTTTTTGTCCATGAATCTGTATTCCTTTGACAAAAACCAAAGTATGATACTACCTTTAAAGGTACTATATCATACTTTGGTAGCATAGCAAAACATAAATCTTCACAGATAACTATAACTTACAGGGTATGAAGATGGTGATGGTAGAAACATATACCATTAAAATGTTTCTGCCTGAAATACTGTATCTATCCAGAAAAGAGTAAAACCAATTACCCCAAAACCGTTTTGATCTCGGGGTGAGATCAAAACTCCTGTGAATAGATTTGAAAATACCGCGAGTGTTTTTCATTTTTTTCTCAAAAAGTGGGGACCGTATGGGACTGGAAATTTCACAGATGACTGTTACTGTCTCTTCCTTGATATTTTTGCCCATGAATCTGCATTTCTTTGGCAAAAACCAAAGTATGAAGCTACCTTTAAAGAGACTACAGAACGGTTGCAATGATTTCAAAAATGTATTGTTTTCCAAAGTTCCTTGCACTGATTACTAATAATTAGCCTCTTTATGATCTTGGCCCTCACAGGCTGACCTTGTAAACAAACAGAAAGTGAAGTCAGAGCTGAACTTGACCGAAATCCGTGTATATCAGAAGAGCCGAACTAGCACCGCGTATCACGGCTATAAATTATTGCACACAGCCCAGTCTTTGTGATAAATGCAGTTGTTTTCAAGTATAACACATTTTAAATTGTTACAAGGTATAATAATTACCTTAAAGGTACAGTACAGGATTGCAAACATATACCCAAACAGAATGTTCACAGATTTACGTATAGCTGTCGGGGTATTAAGATGGTGCTGGTATAGAAACATACCGATAACATAATTATTTCCACCTGAAATGGTGTATTTATCCAGAAATGAGTAAAACACAGACCGAAAACAGTTTTGATCTCAGGGGAAGATCAAGACCATTCTATATGTTTTATGAGAAACACTTAGTCAGGTTTTCGCTATTTCTTCGTGACTCAGATGTCAGATTGGGCTCAAATGTTCACAGCTTTATTATTTCATGTACATGTTTGATCAGACAAAGTGTGAATGCTGTTCTGTGACATTTACCAATCATGTATTATACCTTTAAATGAATACTATAAAAAAAAAACTCAGTACAAACAGCACATTACTTGTACATGCAGTTTTAGGCGACAAGTTGCCTGCAGTTTTGTTAATTGTATTTTTTTTCAGAATCACTTCCCACTTTTCTCGTCTTACCACCCCCCATTTCTCTCCGCATGGCCACGCCCCCAAATGAATCTCAGTGTCTCGGGGGTTAATCCATTATGGTGCCACGCATACCCATCACAGCCCACACCAAAAACTGTTACATCTCCTAATCCCCGCAGAGAGATGGAAAGGTGTACAAATAGATACAAAATACCTCCTCGCTGTCATGTATAATCCGATCTCCCTCAATAAAACAGCACACAATTCTAAAACCAGGGCAGCTATATAGGGAAGCCGAAAAATGAAACCAACAAAAGTATTCAAGAAAGAAAATCCCTCAGCGCCCAAATTAATGTCTTAGGGGTCTTTTTAAGGGTGGCCTAATAGAGAACTGATTGAGCGCTCTGAGATAACTTGCCGCGATTCTCTCTAAAGTCCATCACCCGCCGAATGAAGGAAATCCAAGAAGACGGAAAGAGGAGAATAAAAAAAAAACCAAATTAAAGAGGTCAACCGTGTTTTGAAAGTAACACCAGTAGGGGCCGATTAGACCTCGTTTCCCCCTTTTTGACAGACAGAAAGGGGACTGTAGAAGGGGGAGATACAACGAAGAAAGACTAAAGGAAGGGCAAGGGAAAGGTTGACACATCTAGGTGAGGAAGGAATCGAATCCCGGCTCCGGTTACCGTGCAAGGGGTTAAGGGTGCCCGGGTGAAAACCACGCTGAAGGCCCGCTTTATAGCTATAGATTGCCACACCGCTATAATACCAAACGAGTAAGCTCCGTATTTAATCATGCAGTATTGATACAGATTGCCAACCCAATCCCCTCTCGACAAAAATAATATCCGAAGGTGATCATTTTTTCACGATTAAAAGTGACTGTAGGTTTACTGCGATGGGTACCTACGAGTGACGGGAACCAGCGAGTTCTTGTCACAAATGTTGTTACATCGTTTACACTAACCTAAAACAACAACAATATTGGTTCACTGCGATGGGTTGTACCAACTGCGGATGGGAACCAGTGTTTTGGGGTCACAACATCATTTGGGATCACATACATTTATACAACATTTTGACTGACAAAAAACAATAACAGTATTGGTTTACTGTAAAGGGTACTAGCGAACGACGAAAAACAGTGTTTTTTGGTAACAATAATTATGTAACATCATTTCACTGAGAGACACCAACAACAGTTACAGTATTGGTGTTTGGGGTCACATTTTATTTGTCATTTGAATGACAAGACCACAATACCAGTGGTCTTCTGCGATGGGTACCAACGAACGACGAGAACCAGTGAATAACAAATCTGTAATATCATTTTAACCGACTGAAATTAATCAACATCATGCATTGGTCCACTGCAAATTAATAATGGTTGTCTTCATAAAACAGAATAAAATTGTCATTTTTAACACCGCGAGATAAAAAAAGGAAACCGTCTGTCTCATGTCTTCGCTCGCGACTCCCCGCTCATCCGATATCTGTCGCTACCTCTTCCTTGGCAAGCCAGGCCCAAGCCAGCCCGAACGCATCCAAGTCAAACTAGCCCCGCTTCATCACAAACAAGCGCCGTATAAAAAAAAAAAGTAAAAGAAGATGCCGAGTGTGCTAAGTAATTACCTTCATTTCCGCCACCCCGGCGCGGCCTCCGGAGAACACGTCAATACGTATATTAGTTGATACAATCTCAACAACAGACTGAATTAAACTTATCTCTTTTCCCCCCTGAGCGAGGAGAGAGGTGGGGGAGGGACTCAGGGTGAAGAGAAACAGGGACCGTGGGCGAGGAGGAGGAAAAAATGCCGGATGTTCATGTAGGCCTATACGCAATCCCTTATTAGTGGTTGTGTTTATAAAAGGTGAATGCATTAAGTCTTGGTTTCGTCCGTGGTGTGAGTTGGAGAGAGCAGGCGGGCGGCACGGGGAAAGGCCTACCGGGGGATGTGTCATTTCCTCCCCGTCTAATTCGTCTGTAATTCTCGCTACACCATCTCGTCATTATAATCATCATCGTTATCATCATCATCATCATCATCCCCACCCAAGGGGAAGGCCCATACGCCTCCCTCCCCACCCACCCCCTCCACAAGATTACAACTTTCATCTCCTTAATGGGGCGTCACTACTGGGACGGAATTTCAGTAATGACAGGATTTTGGACGCTTCTTCCTCTAGTTTCTGGCTTGGAATTTCTTCTTTTTGTGTTTTTTTATTCCCCATGGCCAAATCCTATCACAACAGTAATCAGCGATTCGTTACACGGGCGTACGGACGTGTTGCTACTTATCACATAGTCCCTATTTTTTGTCCCTGTCACGAAGTAGTCGCCCGGAGGTAATTGTGAAGAAGGAGAAAAAAAGAGGAGATTTATGACCAGTTTTTGTAATTTGTAGGATTATCCTTTCTAGCATTTCAGGTTTTTTTTTATTAAGGCCGACGCTGGTGGCAGCAGACAGATAGGCCTACGTATGCCTACGTAGGCCTACTGCGCATGCGAATATACGTTCTGTATATTTCCACTCGAAAGCCTTCACCAAAACGGCTTTATAGAGCTATGGCTAAGTTGTGTTCCAATGTATTTACAACGGGCTAATGCCTAGTCCTATCTATAGGCAACTGGTTTCGAATGAGGTTTATGTATTGACAATCGACAGTCCTGACCAAGTTCGACACGACACTGGCACTTCTTCAACAAAAACATGTTGGTCCAGTCCCCAAACAAACATAGAATCTTTCTCGACTCGTTTGTCGGAGAATTCGTTAACCGACACTTTTGCCCGAATAGTATTGTATGCTTGTAGTGTACAAGCACAACATCGGTGGCAACACGACGGACAGGTGTCGGTTAACGTGTGCAAAGTCTTCCCATGGCAGCATAAATATCTGAAATGTACTTGTGAGCAAGTTTTGCCATCAACGACCGTCAAAACATTACTGAATGTCTTTTGGGGAAAATATGGACATACATCTAGACCCGTGTGATAAACAATACTCGTGGAATTCATTGAGGGGAATGGGAAGAAACCAGTGGCCCTGGCCGAAACCAGACTAATGGATGTCCCCAAAGTTTCATATTGACAGCATTGGGCTGGCAATTCGCAGAGATTAATGCATGCAGCCCAATGATACGGCGAAACCACTACATATCGTGCGCTGAAACAAGATTGATGCTGCCCTAGCAGATAAAATCAGAATTGAAAGGGGTAACATGTCCATGGAAAGGCGATATACCTATATGGTGTGGAGCAAACGAATCGCCCACACTACAAGACGGATGGCCTCTTAATGTTACAAAATAATAGGACGCAGTAAGGCAACAATATTAAAGGTGCTATACTATACTAGACTAGGAGCATGGCCCATGAAAGAATTAGAGTTCTCAACTCCGACTACATCTAAGGTCTGACTTAAGAAATTGATGGAGCAGACCTCAGGGAACATTTCTAGGTACTATATGAAATATAAAGAAAAATGTTACGCTCAAACACAGTGTGTAAATAAGTCACATCATTTCCACATCATTCTGTCTAATTGTGTGGCTGAATTAAGGGTATCAACGTTTCGCACAAGAACTTACCGTCTTGGCATCGGTCAGCAGTTTCTCCAAGTCGAGGCCGAGGGTTCGGAACGAGGGCCTCTTTTTGGGGTTGTCCTCCCAGCATGCTTGTATCACAGCGAACCTTTCAAATAAAAACCATGATAATTATCAGTTATACAATAGTCTCATGTGATTCTACACAGTACGTTTCACAGAATACCTCAATGCAATTAATATTTGTCTGTTTTTTCAGACAAAACATTTACTTCAAACCAAACCTGTAGAATTTAACTCTAGTATGACTTTGAGCTCTGTATATGAAAACGGCACATGACATAATGCTTGGCCCAGGTCAAATTGTGGTAGCACTTATTTGTAATATCCCAACATTTATTATAATATTTCCCAAAAGAAAGATATTTAAGATACAAAAGAAAATTCAACAAATCGGTTTAAGCTCTTGCTTCTGACTTATTATTTTTTTTAAATATCATTTCTCTGTGATTTTGAATTATATAATCACATAATCATTCACCAAAATACATATCAGAAAATACGACCACGCCCCTTTTTTCAGTTGCATTGTGGGAAAGAGAATCTTGTTTTTTGTTGCTCCTCAAATGATACCACATTTAAGAGGGTTGAATAAGAGGGTTTTCTCTGCTCCTTGGCTATACTTTGGTAGTATACCAAAACAGAAATCTTCACAGATTTACCTATGACTTACAGGGTATCAAGATAATGAGGGTAGAAA
The DNA here is from genome assembly GCA_963971285.1 of Astropecten irregularis. Taxonomy (NCBI): domain Eukaryota; kingdom Metazoa; phylum Echinodermata; class Asteroidea; order Paxillosida; family Astropectinidae; genus Astropecten; species Astropecten irregularis. The sequence continues at coordinate 11,970,672 of OZ020258.1, read as the reverse complement.
CATACACCATTTAAATATTTATGCCTGACATTGCTGTATATATCCAGAAAAAGACTAAAATCCAAACACCACAAAAACAGATTTGATCAGCGGCTCTTGTGAATAGATTTGAAAATACCGTGAGCGTTTTTCACTGTTTTCTCAAAGAGTGGGCACCGTTTGGGACTGGAATTTTCACAGATGACTGTTACTGTATCTTCCTTGATATTTTTGCCGATGAATATGTAATTCTTTAACAAAAAGTATGAAGTCAGTTTCTTTAATGCCTCCAACCCTACGACGCGGAGAAACGTGTCCCTTATACTGAAATTGAAAAACTGGTCAGCTAACAGTTTAATTCATTTTCTTGGAACGGTCCTCCTTCATGACTGATCACCTGCCAAATTCTTCATCACATTTACCCAAGGAATGGGATTATACCTCTCGTTTGACATGTTCACAGTAACGAAAGTCATACAAGTATTCCCTGATTTTTGTAAGCCTTAAATTTACACAACCGTGGCTATTCCTTTATAAAATTAATTCCTTTATAATTAAACATTGTCTTGTGTTAGAATTGAGATGGACATAAAACCACTCCAAAACCAGAAACATTAAAGGTAGTATCATACTTTGGTAGCATACCGAAACAGAAATCGTGACAGATTTACCTATAACTTACAGGGTATAAAGATGGTGATGGTGGAAACATACCGTTAAAGTTATTCTGCACGAAATGCTGTATTTATCCAGAAAGGAGTCAAACTAGTGATCAAAATTGTTTTGTTTTTTTTATCTTTTAAAGATCAAACAGAAAAGAAAAAAGACTTAAGAAATACCGTGGCCGTTTATTACTGTTTTCTCAAAAAGTGGGAACCGTATGGGACTGAAAATTTCACAGATGACTGTTACTGTATCTTCCTTGATATTTTTGCCCATGAATCTGAATTTCTTTGACAAAAACCAAAGTATGATACTACCTTTAAAACCCATCAGAATGCTGATAAACATTAAAGTGTTCTTTCAATTCAAGTTGTGAAAATGCTCCCGCCATTAACAAAATTTATCAAACGTCTGCAGGAAAAATCCTTCCATAATTTCGGGTTTTTATAAAAAAAAATCTTCACACGAGGAAAGTTTTCCATTTTTTTCGGGTAAGGTTCTTCTGGAATGTGACTGCCCCTTTAAATATCACACCAATCAATGGCCGTAGCAGCAGGCGCTAAGACGATGAGCGACGCAGCTATGCGTGGCATCGGGACCTGATTAAAGGAAATAATTCGCCTGGTTTTGTTATTAATCAATACAAATAAGGTGCGAATCAAATCGTCAGAGATAGTAATTGGTTTTTCGGCTGGGGAATAAAAATTGTTTCCCTGGCGGCCGCGCGCGGCCCGTGCGAAGCTCTGTGAAGGTGACGAGAGCCGTTTATACGTCTGCACGGGATTGTTTAATCGTAAAAAAAGGGCGGGAAATTGAGAGAAAATAATCTGGGGAAATTGGGCGTCAACTGAAACGCGTTACAGTAACTCATCAACAGTGATTCTTTTTTTTTTTTTTTTTTTTTTACACATTTTTGTTTAATAGCAGGATTATATATATATATGCAGCCTTTCAATCACTTTTACACACGTACAGGCCTCTATATATTTTGTTTTCCTCAAATTGCAGTTTGTTACATACTTCAATTGTATATTAAATTTTTTTTATCTGCCGCCAATGATGGATTCACACCAGACAAATTAATAGGCAAGTTGCTATGGCAACGGCCTTCAGCCTCTTTCAAACGTAAATTCGTCTTAATACGCCTAATGGAACATTTATTACGACGGCGTATACGGAAAATAACTAATTCACCAAAATTACATGAACAAGCTTTGTAATTTTTACACCTTTTCCCTTTTTTGGTTGAGATGTGTCACAAAAGACACTTTTTGCTTTAAAGGAAAAAGTCATTTGAGCGAGAAATGATTTAAAGGGATGGTACAGAATTGGTAAGACAAAATACACTTCAAGATCACAGATTAACTTACACAGTAATGATGGTGATGATAGGAGAAAACATCCCATGAAATGCTTTTGTCTGAAATGCCATATTCGTTGAGAAAAAAAATGAAACTATTTTCCGATTGAAATAAATCGCTTCGAAGCGTTTTATTCATTCGTTGAAATGTGTAAACGGGTTTTCACTATTTTCTCGTGACCCAGATGGCTGATTGACCTCAAACTTCTACAGGTTTGTCAGTTAAGGTATATGATGGATTACATAATGTGCTTTTACTGTCAGCAACGGTTTTATTGCAAAAACCAGTTCTGTACCATCCCTTTAAAGATGGAGAATAACGATTGGTAAAAAAATGAAACAAATACAAATCCTCGTTTATATGTCATATAAGAACTTTCCCATAATATACAATGGGGCTGGTTTTTGTTTATTATTTAGTAAAAAGTGGCTTAAAATTCACATCAATAAACTTCTAATATAGTGAGGGTTAATGATATGTTTACCTTAATTGGAGCTAGGTGAACACAATTTTATGTGAACATCTTATTTTTCGAAATCGTTGGTTTCTAGCTTTAAGGTCTCACCATTCAATCAAAGATTGGCATAAACACTAAACACCGAGCCCTATTTAGGTCATTTATGGCAGCTCGTGGCTCGAATTAAAATGTGAAAAGTGATGAGACCACAAACTCCCAAACACCTTGTGAAGTTATTTATGTAAATCTTGGAATATGTTTATTTGTGGTGGCACTGATCCTTCTCCTTAAACGCTCATAAAAACTGGCCGCTGCGAAAGAGCAAAACAAATTTAAGGGTTGGGAGCCCACACCAAAACTGATGAAAAACAACATCTCTCAAGAGGACTAGAAATTGAAGATGCTATCGCCGAATACTGTTGAGTAAAGCGCCGCCATCAATGCTTAAAGGTAATTTATTTGTCAAAGAAACGCTGATTCACGGACACAAATATCAAGATACAGCAACAATCATCTGTGAAACTTCCAGTCCCATACGGTGCCCACTTTTTGAGTAGACAGTTAAAAACACACACACGGTATTTTCAAATCTTTTCACATGATATTTGATCTTCCCGAGATCAAAATTGTTTTGGTCAATTGTTTTCTGGATGAATACAGCATTTCGACAGAAAATGTTTAACGGTATGTTCTACCATCACTATCTTTATAACCTGTAAGTTATAGGTAAATCTTTATAGATTTCCGTTAGTGTAAGTTGCCTTTTAGGGGCGGGGAGAGGGAGCCGTAATTTCTCGCGAGATTTCACGGTATTTGCTCCATTTTTTAAAGGGAGATCTCTCCGGGGAGGAGTTAAGCTCTGTCACGGCTCGGCTCGGCTGTCGATTTAACAGACTAAGGACGTGGTCATGCTTGGCTAGGTCTGTTTCTCGGTTGACTGGTCTTGACAAACACGGTGCAAAAAACATGTTCTTTGCTGGCGATTATTGCGTGTAAAAATACAAATAATCATAGCCTATAATGATAAATCACAGACTGAGACGTGACATGCATAATACTTCATGGTTTTTGTTGACTGAAACAGGAATGGAACCCACCACCTCTGAGTTAACGTTCCAGTGTCGCGACCATCTGAAGAAAACAAATCCAGACCTATATAGTAGGGGGTTGAGACTTCGAGTAATCAAAACAATTTGGCATAAAAGGGTTGCCATGAGTTAAAGGCAGCGTACAGGATTTGCAAGGCCTCCAAAAAATGTAATGAGTTTGAAACAGAAAATGGACTCAACAGTTCCTAAACAGTGCAAACAGTCACCATGGGAAATCTTGGTTCATCAAGGAAATCAAGATTTAGTGTCTTTTAAATAGATCGTTCGTCCGACTTAAAGGTTTACTGTAATCAAACACATCTGAAGTTAAATACATCTGTTTTGTTATAAAACTCAACCTGTCTATCTGTGTTTACGCTAAAAATATTGTATATAGAAAAAGGAGGTATTTTAGACCCACAATTTAGCACCCCACTTTTCGCGACGAAAAATCTTGCATGCGTCACATGCAGAACACCACGCAGTATATTGTGGTGCGAGCCTATACTAGTTCTGTAGGTGACGTCACACGCTATTGTTGCATGGATCGGTTCTAAAGAAACTTTTTTGGGGGGCGGGGCATATGTACTCATAATTTCGTAACTTTTTGTGAAAATTAAGCACTTACGTAAACATATAAATGTATATAGTCATTAATTATGTATTAAGCAATGGTTTTAAAGCATTTCATCCCTTTCCCAAATTTGATTACAGTAAACCTTTAATATAATTATACTGACTTCGATATAGCGCCCTCGCGCGACCAATTATTAGGTACATCAGCGATTTTATGCCAGTGAGCTTTAACAACAAAACCGTACATGATCACTTGTATAAAAAAAAAATTTAAAAGAGAAAGAAAAAGAAGAAACAAAGTAGCGTATAAATCTGTTTATTTACATCTGTATCTGTTTAATATCTCTGTCTCCAGAGATCACCAACCACTCATTAAAGTGAAATATTAAGATAATAAAAAAAAATTGTATACACATCAAAAACAGACAAAAAGGGTGGATAAATCACCGGGGGGCATACGGTTTGCATGGTGGAGCGTTTATATCATTGGCATGATTAGATGTATATACTCGGCGTGAAATATAAACCCGTCCGCCGCCGATTAATCAGGTTTCTGCACGGTCATAAATTCGCCGTTGACTTCGCCGTAAACTCATCATCACCGACCATTATGGTAAAGCGATTAAATAACGCATTATATCGCTCATGGAATTGACAACTAAAGGGACGGAAACTCGTATTACGCATCAGCCACTGATTAATTAAAAAAAATAACCAATTTTGGGGGGTTTTAAAACATGTAGTTGGTGTTTGGTTTCAGCTCAGTTTTTTTGCGGTCGTGTCTTCTTCTCGGCTTGCTTAATTAAATACCAGTGGGGACTGTCGGGTACCCGGGAAGCAAATATGCGAAAATAATCAAAGCGATTTGCTAACCTGGTTTAAATTTTCCAGACAATGTTTGTTTGGTCTTTTGTTGGGGGAGGGGAGCTGGGGAGGTTCGTTAATTTTCTCTTTTGAATTCAGTGTGGTCGAGGGATATATAATTTGGTATATATACCGTCTTTAAAGGTAATATCATACTTTGGTTTTCGTCAAAGAATGCAGATTCATGGGCATAATTATCAAGGAAGATACAGTAACAGTCATCTGTGAAACGTTCACAATGTTTGCTTGGGCTTTTGTTGAGAGGGGTGGGGGTAATTTTCTCTTTTGAATTCAGTATGGTCGAGGGATATATAATTTCTTATTTACCGTCTTTAAAGGTAATCTCATACTTTGGGTTTTTTGTCAAAGAAATACAGATCCATGGGCATACATATCAAGGAAAATACAGCAACAGTCATCTGTGAAATATTCAGTCCCATTACGGTGCCCACTTTGTGAGAAAACAGTGAAAAACGGACACAGTATTTCTTAAGTCTTTGAAAATAATTGTGGTCACTAGCTTTACTCTTTTCTGGATACATTTTAACGATATGTTTCTACCATCACCATCTTTATACCCTGCAGTAAGTTATAGAAAAAACTATGAAGAATTCTGTTTCAGCATGCTACCAAAGTATTATACTACCTTTAAGATACATTATAGCGTTGATTATGATCCTTTCGTTTTTTTTATTATGATGGGGAGGATTTGTAATGTATACATTTCTTTACCGATCTACCTAATTTGTGGAGAGGAGTGTTTTGGGGATTGGAGTTTGATGGACAAGACAAGGCGGTATGGTTGACTGGTAATGAATGGCCTCACCATCTGACAGACAAGAAAAAGATAGTGATACGAAATTACTTAATATTTTACTATATGAGTACCGGAGCCTGAGCCTGAGCCTGAGCCTGAGCCTGAGCCCGTTTCGAAAAGGCCCTTAGAAAGATCGTCAACTTACTAAAAACTGAGATTAATTATCAGGATAAGACGACTTTCCTTCTTTTTTTTTTTACATTTGCTGATGACTAAAAAGCCAGATAAAATTTGTCAGGAAATGTATTTATTTATCATTCGTTTGATTATTTTTTCCCCAGAAAATTAAGTGATGACATTTCAGGCAACCACAGATCTTCTGCTTTTTATGTTGTTGCCTTGTCTTCCCACTTAATGAGTAGGCGCAAACGGAAGTATTTTGTATTTAAATTAGGAGGATTTCCTCTAAAGAATCCCCAAAATAACCCTTTTATGTATTTTTCGAATTACCATATAAATTACACAGAATGAAATTGAACGAAAAAAAATGTAATCCCCACAGAATGAAAGATGATGATGACGTGTGGTACTGTAATTACTAAGTTTAAAGGCAGCGTATAGAATTTGCAAGGCCTCCAAAAAACAATTATTGGGTTTGAGACAGAAAATGGACTCAACAGTTCGTAAACAGTGCAAACCGCCACCGTGGGAAATCTTGGTTCATCAGATGCTGGGTTTTTCAAGGAAATCAAGATTTAGTGTCTTTTAAAAAGATCATTCGTCCGAACGATTTAGTAGCATTTCGAAAGCGTGGTGTAACCGTGAAGGATTCGGAGGGGTGGCGTATTATTTCGGCCGTATTTCTGCTTTCCAGATGAACAAAGCTTAAAAATTACAAATGAAACAACGTCTGTAAGGAAGTTTAAGACCTTCACTTCTGCTTAAGTACCAAATTCAGCCAAAACGCACATCTTTGCAAATCCTATATGCTCCCTTTAATCAACGTGTATGATACATTATATACGTCCATTATGATGATTATTATTACCTTTCATGATTTACATCTGCTTTGTAGTCAAAGTGATCCTAAAGATGTCAACACGAAAATACACAAACGTGATTGATGGTGCACTGGTTTTCAGTCATTAACATAACACTGATGAGATAGAACAAAATTGGGCATAAAAAGCACGGACGTAAGAGAGATTTTAGTAAAAAAAAAAAAAACCTATTCGGCGCAAGGATTTTTTTTTATAAAATTGAATCCGCTGATATAGAGTTATAATATTCTGGGCACCAGAAATCTTCTCAATTCTTTGTTTACTAAACATTAATCAAAATTATTTCACTGCTTTAGACACCGAAAATAAGTCCTATGATAGGGATTGGGACATGGCCTTTCTTGACTCGGTTTAGAGTTTGGGATGACATTCTATCACAGGTGTGATGTTGGATCGGGTAAAGTGTGGGCGCTGGACTGTACTTTTAGTTTTACCGATAACGTCCTATTAGTCGAGGAGCAAAGTTCTGAAAACCCTCTTTTTAAGGAGTTGGCTCAACACCCACTACATCTATGGTTTGACTTCATAAAATGGAAGTTAATATAACCATTCACAGCGTTGCTAGGTACTATGTGGCTTCAAATTGTGGTATCACTATTGAGAAAATGTGGTATCATTTGAGGATCAACAAAAAACAAGATTCACTTTTCCACAATGCAACTGAAAAAGGGGCGTGGTCGTATTTTCTGCCCCCAAGTCCTTGATATGTATTTTGGTGAATGATTATGTGATTATATAATTAATAATCCATTCACAAAATTAAAAAAATTAGTCAGAAACATGAGCTTAAACCCATTTGTTGAATTTTCGTTTGTTTTTCTTGATTTTCTTTTTGGGGGAAAATATTACAATATTTTGGGGGATATACACAAAAGTGCAACCACAATTTGAGGTCACATAGTACCTAGAAATGTTCCCTGAGGTCTGCTCCATCAATTTCTTAAGTCAGACCTTAGATGTGGTCGGAGTTGAGAACTCTAATTTTTTCATGGTCCATGCTCCCTGTCTATATAAACGTAATCGAGCAAGAAGCCACCAGTGAAAACAAACAAACAAAAAGACAAACAAAACTCAAAAACAAAGGACGACACTTTTATCCCCAATCATCTAGTTTACAAACTTCACATCCAAAAAGTTATGAAAGTGATAAGAAAGTAATATCGGGTTTTTTTCAGAAAAAAAAACAACAACAACAACATAAACCTCATTCCTTTAAAAAGAAAATATCAGATTCGTAAAAAAAAAATGCTTTTTCACAACCGAAATCAGACTGTGTGATTTTTTCCTTTAGTTTTAATTTTGCATTTTCTTTCTAAATATTCCGGAGGGATGTATGGATTTTACAAATACATGTAGCATACTTTCAGATCGAAAGATAATCCTTTCCATTTTTGGCTATGTACAGTTTCAGATCGAAACTTAATCGATTGCAACGTCACAGCCCGAGTTTTTGCCAACCAACATGGTGGAAACTATGAAGAGCCATCAAAGCCAGACATAAAAAATTACCACAATTTGAACACAACGTTTCATAAACATAGACAGATATTGCTGAATGTAATGGAAACAACACAAGCAATGATGGTATGTATTTTGTACAGCGATGGAAAGTTTGCCAAAACGTTGAATTTGGTCACACCGTCTTTCGAGAAGACAACATTTTGGCTGCCCATACTAATCACGAGTCAATGTTTGTAATCAAACGAAAGGTCTATTATAAAAAAGATCGTCTTTCTTTTATATTTCCTATGTATATAGTTTCGGGGAGTGGAGCACACAGCATGATCACGCCCTCTAACATCACCTCGGCGTTAGGTGAGGAGCTTCTTATGGATGAGTTGATGTACAACCGGCGCCGCCAGGTACATGCAGTAAGCATCACACCGTTCCTTTGTTCATTTCTTTCAGTTTGATTTACATTCAGAGGGACAGTATTTCTGTTTTACTCAAAAACTAGGTGAATAATAACATGGTGGTCAATTTTAAAGGTAGTATCATACTTTGGTAAGAAACCAAAACAGAAATGTTCACAGATTTACCTATGGGCAGTTCCGTAATTATGTCAACCAAATCGTCAAAATTTAAAAATCGTTAAAATACCAAGGTTTTCTTGCTGGTTTTCTTTACTTTGGTTCGTCTTCCAAACAAATCTCTATCAGTTTCAATCAAAGGTCTGTACACTTCAGAGCACTTGTGATGAAAACGCAAGCACCTGAATACATACACTTTCTGTGAATACGTCCGCAACGGGGGTGTTTTTGTGATGTGCTGCGCAAACCGAGAATGGGATTGGAATAAAATGTTCAGGTTTTATACTTCTATCGGAGATACTTAAAATGCATCTGCTCAAAATCCAAAAGCCTCAATAAATTTGAAGTTCTGGGTTCTCAAATTCTCTGAAATGCACGTCCGCAACTACGGAACTGCCCCTATAACTTACAGGGTATGAAGATGGTGATGGTAGAAACATACCGCTAAAATTGTCTGCCTGAAATGCTGTATTTATCAAGAAAAGAGTAAAACCAGTACCAAAATTATTTTTGATCTTTTAAAGATAAAAAATAACAGAGAAAAGACTTAAGAAATACTGTGGCTGTTTTTCACTGTTTTCTCAGAAAGTGGGCACTGTACGGGACTGAAATTTTCACAGATGACTGTTACTATATCTTCCTTGATATTTTTGCCCATGAATCTGAATTTCTATGACAAAAACCTATACATTTCTATGTATGATATTACCTTTAGAAAAAAAATCCAGCATTTTCTAGAAAGTTTGTAAAAAAAACAATAAAAAAAAACAAAAACAAGCAAGCAAAACAACAATAAAAACAAAGACAGAACAAAAACAGACTACCCCGAACTGAGAACAGTAATTTGTCTACATATTTACCTCCCTGAGTAATTTATAAATTATTGCCAACTAAAGTTGAGACAATTTCAACTGAAATGCTCCCCCAAAAAAGGAGTGAACAAAAATTGACAGAGTATGAGGATAAGAATTACAGTATTTGGTCAAATGAGGGCGCTATAGGCCTACCGAAAGAAAACGACCCTATTCGTACACTTCTAAGGCTGCGACCGAATATAACTCACAAGTCTATGGAAATGGCTGTAGTCACTGGCTAGTGGCTGCCAAAGGTACACTTGTAATTTGCAGCCGCAGCCAGAGAATTGGGACACGGCCTAATATTGACGTTACATTACAAATGTAGTCAATTGAGCCCAAATCCAATGCATTCTACTTCAATACTTCGCCTAAATATGACCTCAAAAGATGGAGTCTATAAAACTGAACAATAAGTCAGCTTTTGCAAATTAGGCTTGCCCTTCACCGACGTGATGAATGAGCACTGCATACTCGGTGCTTGTGAGAGCACGTGAAAAAATCACATGCTGGTTCAGGTGGGATTCGAACCCACGACCTCCTGCTTTCAGCTTTTGAACACAAATCAACGGGGTACAAACATAAAATAACGCATCATTGTAAATGCCCATTCGTTTAAAATCTACCTAATCAAAAATTCTCACCAGCGTGACGGAGGTTAGTCAGCAGTCCTATCATGAAATGTTTTAGAAAGGATCGCAGAAATTCACTTGGTTTTTTTATAATGATGTGCGTGCTTCCAATATGGTGGTCAGAATTAGACAACGACTTGTTCATCAAGTGCCAACGTTAGGGTTGCACCCAAGTAAATAAACTCCCATAGACAACAATGATAAATCCTAATACATGTACTTCAAAAATCATTTAAAAAATACTCAGAACTCTCAGGTGTTCAAGTTGCACAGACAAAAATTAATTATGATGAACATGTCACCTTTCATTTTCTTTTCATTTTATGGTGGGTTGACCATTGAATTTTTGAGATATACTTATTCTCAGCTGACCACCGCTAAAGCAAGGTATGGATCACTCCAGTCAAAGAAGCCATTTAAAAAAAAAATTCCCTCTGCAAACCGGCTGAAATAGACACACTTTCTCACCCAATTGCATCACAAAATGGTCATAAATGGAAGCCCAGAGTCCAGGCAGGAGGTCCAGTGCCATATTTCTTCATTCCGTCAGTTTCATAGATCTCAAAACTCTCTCATTTATAATATATTGAGTGCTTAACTTTTATTAATGAGCTCGGCGGATGGATTTTGGGACTATTTACTTGGGTGCACCCTTAGGGATGCAACTTCCGTGCAGCGTACTTCATTTATTCTTTCTAATTACCGATCCCTGTCATTACAATTATCAATTGTTCCTCCTAATACAGATCAATTTCCTTTCATGATTTTCTTCTTTTTCTTATTCCTTTTCCAGCGACGTAACCGAACTACTTTCACCCCGCAGCAGCTAAGTGAACTGGAGACGCTGTTCTCCAAGACGCATTACCCCGACGTATTCGTCCGCGAGGACCTGGCCATGCGCATTAATCTCACGGAAGCCCGCGTACAGGTAAGGATGCGTTAAAGTTAAAACCTTGTTGTCTAACTTACTAAAAATTTCATTAGACAGTGAACAAAGACAATTGACTTGAGGAGGATTCGAACCAGCGACATCTGGAATACCCTACCTCCGCGGTGTTCTCACCAACTAGCTATGCAGCCCAATGTTGGTGGCGTCCTTAATAGTCAATTATCTTTGTTTGTTTGGCAGTCAGAAGCCATGAAACCACTCACATACCGCTATATCCCAAGGATCATTATTTTCGAGATACGCGCAGCATTAGCAATGCTGCAACCTGAGAAACAGTTCATGGGGGATCACTCAGAGAGGATGCGGCTTTTTAACCAATATAATCATAACAAAACAACAAGGGAAACTGACTATCAAGTTTACTAATCAAATAACCACAAGGTAAACTGACTATTAATCAAATAACCACAAGGGAAACTGACTGAATTTAAAGTCATTGAAAAGTGAACAAAGAAAAATTGACTGGAGCGGGATTCGAACCGGCGACCGTCCTGAATACCGTACAGGTATTAAGTTTCCTGCATGTTATCAACACAGCAAAATTCACGATAAAGAGCGGTTACATAATTAAATGTTTCATGAGTTTTGTAGTCAACTCTTGACACTATGTTGCATTCTGTTGCATTTTACAGGATGGGTACTTTGGTACAGAATGTGTGTTTTATACCTCCATATTTGAATGTACTACATGTAGTTCACTACACAGTGTGCAACAAAATCAACTCTTGCTACTGTGTTGCATTCTGTTGCAGTTTACAGGATGGGTACTTTTGTACAGAATGTGTGTTTTATAACTCCATATTTGAATGCACTACATGTAGTTCACTGCACAGTGCAACAAAAATCAACTCTTGATACTGTGTTGCATTCTGTTGCATTTTGGTACAGATGCGTGTTTTATTCTTCCATGTTTGGGTGTACATGTACTAGTTCACTGCACAGTGCAACAAAATCAATGCTAGAGAATTACTGTGTTCATTGGACCCAGTTTCTTGGTTGTGGGTAAAAAGTGTTCGCGTAATTGGGACTAGCGAACATAATTTAGGGCTTGCTTTGTGGGTGGTGTATTTTTGGCCCCAAAAGGGCTTAATGTCTGAGAACTTAGTTGTAAATTTGTGTAAAATATAAATTGGTGTCGTCTGCGTGCAGTCATTCTGGAGTAAAGTCGTAGGATGATCTTCCAGTCACGATTTGGAAAGGGTTCGTTGCGACAGTGTTGCATTCTGTTGCATTTTTATCGCCTCTGGCACTGTCCTTGGATGGTTAGATTCTTGGGGTAATATGAAGAAGTTACGTATGAATATTCATAGATCATGACTGATTCGTTTTTTTACGGTCTTCGTCTCAGGTTTGGTTCCAGAACCGCCGGGCCAAGTGGCGCAAGATGGCCCGCCAGCGCCTGGGCATCGACCCGTGGCGATCCCGCCAGATCACCGGTAACTACGCGGCTGCCGCCGCCACCGCCGCCGCCGGTAACGCCGTCAGTTTCGCCGGCAACCCCTGGCTGGCCGCGGCCGCTGCGGCCGCCGGAGCCGTCCGGCCGCCGGCCCTCACGCCCAACTCGGCCGGGTTTCTGTACAACGAATCCATGGCGAGGGCCGCGCACAACTCCTTAAGAGAAAGGTAAGGTTTTTTTTAATGACTCGCAGAACCTTCTTCGATCGGAATTTACGACAGCGAGAGAAATTATTTAGGTTCTAGGCGTTCTCTAGGCATTTTCAGTCAACCAATCAACATATTGGGCCATACCGACCATTGCTGGGCTGGTTTATCAACAAAAGCAGGGTCATTGTTTAGAGTGACCAGGGGCCAATTTCATAGAGCAGCTTAAGTACAAAATTGTGTTGAAGAGGCTTCCTTGATCAAACAGGATTATCGACAATGCGATGTTTACTGCTTTCGTCTTGTATTCGGCCATTGTTTGCTGAGCATAACATTCACAAGGAGTTTTGGCTGGCATAATGGCATAATGGTCTCCTGATGAGGACTAGAGCATGCTAGTCGAAACGTTGAGACCTTAAGTGCGAACGAAATAGACGTGCGAAAGTACGAACGATTATTACATGGTGTTTCCGCAAACCGATCCACATACCAATTGTCACCATGCAAAGCCTCAAATCTCTCTCATAATAATTTCGTTTACCAAGGTTTTTGGTGCTTAAGCAGAATTTCGTGCTTAAGCAGCTCTATGAAATTGGCCCCACAGGTGCACGAAGTTAGTGGACTCGGTCCACGACTTCGATGGACCCAACGATTTTTTTCAAAAAGACATAGGACACAATCTTGATACAAATAACACCTTGTAGCCAAAATGAAAAGACTTCATTGAAGATACTTATTGGTTTTTATAATCGCTTACCTTGTTTGTACATTATACAGCATGCTCGCAGTTGCCGCCCTCAGGGAAGGCGCCGGGATTCCACACCTCCACACGGGGCTCCCTCTGTCGGCCTGTGGCTGCCACATGACCTCCTCCGTGACCTCCAAAGACACCAAGGACGACCTCTTGGGCGCCCCCAGCGGTGACCTGCCGGGAACGTTCAGCTCGTGCAGCGACGACAGCGTCAGCAGTTCCAGCGTGGCGGCGTTGCGACTCAAGGCCAAGGAGCACGCCGACCTGGTCCACCGGGAATCGTCTGCAAAAAACCGCGAAAATGTCTGAGTGGTTAGAACTTTGCTGTGGGCTCTTTGCAAAACGCCCGATCCGGGTCTAAGTCCGGGTCCGGGTCCGGATCCGGCTTCGGTTCCGGGTCCATTCCGTACAAGCACCTATTTTAAACAACGGCTATCAAAATAGAAGATTCTGGTTGTTGGAATTAGATAGGCATAGGCCTACTGCTTCCAACAAGAAAATGAGCTTCAGCTACAACGAAAAACCTCTATAACCAGCATATTCAGGTTTAGGAAGACGGAGACGAAGCCAGAGCCTGAATTCGAAGCCAAGGTTTCGAAAAGGCTCAGATTGAAATAATGTTAAAACTCAGTCAGTAGTGTATAATTTCGATCCCCTTTTCTTTAAGAATTTGTGGTGGCACAATTCAGAACGTGTATATAGAACGAAGGGGCAAGAATTCTGACATTGTTACCAATTGTGTCCAGCACTTATACATGTACATACTTTGGAGAGTCTTGAAAGTTCACAGAAGAATATGGCCGTGTCCCAATTCTCTGGCTGCGACGGCAAATAACACACAAGTCTATGGAAATGGCTGCAGTCACTGGCTAGTGGCTGTCATAGGTACATGCGTAATTTGCAGCCGCAGCCAGAGAATTGGGATAGCCTGCCTATACGATTTTGTGTGCATTATGTTACATATTTAAAGGGTCTCTGCAATAGGAATATTATGGCTTGAACTTGTGCCAAAAAGTAACCGTTTTATGGGACCTGTGATTTTACCCACTTCCTCACACTGTTTCAGGGTTAATAGCAGTTTTGGGGGGTTTATATATGCTAATTAGAATTCCCATATTCATGAGCAAAACTGTGATGTCATCTGGGTAACAAAGAGTAGGCCCTAGTAACCAAATTGATTTATGCACGAAAAGTTGGGTTGTTTTATAGGTTTTTTGACAGACCCTTTCCTCCTCAATGGGTTTTATTGTGTCGAATATGTTCCTTTCACTCAACTGGTGGTGTCATTACTTTTTGTCAAACCATTTCTGCGGGGCAAGCTTGCCTCTTCATTTTTTATATTTTTGTCATTATACTTTTGCTGTTGGTTCCCCCCATGAGCATGCATGAAAATCCCCCATTTTGGAAACCCATTCAAATGAAAACCAAATGCTAGTTCGAAACCAAAATAAGACTTGCCATTCATTATCTGTCAGTATATTCTCTGTATGAAGGCAATAAAATATAAACCTGACTGAAAAAAAGCACTGCAGGAACCCTTTAAATCATCAAGATTTAGAATTTCAAAGGCCTATTTAGGTACTTTTGGCCGTCCAAGGCAAACATTGTGGTACATTCATGAAGAAAAAGATCAATTTCTCTTGAACTACCAGGTTTTGTTCATTATTTTGTGATGTCAACAGTTACGCGTGCAATATGGCAAAGTATTGAACGATTTTTCATTTAAGATTTTATTGGAATAATAATGGTATTCATAAAGAATACCATTCACAATACGTGCAGTCCTAATGAGTAAACACGCACTAAATGTATAGCCTTCATGAAATGTTATGTCATTGTTTATTTATTTATCAATTAATTTGTTTGAAATTCATGCTTGGAGTTAGGAGGGTCTGACGTTTTGATCCTATAGCAGGATCTTTCTCAAAACTATGACTATGCCTGCTTTATGGTCGAAACGTCTGGCCCTCCTAACTCCAAGCACTTGATATAATCATTTCAGGTCATTATTTTGGGTTGCCGAAAAATTGCAGCAGTTTACTTATACTTGTATTTAAAATTCATCTAAGCATCAAAATTATCAATGGATGGAGAGGAAATTGGAAAAACGTAGCCATGAGTCACCACAAATGGTAAAGTGAACCACGATATCATTGTGTGGTAATTTAATCATTTCTCTCTCACTAAAACAATGACAGGGGCCTACGGGTGCAGAGCAGTAAATAGGTCCAAATCAGTCCGCGGAGCTCATTAATGTTTTGTATACCCTCAATTTTCTTTTAATAAAATCATTTGCTGGGCCCTACATGGGAAGTCTTGTAGAGAAAATGGATGGAACCCGGTCGCCAGAGTTTGTACTTTCAACTTTGAGCTGTTTGGATGAAATCAGGCAAGTCGCTCTACCTTGGCATGTAGGGGAGGGGTTCATTTTTTTTAAGTCCGGCACCAGTCAACATGGCCGTTTTCAAGGTATTTTCCTTTAGGTGGATATTTTTCAAAAAGTCATCGGTAACCCTATAGAAAATTGAAAGGAAAATGAAAATTGAAGTTTGCAGCTTCATTTTGGTGTATAGCTTGAGTGTCTGAGAAACTTCCGAGTATTTGTAATCATTTTTTTTAATTGGCCATTTAGCATGGAGCCTATGGGAAATTATTTACTGGTCTGCACACCTATGTAGAAAGAACCCAGAACCAATTTGCCTAACTATAGAGGGCGCTGTGACCTCTATCATAATCAACACAAACATTGTTATTAATGTTACTTTGGCCTAAATTGCTGGAGCTTAAAAGTGCAATATTAAAATATGATTTGACAGTTCGTCATTCATATTCCTACTTTATAAATGTGGTACATTTTGATACGTTTAAATCAAACTTGCTCTAACTTTGCCCCACACTCAGTGTCTAAGGGCCTGTTTGTTTAATGCACAGGATCACGACATTTGCGGATCCGGATCCCATTTTAGCGTACCCTAGCATAGGAGGTGGATCCCTAAATCTGGGATCTTTTGCGTGAAACAAACAGTCCCTAAGTAAAATAGTGGATGCGATCATCCTCCGAAGTTGGACCAAACATGGCGAACTAACATGCCTCAATTGGTGTATCGTGCCGGTATAGACAAAATATTATCCTTTGGTCCAAATATCACCGACGTCATTCATAGCGCCCTCATGGGACTGAATGGGGAAAATTCTAAATAATACATACTAATGCGCCGTATTTTTGAACGCAAGAGGGCGCTGTTAGTTACAAATGTATTTACTTTCTGGGGGTATGGTCCGATTAATTGTCAATTGAGCAGAGGTCATTTACGGACAATTTTGTCTTTTGGGATACGATAGAAGTGTATATTGTTACTACGACATTTACGAGTTGTATTCTGACACACCGGTACACAACAACAACGCATTGTCAAATGACCCCCGGAAGTAATTCGAAGCGCCCTCACTCGTTCAAAAACACCGCGCATTATACAAGCATGTCCACAGAGAACTCATCAAGTAAATATTTCGGTTGTATAAAATCGTTTTTTGTGTTAGGTACTTTTTTTCAGTGCTGGCTTTGTATATACTTAGATATCAAAATACTGATCTGCACGTAGGACCATCACTGTATCTTAGTATTTCTGTTTTTCGTTTGACACTTTTGTTCAGAAATAAATAAGATAAACATATTCTATTTTGTCTTTTTCTTGTCTGTTTGTCTAACAAATGAGTTCTAACTCCTAAGGCCATTGTCAAATGAGTAAATAATAACAGGCGTTAAAGGTAATATCATATTTGGTTTTTATTACGAAAAGTTAATAAAAGCAATCTACGAATGGTTCATCAACTATAAAATGGTTGATTATGGTTCGTTATGCGACGAAAAGTTGATAAAAGCAAACTACGAATGGTTCATCAACTATAAAATGGTTGATTATGGTTTCGTTATTTTACGAAAAGTTGATAAAAGCAAACTACGAATGGTCTATCAACTATAAAATGGTTTATTATGGTTCGTTATGCGACGAAAAGTTGATAAAAGCAAACTACGAATGGTCTATCAACTACAAAATGGTTGATTATGGTTCGTTATGCGACGAAAAGTTGATAAAAGCAAACTACGAATGGTTCATCAACTATAAAATGGTTGATTATGGTTTCGTTATATTACGAAAAGTTGATAAAAGCAAACTACGAATGGTCTATCAACTATAAAATGGTTTATTATGGTTCGTTATGCGACGAAAAGTTGATAAAAGCAAACTACGAATGGTTCATCAACTATAAAATGGTTGATTATGGTTTCGTTATATTACAAAAAGTTGATAAACTTACTACGAATGGTCTATCAACTACAAAATGGTTTATTATGGTTCGTTAAGCGACGAAAAGTTGATAAAAGCAAACTACGAATGGTTCATCAACTATAAAATGGTTGATTATGGTTTCGTTATATTACAAAAAGTTGATAAACTTACTACGAATGGTCTATCAACTACAAAATGGTTTATTATGGTTCGTTAAGCGACGAAAAGTTGATAAAAGCAAACTACGAATGGTTCACCAACTATACAAAATGGTTGATTATATGATTCGTTAATCGTTACACTACGAAAGGTTGGCAAAAGCAAACTACGAATTTTAATGGTTAATGTACTACAAAATGGTTGATTGCGGTTCATACTGTAAATAAAGGCCACCAGCGTGCCAATAGAATGGTTGATTATTGGTTTAATATACATTTAAGGTCCACTACGTAAAATGGTCGATCTACTAGTAAAATGGTTGATTATGGTTCACATGATGCATGCTGCCAAGGCCAAGGCCGGTTGTTAAGTGCACACACAATACATGTATCTTTTTTACCCAGAAATCATCAGATTTTCATATAAACTTATTGCTCCAACCCCAAAACTTTGTTTGTGTTACATACAGTCTAGATCGAAGATTCGCGTTTGAATTTTGAGTTCAGACTGGACACGCGCAAAGCACATGGCAGCACGGTGCGGTATGTCTGATCTGTGCAGATCAATGGGTATCACGTTGGTTCTGCTGTTAACGTGACCTATACAGGGTGAAGATTCAACTGCGAAAACCTAAAATAAGTGTTGGGAAATTTGAGTCCAAACTGGCGGCCTTGAACCGGCCTCGGCCCATTTTCCGAGGCCAGGAGGTGTCGAGGCCAAGGCCAAGACCGAGTCATCACACAGCAAGGCCGAGGCTGAGACCAAGGTCATCCAAAACCGGCCTCGATCGAGACCTCCAACACTGGAAACTAGTGGAACTTATTTGATGTTCTGGTATTGTCTGTCCGCTTTGTGGATAACTGCAGTCGCGGTATTTTCTGAGCTATCGTCCTCTGGCTTGACGTAGTCATATTGGAGACTTTCGTCGCCGATCGCGACCTGGACGTCCTCATATTGGGAACTTCTGTCGCCGACCTCGGCCGACTCGATGTCCTCGTATTGGGAACTTCTGTCGCCGACCTCGGCGGCTGCGTCGAAGTACGTGTGACGCACGGACGATGGAGATGCTGCAGGAGTTAGTTCCGTGTACTCTCCACCACCAGCCTCTACTGGTTGGACTTGGAGCTCCGTGTACTGACCGGCTGTCACGGTCGCTACCTCGGCTGCTTTCCTCTTAAGGATCTCGCGTCGTCTGGCAACGAGGAGGCAGATGTTGAGGAGGACAGCGATGGCGAGGAGGACGAAGAGAGTGGCAGCGATGGCCAACCAAGGATGTGGAACGTGGGTAACGGTGACACTAGTGGGAAAAGTGTCCGTTGACCGGCTGGATGGAACGGAATTCACGATTAAGTTTAAACATGTAGCATCACCTGCCACATTGTTTCCGTCCCTCAAGAGCAAGCACAAGTAAACGTTGGAGCGAAGTTGTGAAATCTGAACGATATCTAGGACCTCAATGATCTCCATTCCCTCACTTGACGTCGAATTTCTGACCAGGTTTAATCCCAGTCCCGATTGCACAACGGATCCGTTCCTTGCCAAAGTATTGATTTTGCCATTACCTAAAGGGCCTGCCCACTCCACGATGTCACCCTTCTTAAAGTTGGTAATACGACATTGTAGTTGGACATTGTCGCCCTCGTTTATAGTACGTCCCACAGGCGATATTTGGGTCAGGTTCACTGTTGGTAATATAACTTGGCCTTCAACGCCAATTACACACATCAACAGAAGCAGAAACATTAACATCATGGCCCCTCTATCAACAGCTAAGGGCTAGACAACTATAAATCTCAACCGAATTACGAGTATTGAAGATTCACAAATGAAATCGACACTAAAAACTGCTTTGGTTGTCACTGCCGATGTTACAATGGCAAAGTGAAAGTTGCTTTATCATGCAAGCAGTTTTGTTCCTGGTATCAAACAAACACGCACTGGTATATACGCCATATCCTCATAATATTATAATGCGAGCACATTGCAGTAGAAACATAACACCTACACACTGGAGCACAAACCGGAGGGCATGGCAAAATGCTCTCTTTCCTGTTTTCTAGAATGGTGAGCGTCCGATGTTGTTTGGAAATATCAAATCAGTGTCGGCCATTGGCGAGATTTTGCGTAGCAGGCATCCGAATTCTAACTCACCAGGAACTAAAAAAGTGCTAAAAATCCCATCTGATAGAAGCGTTTAGGCACTTTTCCCCAAAAAATACTTAAAACAAATGGTTAACATTTGTAAAGGGTTGATTCATGATGCGCTTTTCAAAAAATAAAAGATTGCAACGAACGCATCCTTACAAACAAAAACAAACGCGGCGGAACAGAACGAAAAACAAAAACATACAAGATTAAAGGTACAGTACAGGATTGGTAACACACCCAAACAGTAATGTTCACAGATTTACATATAACTTCCAGGGTATGAAGATTGTGGTGGTAGAAACCTACCGTTAAAATATTTCCGCCTGAAATGGTGTATTTATCCAGGAATTAGTCAAACAACACCGAAAACAGTTTTGATGTCGGGGTAAAAGATCAAAAACATTCTTCATGTTTTATAAGAAAAACTGAGTTTTCGCTATTTTCTCGTGACTCAGATGTCCGATTAAGCCCAAATTTTCACTGGCTTATTATTGCATGTATATATAAGGCTGGATCAGACAACGTGTGAGTGCTGTTCTGGGACCCCTACAAAAATGTATTATATTATACCTTTAACTGTTGTAACACAACAATTTGTTGTTTACTCATTTCATAACCCATCTGGTAAGTTGGTTAGATTGATACATCTGCGTAATGTGCGTATATGGACATTCATTTGAATGCATTAGCCTATGGAAAATACCCATGGACTCAAAATAGGCTTTATAACTAGGAAATCTGCAGGAAAGGATTGCCATTTATGGCAATTCGGGAAGAATAATATTTATGTTACCAGACTGCATCCTTTCCTGTACAACAATGAAATGCAGTATCACTATAGAGAAGCACATTCCAATTGCACAGAGCTATTGCAGGTAGTATCATACTTTAGTAAGAGACGAAAACAGAAATTTTCACAGATTTACGTATAACTTTCATGGTATGAAGATGGTGCTGGTAGAAACATACCGTTAAAATTTTTCCGCCTGAAATGGGGTATTTATCTAGAAATTAGTAAAAAAAAAAGACTGAAAATCTTTTTGATCTTTTAAAAGATCACAAATAAAAGAGAAAAGACTTAAGTAATACTGTGGCCGTTTTTCACGATTTTCTCAAAAAGTGGGCACCGTATGGGACTGAAATTGTCACAGATGACTGTGATTGTATCTTCCTTGATATTTTTGCCCATGAATCTGTATTTCTTTGATAAAAACCAAAGTATGATACTACCTTAAAAGGTACATTATCATACTTTGGTAGCATACCGAAACAGTAATCTTCACAGATTTGACCTATAACTTACAGTGTATAAAGATGGTGATGGTAGAAACATACCCTTAAAACTATGTATCTGCCTGAAATGCTGTATTTATCCAGAAAAGAGTACAACCATTTATCTATTTTGATCTCGGGAAGATCAAAACTCCCGTGAATAGATTTGAAAATACCATGAGCGTTTTTCACTGTTTTTCATCAAAATGTGGGCACCGCATGGGACTGGAAATTTCACAGATGACTGTTAATGTATCTTTCCTGATATTTTTGCTCATGAATCCACATTTCTTTGACCCGAAGTATGAAGTTACCTTTAAAGGTACTATTCATACTTTGGCAGGAAATTAAAACAGACATGTTCACAGGTTCAACATGTATAACTTACAGGGTATGCATATAAAGACAGACATGTGGTAAAAACATACAGCTTCTGCCTGAAATGCTGTATTTTACCAGAAATAAAAAAAAAACCACCGAAAATGGTTTTCATCTCGCCGAGATCAAAAGCTCACAATTACAATTACCTCACAGCTTCACAGGTTTTGTTTTAATTCCATGACAAATCAAAGTTAAGAACAGACCGCAGCTGTTCTATCAACTTCGCAAGAGAACGGATACGGTTAGCGGGCCGGATACGTCACCAGTATGTGTGTACTTATGACGTCATACATGTTCCGCTATCCGCTATACGTCGTCGAGGAACGGATATCTTGCTCGATACGCGTAAGTGTTAAACGCGTAGCGAATATCAGTATTTTCCTATTTCTCTGTTCATTTTCAGTCATGATGATGTGCATGATTAGATTGAAAAGAAAGGATTTGTTGAACACGAATATGTCATTTCTATGCATTTCGAAACTTAAGAATAAGACAAAATTAGCCTCAAAGTCAGGGACAAAATTTGTTCTCCGTTGTCAAAACGAACGCGTACGCGTATCCGTTCGCTTGCGAAACCTCTCTACACCTTTAAAGGTACATGTAGTATCATACTTTAAATTGGTAGCATACCGAAACAGAAATCCTCACAGATTTTATACCTATGACTTACAGGGTATAAAGATGGTGATGGTAGAAACATACCGTTAAAATATTTCTGCCTGAAATACTGTATTTATCCAGAAAAGAGTAAAACCAGTGGCCAAAATGATTTGATCTTTTAAAAAGATCAAAAAATAAAAGAGAAAAGACATAAGAAAATGGCTATTTTTCACGATTTTCTCAAAATTTGGGCACCGTACGGGACTGAAATTTTCACAGATCATTACTGTTACTATATCTTCCTTGATATTTTTTGCCCATGAATCTGCGTTAAAATCAAACGTGCTCTCACTTCGCCCATATTCGGTCTCTAAATATAGAGCAAAAGGCGATAGGATCTTCCGAAGTTGGACCAAACATGGCGGACCAACATGCCTCAATGGGTGTATCGTGCCATGCCGGTATAGACAAGGTCAAGGTCAGCCATCTTTGGTCCAAATATCGCCGACGTCATTTATAGCGCCCTCATGGGACTGAATGGGGAAAATTCTAAATAATACCTACTTTGAATTATACAAGCATGTCCACAGAGAACTCATCAAGTAAATATTTCGGTCGTATAAAATCGTATTTTGTGTTAGGTACTTTTGTTCAGTGCTGGCTGTGTATATAGGCCTACTTAGCTATAAAAATACTGATCTGCACGTAGGACCATCACTGTATCTTAGTATTTCTGTTTTTCGTTTGACACTTTTGCTCAGAAATAAATAAGATAAACATAATCTATTTTGTCCTTTTCTTGTCTGTTTATCTAATAAATGAGTCCTAACTCCTAAGGCCATTGTCAAATGAGTAAATAATAACAGGCGTTAAAGGTAATATCATATTTGGTTTTTATCAAAGTTATACAGATTCATTGGCAAAAATATCAAGGCAGATACAGTATAAATAGTCATCTGTGGAAATTTCAGTCCCATACGGTGCCCAAATTTTGAGTAAACAGTGAAAAACAGCCACAGTATTTCGTAAGTCATTTCTCTTTTATTTTTTATCTTTTAAAAGATCAAAAAGATTTTCGGTCGTTGTTTTACTAATTTCTGGATAAATACACCATTTCAGGCGGAAACATTTTAACGGTATATTTCTACCACCAACATCTTCATACCCTGTAAGTTATACGTAAATTTGTGAACATTTCTGTTTTGGTTTCTTACCAAAGTATATGATAAAACCTTTAAAGAAAAAAATAATGTTTCCTATTAGGGATATACACCTAGTCGAAAAAACATGTTTTGTGGAGACAAAGTTTTGGTTACCTAGAAGTTGGCGGGAAACAATCATTCAAAACGGTTGAATGCGATTCATTAGTACATTTAATTTCATAACAGTTACTTGCGCCAATGCGAGTGGTTGATCAACTACAAAAAAAATTATATTATCAAAAGTTTGATAAAAACAAACTACGAATTATAATTGTTAAACTACGAATGGTTCATCAACTACAAAAATGATTGATTATGGTTTGTTGTACTACGAAAAGAGGATAAAAGCAAACTACGAATGGTTCATCAACTACAAAATGGTTAATTATAGTTCGTTATACCACGAAAAGTTGATAAGCAAACTACGAATGGTTCATCAACAAAAATTGTTGATTATGGTTCGTTATACTACAAATGTTGGATAAAATCAAACTACGAATTATGATGGTTGAACTAGAAACTTGGTTCATCAACTACAAAAATGGTTGATTCTGGTTCATTATTACGAAAAGTGACAAAAGCAAACTACGAATGGTTCGTCAACTACGAAACAGTTGATTATGGTTCGTTATACTACAAAAGTTTGATAAAAGCAAACTACGAATTATAATGGTTAAACTACGAACGTGGTTCATCAACTACAAAAATGGTTGTTTATGGTTCGTTATACTACGAAAAGTGGATAAAAGAAAACTACGAATGGTTCATCAACTACAAAATGGTTGATTATATGGATCGTTATACCACGAAAAGTGGATAAAAGTAAACTACGAATGGTACATCAACTATACGGTACAAAATGGTTGATTATGGCTCGTAATAGGCCTATACGACGAAAAGTTGATAAAAGCAAACTACGAATGGTTCATCAACTGCAAAATGGTTCATTATAATAATGGATCGTTATACCACGGTATTAAAGCAAACTACGAATGGTCCATCAACTACAAAATGGTTGATTATGGTTCGTTATGCGACGGAAAGAGGATAAAAGCAAACTACGAATGGTTCATCAACTATAAAATGGTTGATTATGGTTCGTTATATTACGAAAAGTTGATAAAAGCAAACTACGAATGGTTCATCAACTACAAAATGGTTGATTATATGATTCGTTACACTACGAAAGGTTGGCAAAAGCAAACTACGAATTTTAATGGTTAACGTACTACAAAATGGTTGCTTTGCGGTTCATACTGAAAATAAAGGCCACCTGCGTGCCAATAGAATGGTTGATTATTGGTTTAATATACATTTAAGGTCCACTACGTAAAATGGTCGATCTACTAGTAAAATGCTTGATTATGGTTCACATGCTTCATGCTGCCAAGGCCAAGGCCGGTTGTTTAGTGCACACACAATACATGTATTTTTTTACCCGGAAATCATCAGATTTTCATATAAACTTATTGCTCCAACCCCAAAACTTTGTTTGTGTTACATACAGTCTAGATCGAAGATTCGCGTTTGAATTTGGCAGCACGGTATGTCCGAGGCCGAGTCCGGTAAGCCCGAGGCCGAGACCAAGGCCTTCCAAAACCGGCCTCGAGGCCGGCCTCGATCGAGACCTCCAACACTGGAAACTAGTGGAACTTATTTGATGTTCTGGTATTGTCTGTCCGCTTTGTGGATAACTGCAGTTGCGGTGTTTTCTGAGCTATCGTCCTCTGGCTTGACGAAGTCATATTGGAGACTTTCGTCGCCGATCGCGGCCGACTCGATGTCCTCATATTGGGAACTTCTGTCGCCGACCTCAGCGGCTGCGTCGAAGTACGTGTGACGCACGGACGATGGAGATGCTGCAGGAGTTAGTCTGTGTATTCACCGCCCCCAGCCTCTACTGGTTGGACTTGGAGCTCCGTGTTCTGACCGGCTGTCACGGTCGCTACCTCGGCTGCTTTCCTCTTGAGGATCTCTCTTCGTCTGGAGACGAGGAGCCAGATGTTGAGGAGGACAGAGATGGCGAGGAGGGCGAGGAGGACGACGAGAGTGACAGCGATGCCCAAGCAAGGGGACGTGGTGGGCGCACTCATGGAAGGTGGAACGTGGGTAACGGTGACGGTGGGGGAAGTATCCGGGTACACATCGCTGCTCACTGTGGACGCACTGGCAGGTGGAACGTGGGTAACGGTGACGGTGGGGGAAGTGTCCGAGTTAACACCGCTGCTCACTGGGGACCGGCTGGATGAAACGGAATTCACGAATAATTTTATAGTATCAACTCCCCCAATGTCAGAGAATTCGTCCCTCCAGATAAAGCACAAGTAATTATTGGAGGGAAGTTGCAATTGTGAAATCTGAAAGATATCTAGGACCTCAATGATCTCCTCCATTCCCTCACTTGACGTCGAATTTCTGACCAGGTTTAATCCCAGTCCCGATTGCACAACGGATCCGTTCCTTGCCAAAGTACCGAAACTGTAATTACCTAAAGGGCCTGCCCAATCCACGATGTCACCCTTCTGAAAGTTGGTAATACGACATTGTAGCTGGACATTGTCGCCCTCGTTTATAGTACGTCCCACATGCGATATTTGGGTCAGGTTCACTGTTGTTGGTAATATAATTTGGCCTTCAACGCCAATTACACACATCAAGAGAAGCAGAAACATTAACATCATGGCCCTCTATCCACAGCTAAGGGCTAGACAACTATAAATCTCAACCGAATTACGAGTTTTGAAGATTCACAGATGAAATCGACACTAAAAACTGCATTGGTTGTCACTGTTGCCGATGTTACAATGGCAAAGTGAAAGTTGCTCTATCATGCAAGCAGTTTTGTTCCTGGTATCAAACAAACACGCACTGGTATAATATACGCCATATCCTCATAATATTATTATAATGCGAGCGCAATAGAAACATTACACCTACAAACTGGGGCACAAACCGGAGGGCATGGCAACACCGTGCGCTCTCTTTCCTGTTTTCTAGAATGGTGAGCGTCCGATATTGTTTGGAAATATCAAATCAGTGTCGGCCATTGGCGAGATTTTGCGTAGCAGGCCACCGAATTCTAACTCACCAGGAATTTAAAAAAGTGCTAAAAATCCCATCTGATAGAAGCGTTTAGGCACTTTTCCCCAAAAATACTTTTAAAAAATCGTTACAATTAGTAAAGGGTAGATTCATGATGCGCTTTTCAAAAACTACATGATTGCAACGAACGCATCCTTAAAAACAAAAACAAACGCGGCGGAACAGAACGAAAAACAAAAACATACAAGATTAAAGGTACAGTACAGTACAGGATTGGTAACACACCCAAACAGTAATGTTCACAGATTTACATATAACTTCGGATATGGAGATTGTGGTGGTAGAAACATATACCGTTAAAATATTTCCGCCTGAAATGGTGTATTTATCCATGCAGAAATTAGTCAAACAACACCAAAAACAGTTTTGATGTCGGGTAAAAGATCAAAAACATTCTTCATGTTTTATAAGAAAAACTGAGTTTTCGCTATTTTCTCGTGACTCAGATGTCCGATAAAGCTCAAATTTTCACTGGCTTATTATTTCATGTATAAGGCTGGATCGGACAAAGTGTGAGTGCTGTTCTGGGATCCTTACAAATCATGTATTATACCTTTAACTGTTGTAACACAACAATTTGTTGTTTACTCATTTCATAACCCATCTGGTAAGTTAGTTAGATTGTTACATCTGCGTAATGTACGTATTATTATGGACATTCACTTAGATGCATTGACCTAAGGGGAAAATACACAGGGGTTCAAAATAGGCTTATAACTAGGAAATCTGCAGGAAAGGATTGCCATTTAAGGCAATTCGGGAAGAATAATATTTATGTTACCAACTGCATCCTTTCCTGTACAACAATGAAATGCAGTATCACTATAGAGAAGCACATTCCAGTTGCACAGAGCTATTGCAGGTAGTATCATACTTTGGTAAGAGACGAAAACAGAAACTTTCACAGATTTACGTATAACTTTCAGGGTATGAAGATGGTGCTGGTAGAAACATACCGTTAAAATGTTTCCGCCTGAAATAGTGTATTTATCTAGAAATTAGTAAAACAACGACCGAAAATCTTTTTGATCTTTTAAAAGATCAAAAATAAAAGAGAAAAGACTTAAAGGGATTGCATACGTTTGGTAATTTGAGCCTAATGTTTGTTTCAAACCAATATAATTGTTTATATATACCATAAAACTAACCTGTGAAAGTTTCAATTCAAAAGGTGGTAGCGTTTTTGAGATTTTGGCGACAAACTAGAGCGGTTATTTCACGCCAGAGAACAGTAAGTCAATAGCTGAGAAGCGTTACGGCCATAACGCTTCTCAGATTCATGATTTTTGGAGATAAAAAGTGACATATTTTTCCATAACCGCGGTACTTCGAATTGAACGTTTCTCAATATGCATTATACTATCCAAAGCAGCTGTACTTCTCACCAAGTAAGTTTTTATTGCCATAAATTTTCAGAGTCATTACCAAACGTATGCAATGCCTTTAAGAAATACGGTGGCCGTTTTTCACGATTTTCTCAAAAAGTGGGCACCGTATGGGACTGAAATGTTCACAGATGACTGTGATTGTATCTTGCCCATGAATCTGTATTCCTTTGATAAAAACCAAAGTATGATACTACCTTATATTATTAAGGTACATAATCATACTTTGGTAGCATACCGAAACAGTAATCTTCGCAGATTTGACATGTAACTTACAGTGTACAAAGATGGTGATGGTAGAAACATACCCTTAAAACTATCTGCCTGAAATGCTGTATTTATCCAGAAAAGAGTACAACCATTTAACTATTTTGATCTCAGGAAGATCAAAACTCCTGTGAATAGATTTGAAAACCACGGAGCGTTTTTCACTGTTTTCTCAAAATGTGGGTACCGTACCGCATGGGGCTGGAAATTTCACCGATGAAGTTTATTTTGTATCTTTCCTGATAATTATATTTGCCCATAAATCTGCAGTTTTTGACCCAGTGAGTATGAAGTTACCTTAAAAGATATACAATCATACATTGGTATATAGGAACCTAAAACAGTAATGTTCACAGATTCAACGTATTAACTTACAGGGTATACATAAAAAGACAGAACTGGTAAAAACATACAGCATTTCTGCCAGAAATGCTGGTTTTTTTACTAGAAATTAGTAATAAAAAAAAAATTAAAAAAAGAAAGAAAGAACGAAAATGGTTTTGATCTCCGAGATAAAAACCTCACAATTACAATTACCTCACGACTTCATAGGTTTGTTTTTATTCCATGACAAATCAATTTATGAACAGACCGCAGCTGCCTCTATCAACTTTACCAAAGCATGATACTACCTTTAACTAAAGCCATAAAGGTAGTATCATACTTTGGGTAGCATACCGAAACAGTAATCTTCACAGATTTACCTATAACTTACAGGATATAAAGATGGTGATGGTAGAAACATACCGTTAAAATAATTCTGCCTGAAATGCTGTATTTATCCAGAAAAGAGTACAGCCAGTGACCAAAATGATTTGATCTTAAAGATCAAAAATAAAAGAGAAAAGACTTAAGAAATAATGTAGCCGTTTTTCACTGTTTTCTCAAAAAGTGGGCACCGTATGGGACTGAAATTTACGCAGATGACTGTTACTGATGATCGTCCTTGATATTTTTGCCCATAAATATGTATTTCTTTGATAAAAACCAAAGTATGATATTACCGTTAAGTTTCTCTTCCATATAAACCCTGACAAAATAGGCTCACATGTTTTTTTTTACCTTCAAAATTCATATTCTAACATGTGTTTTCTTCCATTTGATTAGCTTCGATTTGAACTTGGAGAACAAAAGCTATCTTATAGTGGTCTGTGAGAATGGCCTCAGTTCCGCAGTGAGTGCACACACAGAGAAATGAGCCTCACAATAATACTGTTAGATTAGATTGAAATAATAGCCATACACAACGGTGCAGTATTTTGTGTCCGAATTCTGAACTCGTCTTTCCTATCACGCATACAATTGTCATGATTTTCCTTCCCGAAGCCTGATGCTTTTTTCACATCATGATTGTCAGTGGCGGATCTAGCTTTTTGGTAAGGGTGGGGGTTTACCCGGAGTGAAGTTATGTAGCCAGGCACTGCGAGGGCGGGTGGGGTTAGGTTTGTGGTCAAAACCGTTTTCGCTAATTTCGGTCTTTGTTTTTAGTCATTTCTGGATTGGCCATTTTAGACGGAAATATTTTCAACAGTAAGCCTATGATGTTTCTACAGGCACCATCTTCATACCCTGAAAATAATACGTAAATCTGTGAACATATCTGTTTTGGTTTGTCACCAATCCTGCAAGCCTACAGTTATTTCCCGTTGTCTGAATTCGACAAAATGCCCAAATTCGGCAATGGCCGGGCAAGTTGGCCAGATCTACACCCTAGCTACTATCATTCTTAAAGTCTGCTATAGTCATGTCCATTCATACATTTCAACAAGCTCTTAAGAAGGGCTGTTCCTCGAAATTATGTTCAGTCATACACCTACATGTAAACACCGTCCTTGTTTTAAAAATTCAGAAATTCTAAAGTCATTTAGGCCTACCTTCATTTCACGACCACGTGTAGCAGTTCCACAAAATGAATTTAGTCCACGTCTTGCTGAGCAGTTTTTCATGTTAGTGCAGCCTCAAATAATCAGAACAGTCCTCCGTACACGCACAGCAGACATGGTAGAAAGAAAACCTACTTTCTGCTGCTTTTTTGTCAAGCTAAAAACACGAGTATTTCCAATTTATTCCCTTGAAAACGACACACATGGCAAGACTGAGTATTGCGTAATCCTACTTCATTACTGGAAGTCACTGCGTGCATCTTTATACAAAATCTTGGTGCGTTTTTTTTTTGTAAAGAAACCGCAGCCACTTACACTCCGCACATAATAATATTCAGACAAATATTCCATTATTTATGCGAAGGATTAAGGACGTAATCTATCGGAAACCTTTATACAATTTATAAAACTATTTGAAAAAGGCGCCATTTTGTGAGGATAAGCGCTTTGGATTAATTCACAATTTGAATCTCACAGAACAGTTAACTTCGCAACGTGGCGTAGTGGTTGAACATTTCGACGCTGCATAACTATGTCCCCAGTTCGATTCCAACTATATTATCAATACATTTTTGATTTTTTTTTTCGGTATCTTTTTCTTCATAGTTTTTTCTTTTGATTTTCCTTTCCAGTTTGTTCCCGTTTGTTTTTCTTAGTTTTCTTCTTTTCTTTTCCATTTTCCTTTTCTTTCTTCTTTTAACTGAAAGCTCAAAAATGATACTTCTCAATAAAGTGTTAAAGGTAGTATCATACTTTGGTAAGAAACCAAAACAAAAATGTTCACAGATTTACGTATAACTTACAGGGTATGAAGATGGTGCTGGTAGAAACACACCGTTAACATTTTTCCACCTGAAATGGTGTATTTATCCAGAGATTAGTAAAATCAACGACCGAAAATCTTTTTGATCTTTTAAAAGATAAAAGAGAAAAGAGTTAAAAAATACTGTGGTTGTTTTTCACTGTTTTCTCAAAAAGTGGGCAACAAATGGGACTGAATTTTCACAGATGTCTGTTTCTGTATCTGTCTCGGTATTTTTGCCCATGAATCTGTATTTCTTTGATAAAAACCAAAGTATAATACAACCTTTAAACATTTCATAAATTTTTCACTCGAAGCATGACAACTCTTTGAAACCTCAGTGAAACAAATCTAGCACTACAAATGACAGGTAACTAAATTAAACATATTTACACCAAATATTAACATAAGAAGACATAGAATTGTTTATTTTATTTTCTTTGAGGAGAAAACAGCAAGGGTATTTTCTTTGAAAAATACAAAATGAATAATGAAAAGATGGTTCCATTCAGAAGCCATGCAACCCATTAACTGCCATACCAGTACTCTACCATCTGAGCTATCCAGCCCTATGACAGGACATCCTTATAGTCAACAATCTTTGCTCAGAGTGTCAGTCAGAAGCCATGCAACCCATTAACTGCCATACCAGTACTCTACCATCTGAGCTATCCAGCCCTATGATTGGGCCTCCCTATAGTCGGCTATCTTTGCTCAGGGTGCCAATCAGAAGCCATGCAACCCATTTAATGTCATACAAGTACCCTACCCTCTGAGCTATCCAGCCCTTTGACAGAGCCTCCTTATAGTCAATCGTTGCTCAGGGTGCCAGTCAGAAGCAATAAAACCCATTGGATGCCATACCAAACTATATCATCTGAGCTATCCAGCCTAACGATAGAGCCTAACGACAGGCCTCCCATCTTGTCAACTTGCTTCACTCAAGATGCCACTCACATAGCATCTAAGAAATCCACCAACCCTCATGGTTATTAGAAGTTTTGGTTTACGACGTTATACATTACCGGAACGTACAAACCGATTCCCCTAATGTACCCCCACGCACGTACATGAACGTAAAGACCTCTCTATAATAACGTCTTGGGAATCTTGTAAAGGCCGTCAGTTGCGTGTGCACCTCGTTATGTAGCGCGCTACGTCGTCTACTCTCCATGACACACTGTTGAATATGTATGATTACCCGCACTGGCCTGCATGCACGGACATGTACGTGTATGTTAATTGGCTGTGCATGACTTCAAAAGTAACGCAGGCGCCGTGTGTTTTCCCCCGTTTTCCAAGACCTGGTTATTAGGAAAAACTGAGCCCTTACAACAAGCTCAGGGTCCTGGTGTGAAGATGCTGCTCTTTCAATTACCCTATCAAACGGATTCGCAAGCTTGAGATTTTGTTTTTTGAGAGGTCAAGGGTGAAGAATCAAGACCACTTTCTCCAACAGAAGGAACAGCTCTTTGGTTCTTTCCACTGGAAAAGTAAAATGTCAATGTGAACATATGGATGGGAAACACAAAGGCCAAGGCCAATGTCAGGGAAATTAGGACCAAGGTCATAATGACCTCCATTGAATTCAAGACTGGAAATTCAAGAAAAGAGAACTGACTGGGAGTGATGCATTTAATAATGCTTTTGGGGCTGAGCACAGAGAAATGCATGAAATCTATGACCCTTGCTGTGTCTAAACAGTTGTGTGGTCAGTGTCAGTCGGTCAGTACGGACTCCACGATGTCGTTCAGGCCGCTCTCTAGCAGGGCCTTGGTCAGTTCCTCTCTGGAGGCCTGCTCGACTTCCTTGCCGGCCCAGGCTTCCATCATGGCCTTGGCTTGCTCCCGGACCTCCAGGTTCTCCGTCTGGATGGCGCTGATCTCGTCCTCGGTGAAGTTCAGCTCGCCGGCTAGCGTCTTCCAGTTGTCGCCCAGTCGGGCCACCACCGCATCCACCTGCTCTGGCAGAAGATAGTTGGATTTCTCCAGGGCTGCACAAAAACAAACAACACACATCTACGAGTGAGATTTGATGTTTCGCATTGCAGATATCGGTACTAGACATAGGGCCTTTACGAAACTAGGCTTGATGCTAGGCTTGGGACTTATTTCACTTTTGCCATTTGAAGCCCACAAAATGAAAAAAAAAGGATTTGGACCACATGATGAAGCTGGGGAAAGGCTCCAGCTCGCCATAATTATATCTCAAGCCCTTCATTTCATTTAGGACACAAAAAGGCAGCAGAAAAACAAATGCCAAGCCTAGCCTCAAGCCCCATTTCATAAAGGCACTGAGTAAAGGTTTGTGGGAGACACCACCTGAAAAACTCTTTTTGGAAGAGGGAAGATTCTGAAAAGAACCGGGTCCAATTTCACGGCGCTGCTTAGCACAAAAATTTGCTAAGCATGACATTTCAGTCTTAATAAAAACAGGGTTAACAACCAAATGTCCACGTGTTGTGTATCGCTTGTGATTGTTCTTTGACTGTTGTTCGCTGACCATAAATATCAAATGGAATTTTCAATGGTGGTTCGTTTTATTGGGCGAGACATTTTTGTGCTAAGCAAATTTTTGTGCTTAGCAGCACCGTGAAATTGGCCCCTGGTGAGTATGAACTCATGGCTTCTGACTGCCAAACGGAAAAAGATCCCCCTGAAATGGTGTATTTATCCAGAAATAAGTAAAACAACAACCAAAAATCTTTTTAATCTTTTAAAAGATAAAACATAAAAGAGAAAAGACTTAAGAAATATTGTGGCCGTTTTTCACTGTTTACTCAAAATTTGGGCACCGTATGGTACTGAAATTTTCACAGATGACTGTTACTGTATCTTCCTTGATATATTTGCCCATGAATCTGTATTTCTTTGACAAAAACCAAAGTATGATACTACCTTTAACAGACACACTGCTACGCAAAAAAAATTAAGACTGGTATAAAAATTTAGTCGTTATTAAGAACATGCTGTTATGTAAAAAGACACTGCTTTGTTGAAATAAACAGCTCATCTTTCTACTGCTTACTAGAAATGAGCTACCGATTCATAAAAAATAAAATGGTAGAAAATGTTCGGCCGAGTACCGCTTATAAATTTAAATTTGGTTGGTAACCGAGAAATGTCAGTTAAATTTGTTTGTGTACCTTCCTCGCCTCCTTTGAGCAAGTCATCGTTCTCCACTACGGTCTCGGTCTTCAGCTCTTCGGTGGAAATTTGCTGTCAGAAAAGGAAAAAGGATGGATAAGTGAGGTGAAACCATAAAGCTATATTATGATTACTAGAGCGCTAGCTCCATGTACAAAGTGATGCCTGCTGGGCGCATCCATGTTTGTGCACAAACCTATGGAAACCTTTGTAAGTTTTTTTTTACGTTCATTTGCATATCTGTGTTGTGTTCTATATAGGTGCGTTATCGAAGCCAAATGCCCCCCAAATCCGATGCACCTCCGGTAAATGCGCGTTTCATTTTGCACAGTCCGCGTATACGCGCTGCACTTATAATTTGCCACGACCTTGGATTTTTATCAGCAGTCGAGTCACGTACAGCAGCAGCAGCGTTCACGCGTACTTACTTGCACGTTTCATATAGAGTACACTCTTAGAAAGGCATTCCAGTCAAAGTTTTCTTGTTCTACAGACACGCACACAAATTCAAAATGACAGCCCCCAGACGGCTTCAAAACGTCTACGCGCGGAGAATGCAGAGCTAGCGCTCTAGTAATTTTAATATAGCTCTATGGGTCAAACCCAGATATGGGATCATAGGAGTGCCATAACCTAGTGGTCTGGTGTGTCGTACTCAAGATCTTGTGGTCAATATGGACATATTGAGTTTTTATGACAATACAGATGTATTTAACTTCATATGAGTTTTGATTTCAGATAACCTTTAACATGTGGGAAAGATGTCCCAAAGCAACAGGTCAAAATTACCGGCATGTCCTTGGCCAGCTTAGTGACCATCAGTTCCAAGTAGGCCGGGACAGACTTGACCATTGGCTGGGAGCTGGTGATGGTCTGGAAGAAGTACGGGCTACGTCTTGCTAGGAGCCGCAGGGCACACCACGCAAAGTTGCTGTTGTTGACAACTCTGCAAATGAATACAAGGGATATATTACTGCAAACTGCTCATCAACCAAAATAATGACCTGAAATCTACAGAGTGTCCCCCCAAAAAACAATACCCATTTTCAAAAAATTATGAAAAGAAATTGTATGTTTTCAGCTACATGTATTTGATTTTTAGTCTAATGCATTCAATATATCCCAGGAGCTGATTTCACCTAAACTTGGTGCGTAACAATACACAACATTTTCCTGTTATGTTAAGTTATGGCCGTTTACTAACGAAACATACTCAACATTTGTATGTTGCGTAAGTTATGCAACATTTTGTGAAATCTGCTGCAGGCCATGTTCTGACAAAATGTCAATGCAATCCATTCATGCATCACCGAGCAATTACTGATTGTCTGGAAAATTCCATTTTCCTGTCATTACAATTGAATGAAAATGGTGGTCGTCTTAACATTCTTAGTTGTTATCTGTAAATCTTCCCTCGACGAGGACGTCCACATTCACTACACACACAGATCGCCACTAAGATGACCACAACTGTCACTCATTTGTAATGGCAGCAAAATGGACTTTTTCAGACAATCAGTAATTGCTCGGTGATGCATGAATGGATTGCATTGAAATTCTGTCAGAATTTACCCAGTAAGATAGTGAATGCAGTAGACTTAAAATCAAATAGCTGAAAACATACAATTTCTTTACATAGTTTTTTGAAAATGGGTATTTTTCTTTGGGGGGGACACGCTGTATAAATAATGATCAGAGTTAAGAGGGCCCAGAAGTTTCGACCCTAACAGGAGTGCTCTCAAGGGCTAAAAACCACAAAACATAAAAGGCCCTCTGAACAGAACTTAGGCTGCAATAATGGCGCTTTAAGTAGCTTGAAGCATAGCCATAAAAACATAGCATTGTTTATTGTAATAAAAAGTAAGTTAATACAGGGGAAAATGGCTTTAAAAGAAGTTAATAAGTTATCAAGAGAAACCCTGTACAAGGTCAACAATATCATTAAGTGCATCGATATTGTTTATGACTTATGATCCTATTCAGCATTGCACTCAGATCAACCTGTTCCATACCAATGGGAAATATCCTATATATCTACAGCCATGGGCTACATCCTATGGAAAACCATGGTGTATGACTGACTGATATTCAATCATGGCCATGGGATCAGCCAACTCTGTAGACGTGGGTAATATCATGTATCTATAGCCATGGGTTACATCCTATGGAAAACCATGGTATGTGCCTCAGCTCCAATCATGGCCATGGGCTTTATTCCGTATTCCTATATGCATTGACTTAATCCTATAGAAAACCATGGTATATGACTCACTTATATTCAGCTTCAATTATGGCCATGGGGTCAGCCAACTTTGTAGCCATGGGCTTTATCCTTTATAACTAGAGCCATGTGCTTTATCCCATATTCCTATAGGAACTGGCTTTATCCTATGGAAAACCATGGTATATGACTCACTTATATTCAGCTTCAATCATGGCCATGGGGTCAGCCTGATCTATAGCTTCCTCAAAATAATCCTCCAGTGAAGGAATAAACATCCTGATAGAAAAACAGAAAAACAAACAAACAGAAATCAACGGTTAATTTTCCACTACTATTTAGAATGTACTATATTCACAAACAGGGCCCAATTTCATGGAATCCGTTACCGTTAGCAA
The DNA here is from genome assembly GCA_963971285.1 of Astropecten irregularis. Taxonomy (NCBI): domain Eukaryota; kingdom Metazoa; phylum Echinodermata; class Asteroidea; order Paxillosida; family Astropectinidae; genus Astropecten; species Astropecten irregularis. The sequence continues at coordinate 11,933,790 of OZ020258.1, read as the reverse complement.
AAATTCTTCGCTTACGGTAGCAGATTTTGTTTGGTTACGGTTAGCGTATTTCACGGAAGAGTTTTCTTTTTGGTAATGGTAAGCAAGGAATTTTCGCAGAATGCATACGACAGCCAGTTGGCAGAAAATGATCACGGTTACCCTAGAAATTCTTCGCTAACCGAGAGTCTTGCTTACGGATTCCATGAAATAGATTTCACGCGTAGCAGTGCCCGTAACCCTTTCCATGAAATTGGGCCCAGATCATTTAACACACAAGCTTCTGAGCAAACTACATACCAGAAACAATTTTAAATGCATCGAGTTGAACGGGGGACACGTTACCAGATTTGTGTAAATTAAGGTGAACGTGCGCAGTACGAAACACTTCAATGTTTTCAAGTCAAATTGTCACAAGTCAAGTCAAGTCGCAAGTCAAATTTTCTCAAGTCAAGTCAAGTCTCGAGTCATTTCCTTTCAAGTCAAGTCAAGTCACTGTACTGTTTGTGTTTGTTACAAACTATATTAGCGACATGTTAACACATAGCTTCATGTTATTCAAGATGGCTGGTCTTGGTTTATTCAGGTCAGGTCAGGTCAGGTCACGCAGGCTACTACCAATAGAGGTCGCTATATACTTTATAGCTCATTCATTACATCTCCCTCTTTTTTTGAAGAAAGGCAAAATAAACACAAAGTATGAATTATAAAAGAGTTCCAGAATTCTGTGTCCTGTGAGTATCAATTCTTAAAAGTGTCCAGGTTTCTGATTCAATCAGTTCATCAGTTCTTATGAAAGAGTTTCTGTGAGGCACAAATCCTTTTTAGCAAGTCCAATTGCACACAGCATGATAATCCAATCCGGCAAATGTGGTTTGTGTCAAGCCTGTCAAGAATTAACATATTTTTATTTTTTTTTTTTAACAAGTGACAAATAAACAAGTTAACGAAAGCATTTCTTAAGCTTCTTTATTTTTCGAAAAAACAACAACAACAAAATATACTTTATAGCTCATTCATTACAGTCACAAGTCACAAAAAATGGTGACTCGAGTCGGACTCGAGTCCAAGTCACCGACTCGAGTCAACAACTCTGCTACATACATCCCTTTATGCCTTTGGGGCAGCATTTCTTATAGGAATAAGTAGGATTCACCTGTTCTCAGCACGACAAGCCTCCAGATTGTCCGGGCAGATGTTCCACAGCCTCGTCAGCTCGGGGCTGCCCATGTCGATCTTCTTGTTGGGGGCGTTGATCCTAAGCTCCTCCCCCAAACTACGCTTCCTCGTTCTGCAGCACAGATCAACCAAAGAAAAATAAATGATAGAGAGCCGGCCGAAAATGAACAAAAAAAACAATTCAGGAGATTTGATGCAAAGAGTACTTACGCAAGACAAAAAAAAACAATGAAAGGTGATTCCAAATGAGACATCATTGATGGATAAACATTTACCTGGGTTTGGCCTGTGTTTGCACCTCCTCTTTCCTGAATTACAGAAAATGACAAAAATATAAAATTGTTAAAAAGTGAACAAAGAAAAACTTACTGGAGCGGGATTCGAACTGGCGACATCCTGAATACCAGTACAGGCATTCTACCAACTGAGCCATCCAGTCCTACGTTGGTGGTGACCCTAATAGTCAATTATCTTTGTTCGTTTGGCAGTCAGAAGCCATGAAACCATGCACACACTGCAATATCCCAGGGATCATTTCATCGATACACACAGCAATGCTGCAACCTGGGAATGGTATATATAGATCACTCAAAGAGGATACGGCTTTTTAATTAATATAATCATCAAATAACCACAAGGGAAACTGACTCAATTTTAAAGTCATTGAAAAGTGAAGAAAGAGAAATTGACTGAGCGGGATTCGAACTGGCGACCTCCCGAACACCATACAGGCGCTCCACCGACTGTGCTATCCAACCCTATATTGGTGGAGTCCCTAATAGTCAATTATCTTTGTTAGTTTGGCAGTCAGAAGCCATGAAACCACGCACACAATGCCATATCCCAGGGATCATTTCATTGATATGCGCAGCAATGCTGCAACCTGAGAACAGTACATGGGGATCACTCAAAGAAGATAGAAGAAGATTTTAATTAATATTATCATTAAATAACCACAAGGGAAACTGACTGAAATTAAAGTCATTGAAAAGTGAACAAAGAAAAATTGACCGAGCCGGATTCGAACCGGCGACTACTCAATTTTTCTTCACTTTTCACCGACTTTAAAAACTCAGTCAATTTCCCTTGTTGTTATTTGACGATTATAGAAATAAATGTCATCAAATTTTTCTTCAGGGCTTGAAATTGGTTCAAGCATTTGTGTGAGCGCATAACTACAAATCCCAATAGGGGCCTGTAAAGTAAGTTTCTGATTCAACTTACTTTTCTCGGATGTAACTCTGGCAACCCTCATTCTTCCACGCATTCCAGTGCTCCTCTCGGCTCAAAATGTGCTGTAAAAATGTTCCAAGAGGTAAAGCAAATGCTTAAAGGGTTCATGCAGAGCTTTTTTCAGTCAGGTTATTTTATTGCCTTCATACAGAGAATATACTGACAGATAATGAATGGCAAGTCTGATTTTGGTTTCAAACCAGCATTTGGTTTTCTTTTGAGTGGCTTTGTAAAATGGGGAATGTTCATGCATACTCATGTAGGGAACCAACAGCAAAAATATAATGAAAAAACATAAGAAATGAAGAGACAAGCATGACCCACAGAAATGGTTGATCAAAAAAAAATACACCAACAGTTGAGTGAAAGGAACATATTCAGCACAATAAAACCCATTGAGGGGGAAAGGTTTGTCAGAAAACCTATAAAACAACACCCAACTTTTTGTGCACAAAGCAATTGGATTACTGCTCTCAGTTACCCAGATGACATCACAGTTTTGCTCATGAATATGGAAAATATAATTAGCATACAAACCAAAAAACCTGTTGTTAACCCTGAAACAGTGTGAGGAAGTGGGTAAAATCAAAGGCCCATGTAACAATTTATTTTTAGCACATGTTCAAGCCATAATATTCCTATTGCATAGACCCTTTAATACAAAGATGATAATGCAGTTTCAGCTCCATGTGCTGGGAAACCATGGCAACGACCTTTGACATTGGACTATACAAGTCAGTGGTTTAAAGGTTTACTGTAATCAAATTTGGGAAAGAGGTGAAAGTGCTTTAAAATGATTGCTTAATGCATAATTAATGACTATATACATATATATGTTTATGTAAGTGCTTTCTTTTAAAGGTAGTATCATACTTTGGTAAGAAACCAAAACAGAAATGTTCACAGATTTATGTATAACTTACAGGGTATGAAGATGGTGGTGGTAGACACATACCATTAAAATTATTCCGCCTGAAATGGTGTATTTATCCAGAAATTAGTAAAACAACGACCGAAAATCTTTTTGATCTTTTAAAAGATCAAAAATAAAAGAGAAAAGACTTTAAAAAATACTGTGGCCGTTTTTCACAATTTTCTCAAAGAGTGGGCACCGTATGGGACTGAAATTTTCACAGATGACTGTGACCGTATCTTTCTTGATATTTTTGCCCATGAATCTGTACTTCTATGACAAAAACCAAAGTATGATACTACCTTTAAGAAAAAAGTTACAAAATCAGTACTTGTATGTCCCACCCCCGAAAAAAGTCCCCCCTTGCAACCGATCCACGCAACAATAACGAGTTACATCATCTACTAGTATAGCTTGCACCACAGTATACTGTGTGACGTTCTGCATGTGACGTAAACAAGGTTTTTCGTCGCGAAAAGTGGGATGTTAAATTATGGGCTCTTAAATACCTCCTTTTTCTATATACAATAGTTTTTTTAGCAGAAACAATGATAGACAGGTTTAGTTGTATAACAATACAGATGTAATATGCAAATTAGGTTTGCCCTTCACCGACGTGGATGAGCACTGTATACTCAGTGCTTGTGAGAGCATGTGAAAAAAATCACATGTTTGCTCAGGTGGGATTCGAACCCACAAACTCCTGCTTACTAGTGAAGATGCCTTACCTGCTAGGCCACCGAGCTAGCCGGGGGTCTGCAGGGTGAATCGAATCCAATATCGTGGCGGGTACCGCAGTAAATCATTTAATATTCATGAATACAGATGTACTTAACTTCATATGAGTTTTGATAACAGTAAAACTTTAACCTTCTCCAGTTTTGGTACCTGAATCGTTTTGGCAAATTCCTCCCCACTCGGCGATGTTTCTTTGAGAAGCTCGTAGACAGTTTCTTTCGTGGTGTTGATGAAGTTTGACATGTCATCAGTGAGGACATGTTGAGCACTGTTTCGGAAAGAACAGAACCGTATATCTAGTAAGCTATCAGGTCAAATACCCACTGAATATTACAGGAATACAATGTCAGGATATGATGAACCCTCTTACAATAAAGAAGCAAATATCTAGTGAACTATCCAGTCAAATATGAAGTAAATATCACAGGAATACATAGTCAGGACATGATGAACCAATACAATAAAGAAGCAAATATCTAGTGAACTATCCAATCAAATATGAAGTAAATATTACAGGAATACATAGTCAGGACATGATGAACCCTCTTACAATAAAGAAGCAAATATCTAGTGAACTATCCAATCAAATATGAAGTAAATATTACAGGAATACATAGTCGGGACATGATGAACCCTCTTACAATAAAGAAGCAAATATCTAGAGAACTATCCAGTCAAATATGAAGTAAATATCACAGGAATACATAGTCAGGACATGATGAACCAATACAATAAAGAAGCAAATATCTAGTGAACTATCCAGTCAAATATTAAGTAAATATTACAGGAATACGTAGTCAGGACATGATGAACCCTCTTACAATAAAGAAGCAAATATCTCGTGAACTATCCAGTCAAATATCAACTAAATATCACAGTAATAAAATGTCATGACATGTTATGCCCTGTTATGATAGAGGACAAAACATCAAGTCAAATGCAAACACAGTGTATCAGGACAAGATGTGCCCAGTCATATTGAGGAATAAAGTCAAGGCCTACCCTTTGAATTTGACGTGCTGATTGAGATACTGGAATAAGATGAGGAACTGAAGGAGCACATAGCGTCTGAAGGTTCCGTCGCTCAGCTGAAGGTCATAAAGCTACAAACAGAATGCCAAACAGAACAAACAAACACTGGCAAAATTAAAACCGTCAGATATGTTATCTAAAAAAAAGCTTACAAAACAAATGAAAGGCAAAAATAACAAGTGACAATTCTAAAAATGAAAATTGAGATAGGCCTATAGCATTACATGAGTGGTTTGATCATGTTCATGACTCCTGACTGGCAAACAAACAAAGATAATTGACTATTTGGGGGACGGCCAACATAGGGCTAGATAGCTCAGTTGGGAGATAGTTATTCTGAAGTAGACGGCCAGATGGTATACTTTGTATACTTTCTTACTTAATAAAACAAGCCACCATTGAAAATTCCATTTGATATTCATGGTCAGCGAACAACAGCCAAAGAACAATCACAAGTGATACACAACACATGGAAATTTGGTTGTTAAAGGGAGCATATAAAATTTGCAAAGATGTGCGATTTGGCTGAATTTGGTACTTAAACACAAGTGAAGGTCTCAAACTTCCTTACAGACGTTGTATCATGTACCTTTTTGCGCTTTGTTCATCTGGATAGCAGAAATATGGCCGAAATAATCTTGCCCCCTCCGAATCCTTCACGGTTACAAACGCTTTCCAAATGCTACTATTAAAATCATTCGGATGAACAATCTTTTTAAAAGACACTAAATCTTGATTTCCTTGAAAAACCCAGCATCTGATGAACCAAGATTTCCCATGGTAACTGTTTGCTCTGTTCACGAACTGTTGAGTCCATTTTCTGTCTCAAACTCAATACATCTTTTTCCTGAGGCCTTGCAAATCCTGTACACTGCCTTTAATCCGGTTTTTATATCAAAACAGAAATTTCATGGTTATTTATTTTTTGTGCTAAGCAGGGACGTGAAACTGGTCCCAGGTGATAAAGTAAACTACTGAAGTTTCCTGTGACCATGAAACTACTAATAATAATAATAATAATAAACCGTATTTATATAGCGCATATCACAATCAACGTATGACGTCTCTATGCGCGTATTACTATTATCCCTGGTCATTGGGCTACAATTACATTCCTGATCTCAACTCCCTGGGGAATATACAGCCCTGGCTGCCGTATTCAACGCACATGGGCTAATCAAACCACAAAGCCATTTCTACCCTCGCAGGTACCCATTTACACCTGGGTGAAGAGGAACAACATGTGACAAAGCGTCTTGCCCAAGGACGCAATCACCATTAACTCATGGCTGGATTCGAACCCACAATCTGTAAATTGACCACAAGACTTTGAGTTCAACACGCCAGACCGCTAGGCCACAGCACTCCACACAACTAGGGTTACTTTGGCCATGTCCGAAACGGTTGTCAAGAGCTAGATCTACAGCTATTGTCTACGGCGGCCATTTTGAAGCGCTGTCCGAAATGCTGTCTACAGCTAGAGCTACGGCTACGACGTCATCAAAATCTAGCCATAAGAAGTGTTGTCTTGATTCGCGCAAACAAAAAGGTGAGCGATCATGCTGAGTTCGGGGTCAACGGAAACACACAAATGTGAGATTTTTGTTCAGATCTGGTATTACTGTCAGAAATACTTTATTTTTCTGACGTCATCGAATAATCATCTGCTCGATCGTTACACGTCCGCGTTGAGCAAATGTTTGTTTACAATGGGCGATCGACTTCATCAGGATGGATAATGATATGAAGAACTCTTCCGTTTCGGACACAGCCTTTGTGATCTACAGGAAACCATGATGTCATTCACGTCTGATGGCTCGTACCTTTTCACTGGTCAGGAACTTGGCAAAGAACACGTGCTTCTCCACAGGAGTCTCATCTTGGGACTTCGCAGATGAAACGTCGTCCAGTTTCAGGCTGCTGAAGGCTCCTAGGACGGCCTTCGTGTACTGCAAATGAAGAAAACAGAATCAAACATCACTGTCAATTGATCGTTTATTATAATGTTGCCAAACCACAGGGACACCGATCAATAACCATGGCCAAACAATAACCATGGTATGACCCTGTCACAAACTAAAGAATTAAGACTCAAGATTAAGGATCAAAATGTGTGATTATTAGAGGTAATATCATACATTGGTTTTTGTCAAGAAATACAGATTCATGGGCAAAAATATCAAGGACGATATAGTAATAGTCATCTGTGAAAATTTCAGTCCCTTACGGTGCCCACTTTTTGAGAAAACAGTGAAAAACGGCCACAGTATTTCTTAAAAGATCAAAAATATTTTCGGTCGTTGTTTTACTAATTTCTGGATAAATACAACATTTCAGGCTGAACAATTTTAACAGTATATTTCTACCATCACCATCTTTACACCCTGTATTAAAGTTATAGGTTAATCTGTGAAGATTTCTGTTTCGGTAAGCTACTTAAGTATGATAGTACCTTTAACTGTATCTCAACTTCACTCCATCCCAACATGGTGGACTTCGTGATAGACCCATGTCCTAAAACCACTATAAACCTGCACTGCAGGGGTCAAGATAACATCTACCAACCTAGTCTTGGTTAAGACTATGTTATTAGTATTACTCGAACGTACGAACCGATTACCCGTACTGACCCACACGCAGGTAAGTACACGTACGTAAAGGCCTCTCTCAAACATAGTCTTGGGAATCCTGTAAAATCTCCCCCTGAAAATGGGAGGAAACACACTGCACATGCGTCACTTTTGAATCAAGCACAGCCTATTAACATACACGTACATGTACGGGTAATCATACATATTCAACAGTGTGTCATGGAGACGACATAGCGTGCTACATAATGAGGTTCGTACGCAACTAACATCCTTTTATACAGGGATTCCCAAGACTGAGTTTTATTTCATTTCTTGTTTTACCCTGGGTTTACCTGCTCAGTGAAACACACACTGTTTTCCAGCGGTTCCCAGCACTAGCGTTCCGCACTAATGACGTCACACCATGCATGCACGCGCACACATACCCCAACTCACCACAGGTTTGCATGGCCGGTTGCAATGTTTGTCTGAGGTTCAGTGCTATTTTTAGCGCAAGTGCGCAGTGCTATTACAACATGAAGTATGAAGGATGGTGCTACAACTGACCAAGTAGTGCTCAGGCTTTCATGGGCGCCCTTTGGCAGCCAGCCACATCAACCCATATATGATCAAGAAGCACAGCTTAAGATCGAAAGTGTTTGGTTTTTGTGGAGGGAGGAAAACCGGAGAACCCGGAGAAAAACCCTCAAAGCATAGGAGAGAACCAACGCACAACTCTACTCACATTTGACCCAAGCCGGGATCGAACCCGGGCCACATTGGTGAGAGCCAAGTGCCTAATGCACTTTGCCACCTATACCCCCTGTGTTTCAGAGAGGCCTTTACTTTACGTACATGTACGTACGTGCGTGCAGTTAATCGATTTGTACGTTTGAGTAACAACATTGTCGTGAACGAAGACTACCACCAACCCCTCAGAACAACTCACCCTCACAAAGACTCTCCACTTGTCCCTGGCGTAGCACTGGGTGGGAAATCGGAAGTAATCCTGCAGGGACCAGAACTTGCGATACAGAAGGTAGTCGATGGTGGAGGAGCTGGATGCCATTTCACCTTCCTCAACCTCCATCGAGTCATCCTTGTCCTCCGACTTCAAAAAGAGACAGAAAATACAGTTATTAACGTACGACGTCCGCTGAGCACGGTACGGTGAACACAGACCGCCAAAGCCACGCTAAGGACACGGCCCTAGCTGACCGGAGGGTGAGCCTTATGACATTCGCTAGAGTGACCTGTCCACGGTCCGCAGAACACGGTACAGTGAACACAGACCGTGGACCGCCGAAGCCACACAAAGACACGCCCCTAGCTGACCAGAGGGTGAGCCGTACGAAGTCCGCTGGAGTGACCCGTCCACAGTCCGCTGAACATGGTACTGTGAACACGGACGTGAACTAACAGGATATAAGGGACACCACAGCATCCAGGGGCCAATTTCACGGCGCTGCTAAGCAAAAAATATTAGCTAAGCATGACATTTCTGTCTTTAATAAAAACAGGGTTAACAACCACATTTCCATGTGTTGTGTATCACTTGTGATTGTTTTTGTGGCTGTTGTTCAATAACCATGAATATCAAATGGAATTTTTGACGGTGGTTTGTTTCATTGGGAAAGGTGTTTTTGTGCTAATCAGCTCCATGAAGTCTGCCCCAGTTCTTCAGTTGCCTGATGAAGGCTAGCAGTTCCAGCAGCCGAAATGTTGCTAGCAGCAAGACGACATTTTTTTTCATTATTTTTACGTACTTTTGCCAATTTTTTTTGGGAAAAGCAATTGACTTCAATGGTAAACTGATAATAGGCTGCAATTTGCAAAATAGGCTTGCCCTTCACCGACGTGGTGAAGGCTAGCCCTTCATCCACGCTGACCCCAACTACCTTGGTGGCCTAGCGGTATGGTATTTGCACTAGTAAGCAGGAGGTCATGGGTTCGAATCCCACCTGAGCCAGCACATGATTTTTTCACGTGCACTCACAAGCACTGAGTATACAGTGCTCATCCACCTCAGTGATGGGCAAGCCTAATTTGCATATTAAAAAAATCATTTTATATTCATGAGGATGCAATTTGTCAAGTTATAGGCCCTGAAATGGGATATGAAAGCTAATTCTCGATCGCTTTAAAATGTGCACCCATCAACCAAATGAAGGATATTCTACATACAAGAATAACTGATGCTTTAATAATAATAGAGCATTTATAATGCGCACAGTATCTGGATAATACCATTCAAAGGCGCAGGTCTGTGATGGTTAAAGATGGAAAGCAAGATTGAAAAGATGTGTCTTTAGATGGAGTTTGAAGCGTGAGAGATCATTTTCTTCCCTCAACTCGTCTGGCACAGAATTCCAGAGACGCGGTGCTAAGCTGGAGAAAGCCCTGTCGCCATAGGTTGCCAGACGAGTCTTGGGAACAGACAGAATGTGCAAAGATGACGATGACCTCAGACCAGGTCTCAGATTGCGATAGTGCAACATGTCCCGGATGTATTAGGTGGGGCGAGACCATGGAGGGCTTTGAACGTCAACAGAAGTATTTTGAATTGGATTCAGGGACTCATTCACAAATGGTGTCCTTAACTTGTTAGATTGACATATACAGTTATCCGAGCACACGATTTTGAATGGCGCCCTAAACAAGAAACTGCGGTGTGCATCAACAAAATGCACTACAACTCCGGCTTGGTGCGTGCTGCGCGATTTATTCCTGAAAGAAACACGGAGTAGAAGAATATTCAGCATGGACAACATGTCCCGGATTTCCCCACAGGTCTTTTGCTCATTATTAGCTTTCTGGCTTCCCAGATTTCAAAAAGATGATTGGCAGTGTTCAAAATAATACACTGACACCACCGCAGTTTCTTGTTTTAATCAAAAGAGGGCGCCATTCAAAACCGTGTGCTCGAATTACTATATGTGTGTCAAGTTTAAGCCCTGCATCAGCTTCATGACTATTTCATTTATGATTATACCCGGTTGAGTAACTCACTTTGAGGGGTCCTTCGATTTGCTCCATGTTGAAAGACGTGACATTATCCAAGTGAAACTGACTAATCAGGTTCAACCCTGGAAACAAAAACGAAGCACAAGAACAGTGTGTAATGGAAGGGTTTATTGGAATGAAATACATGTAGTACACAAATATTGAATGATTATGAGTGCAATGGTAAGAATATTTTCATGAGTTGAGAGATAGGCTCGTTGACCGTAACATTTCTTCTTGCAACGAATGAAAATATCCTTTCCATTGCACGAATGAAAAACAATCATTTTAAGTTTTATACAGGGTGTCACAGAAAAAAACGAAACCGAGATTTGTCAATGTTTAACCCTATTTTAATTTCACTTTTGAATAATAAATGACACATATCTGAAAAGCTTAGTTCCTCAGCTTTCATTTGATACCATTCATATGATACATACTTCACGCATGAGTGAGTAAAGACAATATGAAGTAAGGTTATCAAAAAGTAATTTGCATAGCGATAGTTTTATTTTTTTAAATAAATCACATTTCTCGAAATTTCATTTCCTGGGGTCCATTTCACGAAGCCCTACGATCGATCGTAACTCAAGATACGAAGGATAACCCATCCATCGTATCCTTCGACTAAAGTGGAGATGCAATGTATCATAAGTCCTACGATTGAGAGTAGTTACGATGAGTTTGGTGAAATCCACCCCTGGCCTTTCAAATGATGCCTAAGTCAGGAAAACTGAACAAGGGATGACAGAGATATCTGTTCACAAAAAATTTGCTAAACGTGAAAATGTCTCGCTTAAACCAATAAAGGTTAACAAATTCAAAATTCCATACCACTTTCAATACCAAAAACTAATAGTTAACAGGAAGCCTATTGTTTATCAGAAGCAAGAGTTTTTAGCTTTTAATCACAGACATAAAGAGTCCCCCAACCCCTCCCAAGAAGTGAACCAAACTTCTCTACCTGACTTCTCATCCAGCGGGAAAAACCGGGCCAGGAAAAGCTGAATGCGGCCGCAGAACACCGTGTTCTGTGACTTGGAGAGTCGACGAAGAAGATCTGTCATTGATCAAAAAGGAGGGCAAAGGTAGTATTAAGTCGAGTTTCTTTATTGATCAAAACTCATATTTATGGGTGAGAAAGAGAGACTTACCCCCGTTTCAGACAGGCGTGCCAGTGTCGTGCTGAACTAAATAGATTAGGAGTGACCCTAGGTCCACCCAATTCAGATTTTGGTTTCTGACAGGCGAACTTAATACATTGGAGTAGCCCTACAACTAGGCCTACAAACAAACAAACCATGCGGCCATAGCAACAGCTCCGTAGAAGACTTTTGGGGCGGTGTTGTTTACGTTTCAGACTGTACGTTGTTGACTTGGTTGTTGCGAGGAGGAAATGGACATTAAGCATAATGTACTTCGATCTTGACTGTTGTCATCGTATACACACAACCATCATGACTGGCATTGTGGCGGTCATATCTTTTTATTTTTGTTACTATTAGGCCTACCCCATCTTTGACTTTGCCTTCAAAATGATTACGGTAATTTTAAATTTTTTTTGTATTCCTTGGCAGAGGTCTATTGAAAAGTGCACTCAATGATGTATGACATGCAGACGTCTAGCCCTTATTTCCAAGCGAAAAAGTTGTGTATGTATGCATTGTGGGATATCACTGCAGTTCACTGCTTATTTGCATACATTTACATACATTTGCATTGAGTTCGGCTCATGATTAGAGCTACGTCTGAAACGATGTCGCTCTAGCGCCGTTCTGAATGACCCAGACCATCGATCTTTCAGCATCAGTTGCGCCTGGCGCTCCTAATTGTTTCAGACGTCAAACTTTCTAAGTACTTAATTCAAATCTTGCCTTAATAATTGGTTCGACGTGACGCTAGAATGCCTGTCTGAAACGGGGGTTAAGTTGCCGTTTGGCTTATATTTCCTGATTAGATCGTATCTACAGGCCTGAATCTACAAAGCAGATTGATGTTGTCAGGACACAAAGTCGGGACATGGTTTTTGATCGGTGTCCCTGTTGCGTCAACGGCCTCACATCATCTATTACCCTTTATTACTATACCTCATAAATATTCATGACCTACAGCCGAATCCCAATAGCGCTCCGCACTAATGTCGTCACACGAGTGAATTGGCCAGCGCGCGTGTGCACGCGCACACACACCCACCACACGTTTGCAATGTTTGTCTGAGTTCTGGTGTGCTATTTTTAGCTCAAGTGCGGAGCGCTATTGGTCAATTCACCATCACGTGTCAGTGGATATATTTGCTGATCACCACGCTCACTGCGCATGGAACATCTATCTTAGTTTGCAGTGCACATGCGTGAACTTCGCCCTACATGAAGTTCACGAAAACTAACGTTTTGTTGCACTTCTCGACGAACTTGTGGACAATAAAGAATATTTATGAGGTATAGTAAAACAAATATCACATGGTTTATCTCGGGTGGGTCATGCTCAACAACCAAAAATGTAAACTGTAGAATTTCAGTCAGTTATTTTGTCAATTTTGCCAAGTAGAAACACGCTTTTCACATACTGGATCTAACAGAAACATTGTGTAGTTGATCTAAATGCTTGATCTAAAGAATAACATCATAAAAAGCATTCTGAAAGCAACGATCACATTGAAGAAGACGTATATACCATAAATCGCACATGTTGCACGTGATTACATAAGTAAACCGTTAATCTGATTGTTGTTTGCAATCAGTCAAACCGGATATGAAATTACCCAATTATGCCCAGCACTACCAGACTACAGTCTCCGCAGGGGAACTGGATCATAAACCACACATCACCATGAAAACTACACTCTGGTGTATTGTGGTGCGCAGGATACCACACTTACCCACAGGAAATATCATACATGGTAAACTGTGGTATGGAGGTGGGTTGGGGTTAACTTACAGCTACAGGTAATGGACCTTTCCGGCCTGTCAATCAACTGTGCGCTTTGACCGTTTTAATCATGTGACCAGGAAAGCCTCGGTCAAACTCGGTAACACGCTGTATGTAAACCATAGGGCTATATTAAAATTACTAGAGCGCTAGCTCTGCGTTCTCCGTGAGTAGACGCTTTGAAGCCGTCTGGGCGCAGTCATTTTGAATTAGTGTGCGTGTCTGTGGAACAAGAACACTTTGACTGGAATGCCTTTCTAAGAGTGTACTCTATATGCAACGCTCAAGTATGTGCGAACAGTATACCTAGCGCGTCTTTATGACGCATGCAATCATTGCGTGACTGAAGTGGAGAGCGTGTTCGCGCACAGCCCTAAATGTAACGCGAATTTACCGAGGGTGCGTCAGATTTTTGGCTTCGATGACGCAACCGTATGGAACACAACGCAGTATGCAAATGAACGTACAAAAAATGTACAAAATTGTACAAACCTATGGAAACATAGGTTTGTGCACAAACATGGATGCGCCCAGCAGGCATCACTTTCTACACGGAGCTAGCGGCTTAAGAGCAAAGCCGGAACGGTCCATTAGAACTGACAGTAGAACCAAGAACCATCTTACCGTTACACATTCTCAGCAAGTAATTCTTCCCAGAAGCATACAGTACGTTCTGTTGGGAACAACAAAAAAGTCATCAAATAAACCACTATAAACCACTATAAACCACTATATAAATCTATAAAACTGACTGGATTAATTTTTCTTCATTGTTTGATCTTGCCCACCCCATCCACCTTTGATATTGCCTTCCCACACCCCTATTGTCCCCTCATGCTTTCCCTGTTTCCCTGGTCACTGTGTCCCCCTTTGTTCTGATCCTCTCATCCACTTATGTATCTTAAAGGTAATATCATACTTTGGTTTTTGTCAAAGAAATGCAGATTCATGGGCAAAAATATCAAGACAGATACAGTCACAGTCATCTGTGAAAACTTCAGTCCCGTACGGTGCCCACTTTTTGAGAAAACACTGAAAATCGGCCACAGTATTTCTTTATACTTTATAGTCAGAAGTCTTCTCTTTACAGGAAGACGTTCTTTCCAAGAGCTCCCTCGCTCTTTAGAGTCCTTGTTCTTGCTTTCTAGCTTTATTGTCAGGAGTCTTCTCTTTACAGGAAGACGTTCTTTCCAAGAGCCCCCTCGCTCTTTAGAGTCCTTATTCTTGCTTTCTAGCTTTATTGTCAGGAGTCTTCTCTTTACAGGAAGACGTTCTTCACAAGAGCCCCCTCGCTCTTTAGAGTCCTTATTCTTGCTTTCTAGCTTTATTGTCAGGAGTCTTCTCTTTACAGGAAGACGTTCTTTCCAAGAGCCCCCTCGCTCTTTAGAGTCCTTATTCTTGCTTTCTAGCTTTATTGTCAGGAGTCTTCTCTTTACAGGAAGACGTTCTTTCCAAGAGCCCCCTCGCTCTTTAGAGCCCTTATTCTTGCTTTCTAGCTTTATTGTCAGGAGTCTTCTCTTTACAGGAAGACGTTCTTTCCAAGAGCTCCCTCGCACTTTAGAGTCCTTGTTCTTGCTTTCTAGCTTTATTGTCAGGAGTCTTCTCTTTACAGGAAGACATTCTTCCCAAGAGCCCCCTCGCTCTTTAGAGTCCTTATTCTTGCTTTCTAGCTTTATTGTCAGGAGTCTTCTCTTTACAGGAAGACGTTCTTTCCAAGAGCTCCCTCGCACTTTAGAGTCCTTGTTCTTGCTTTCTAGCATTATTGTGAGCAGTCTTCTCTTTACAGGAAGACATTCTTCCCAAAAGACCCCTCGCTCTTTAGAGTCCTTATTCTTGCTTTCTAGTTTTATTGTCAGGAGTCTTCTCTTTACAGGAAGACGTTCTTCCCAAGAGCCCCCTCGCTCTTTAGAGCCCTTATTCTTGCTTTCTAGTTTTATTGTCAGGAGTCTTCTCTTTACAGGAAGACATTCTTCCCAAGAGCCCCCTCGCTATTTAGAGTCCTTATTCTTGGTTTATAGCTTTATTGTCAGGAGTCTTCTCTTTACAGGAAGACGTTCTTCCCAAGAGCCCCCTCGCTCTTTAGAGTCCTTATTCTTGCTTTCTAGTTTTATTGTCAGGAGTCTTCTCTTTACAGGAAGACACTCTTCCAAAGATCCCCCTCGATCTTTAGAGCCCTTATTCTTGCTTTCTAGCTTTATTGTCAGGAGTCTTCTTGTTACAGGAAGACATTCTTCCCAAGAGCTCCCTCGCTCTTTAGAGCCCTTATTCTTGCTTTCTAGTTTTATTGTCAGGAGTCTTCTCTTTACAGGAAGACATTCTTCCCAAGAGCCCCCTCGCTCTTTAGAGCCCTTATTCTTGCTTTCTAGTTTTATTGTCAGGAGTTTTCTCTTTACAGGAAGACATTCTTCCCAAAAGGAAGCTCCCTTGCTCCACCCAACACGTACCATCTTCCAAGTGTCCACCCTCTCCTCAACAAACTGGAAGACCTTGTCGCAAATGCTGATGGTCACCGACTCAAAGACGTCCGCCAGGAGCAGGAAGGGCGTGGCCGGGGAGCAGATCCCGAGATGCACTGCTTCGATGGATAGGTTGATCAACGCCGTGAAGTGCTGATAATCGCTGCCTTTGACCTGTAGGTCGAAGGTCAAATGTTAGGTACGTGTAGCTGATTTCGAATAGAAAGACACTACAGGCAAGAATCAATTATTGAAAATGTCATGTGTCTGAATTTACGCTCCGCTGCACTTTATAATTGCAGGGTGTACGTCCCATGATTAGGGGACGTACATCCTGCAATATAGAGTGCGGCGGACGTAAAATTTTTTTCTCGCCGGACAAAATACGGGGGGGGACACACCAGTAATGGCGGGTGTTTCCTATCTCCATGGTCACACCGTCGGATCGGTGTATACATGATTCATACGTATCACAACAAAAAACATGATACCGAAACTCTATCAAACTCACCATCACATTCATGAATACAACATTGATGTTGGAATGTCCACCATTACATTCAGATACATACATATGGTGTTGTAATACTCACCACTACAGAACATTCGTACAACCAATAGGTGTTGCAATAATCAAAACTAAATTCACACAACCAATGGCCGGTGTAGTAAAACTCACCACAACATTCACACAACCAATGATGTAGCAAAACTCACCACTAAATTCACACAACCAATGATGTAGCAAAACTCACCACTAAATTCACACAATCAATGGTGTAGGAAAACTCACCACTACATTCATACAACCGACAGTGTTGCAATACTCACCACTAAGTTCATCATGACGTCCCGAAATGCCTGATCCAGTGCCACCTTTTTCTCGGCATCACTGAAAAAAAGCAAACACATGACAAGATTGCAAGACTTTTTCCACAGGAAAAAAATCATATGTGGTAATTATGCAGGTGAGTTATTAGGTTATTAAAGTTTCCTTCCATTAATAATAATAATAATGGACACTTTAAAGGGACCATATAGGATTTGCAAGGCCTCTAAAAAAATTAATTGAGTTTTAGACAGAAAATTGACTCATCAGTTCGTAAACAGTGCAAACAGTCACCATGGGAAACCTTGGTTCATCAGATGCTGGGTTTTTCAAGGAAATCAAGATTTAGTGTCTTTTCCAAAGATCGTTTGTCCGAACGATTTTTGGAACAAACATAAAGTAAACTATTCTTCATGTTTTATAAGAAAAGTCGAGTCGGGTTTTCGCTATTTTCTCGTGACTCAGATGTCCGATTGAGCTCAAATTTTCGCAGGTTTATTATTTCATGTACATGTTTGATCAAACAAAGTATGAGTGCTGTCCTGTGACCTTTACCATTCATGTATTGTACCTTTAAAGATGGAGAATAACGATTTGTAAAAAAATTAAACAAATACAAATCCTCGTTTATAAGACATATAAGAACCTTCTCATAATATACAACGGGGCTGTTGTTTTTTCATTATTTAGTAATATTGGAAATAGAATTTGATAGTAATTGTCAATTCTTGGGACTATTTACCCCAACTGGCCGTGGGTGGCGCTATTTAAATTCATGTCAATGTGTGACGTAGTCGAGGGGATACGGTCCACGAACGAATCCCCTCGGTGCGCGGGAGGTGTATGGGATTTCCAGTGAGTTTTGTGTACATGCGGTTTCTGTATGTCAAAACTGTCCGAATCACTGCCCGAATGATCATTAATATCCGATTGGTACATTGATTCTTCATCGATGCTGTATTCCTACCAAGGACGGTCGCCATATGGGCAATTCTCCATGGGAGAGGAAAAAATGTCAAAATTAAATCTGTACATATTGAAACTTTTTTGTAATTTTTCCAGACCACAATTAAATGGGGAATTCAGATCAAAAAACAAAATTTCAAAAAAATGTATATTTTTGATAAAAACAGTGATTTTTGCATTTTATGTTTAAAAACGTGCAGATTTGGTAAAAAAAATTTTTTTTGCGTTTATTTACTTTCTGAGTAACAGGGAAAAGGGTTGATTTATTTTTTAATGTTACATGTTAGCAACATTACTGGGGGTCATAAAAATATATATATAAATATATATATATATTATATATATAGTGTAGGCCTCAATTTAAAAATGTCAATTTTAGCACGTAATTCCGTTACCGAAAAAATGGCAAAAGTTACTTATTTCACAGACCTTCTGGATTTTTTTTCTTGAAATCATGGATGTTAGGAAGGGCCCTCCAATAAACATGAATGAAAAATGAAAACTTAAAAAAAATAATTTCTTGGCATTTTTCCAAATGGTAACGGAATTACGAAACGGTAACGGAATTACGGTAACGGAATTACGCATGCACAAAGTGTATACATTTCCATATACATACATGTATATACAGTGTACATATCACACAGTTAGTTTACGTGGCCAGAGCATGAAGATGTTGAAAGTTATTGAGACAGCAACAATCACATTGATCCAACATGAACCCCAGATGGATCTAGACACATCTCTCAATCTACAACATCCAGTAACCATGGTAACTGGTGTTTTTTTCCACAGCGTGTACAGTCTTGTTACATTTACCTTTTCAGAGATGCAAATCAGTATAGTTTTAATGTAATTGGCACGTTGAGCCAATTCAATTTTCAGAGTAAAGTATGATTTCTGGTGAAAAAACACATAAATACTACATGTACAGTGTACATGACTCTTTGAAATATTCTACATTGCACAGTTTAGAGCATTTCCCATGTGTACAACTATTCCAAGTACACCTTTCTCTCTCAATTCAGCTGCATTTTCAAATAAATACCAATTTTGCTTCCAAAAATACTGTTACTCTGTCGTGTACATGTAAGCCTACTCTTTTTGTGAGCATACTGTAGGTTGCCATCTCTGCTTGCTGATCCATCTGAAATTTTTAGAATTCTATGCAATTTGATAAAATGCTGTTTTCTGAAAGAAGTATAAATTAAGCAAATCCTTAACTAAGTTTGAAACGTACTACAGTACACCATACATTGTTTCCATTTGCATGGAATTATCAAATCTATCATACACTTTTTTTAACATGGAACAAACCACAGAGTGAAAAAAGATATGACCAAGAACCAAGCAAATTTGAAACATTTGCAGTTCATACATTTGACATATTTCCATTTAAGGCCAGGACACATTAAAGGCAGTCTTACATGTTTATATGACAATTTTGTTTTCTTTTGAAAGATTACAACAGATCAATCCATTAAGCCCGCCCGTACATTGTATTAATGCTACCAAAGTCAGCCAGGGTAAGATTCTCAAACTTGTATAGTGGTGATGCAAGCAATCCTGTGATGGTCAATATGTAAAGAGTAGGGCTCAATGTGTTAGTCCAACAATTGGGCAAAATTTAAAATCTGTAAACCAGCAATTGAACCGGCAATGCAGTCATCACCTGACTGCATTTGTCCTTGACCTTTGACTTAAAAAGCAACGCCTAGACATGTTTAGGCCTAAAATTACATTTTGATCTGCAAATTTTCACCTACATGTAGCCTACATGTACATGTACATGTAGCTTTCCCCTGTAACATTTTATAAACTTCTAAAATTTGTATTGTGATGAGTTTATGTTGAATTTAATGTTACATGTAGATATTGCGTTTACTGTAGAAACACTATGGCGTAATTCCGTTACCGCCCAGCCGTAATTCCGTTACCGTGATTAAAATGCAAATTATGAAAAGAGTGATTATTTTTTAACTTTGCTCTGCATTGTAGTTAACAACACCCCTGAACTCTACAAATAACAGGTAGTGTCCAATTTTAAAATTTCAGAACTTCAGAGAGTTTTATCAGTTTATGCAAGAACTCAAATATGCTTGTCCTCGGTCCGTAATTCCGTTACCGATATTAAGCTCCGCCCCTTAAAGGGTAATTTTGTGGGAATTTTTTTTTTGTAGTGGTCAATCAATTCTATTGGTCCTTGGCTCCCCTTCCATGTTTAGATTAGTTGTCTAGCATAGAACATATTTTCTTGGGAAAGAATAATCCCCGACAAAGTGGCAAATGGGCGTAATTCCGTTACCGAAGAATCGCCCATATGTATCATTTTCAACCATTTTACTTTCGAAATGATTGGAGTGCATGTATCGCGTGTGGGTATGTAATATGCAACACACTGTGTATAAATATTCATAAGGAAAGCGAATCCCCTCTTCTACGTCACCAACTTCACGAAAACATGAATATTCATTATATGTAAGTGAACCAAAAACGGGCAAAGTCGAGAGAAAATTTATCATTCTTGGCGAATGTGGAACGGTAAAAGGTGGCTTAAAAATCACATCAAGAAACTTCAAAAAGTGAGGGTTAATGATATGTTTACCTTAATTGGAGCTAGGTGAACAACATTTTACGTGAACATCTTATTTTTTGAAATCGTTGGAGCCCAGCTTTAACCTGGTATCTGCCAAGCATGACGCTCATGGCGCAATTCAATTATTATCCCTGGTCATCGGGCCATAATTTACATTCCTGAAACCATCTCAACTCCCTGGGGAGTATACAGCTCCGGCTGTCGTATTCAGCGCACAGAGGCTAATCAAACCACAAAGCCATCTCTACCCTCACAGGTACCCATTTACACCTGGGTGAAGAGGAGCAATATGTGATAAAGCGTCTTGCCCAAGGATGCAAACACCATTAACCCATGGCTGGATTCGAACCCACAATCTGTAGATTGACCACAAGACTTTGAGTTCAACACGCCAGACCACTAGGCCACAACACCCCATTGATGAGGAAATTTCACAAAGTGTGCCTCAGTCATCAATGTCACATACCTGCCAGGGACAGCAGTCGATTCTTGCTTCAAATTCTCAGGTTTGTTTTGCTGGTACGCTTCTTCAATGCCATCCTGCACAAAAGAAATGCAAAAGAAGAAAAACAACTTTATATTTTCTACTGCTCCACAAAAATATATTTTTGACTTTCAGCAAATGTACTCATTACTTTCTCCAAGTCCTTTAAACTTCAAACCCTAGGCTAGATTGAAGAAATTTCAGCGTACCGGACTTGGGGGCATAGGTGGCAAGTGTGTTAGGCACTCGCCTCTCACCAATGTGGCCCGGGTTCGATCCCAGCTTGGGTCATACGTGAGTAGAGTTGTGCGTTGGTTCTCTCCTATGCTACGAGGGTTTTTCTCCGGGTTCTCCGGTTTTCCTCCCTCCACAAAAATCAAACACTTGCGATCTCAGGCTGTGCTCCGTGATCATATATGGGTTGAAGTGTGCGGGCTGCCGTAGGCGCTGCTGTCAACTGGATCACATTGTAGCCGCATCCTTCGCAATTCAGCACCCCAGCTGCTAGTAAGGATGATTAGCCTCCCAAATTATTATTATTATTATTATTACTAGACTAGCCAGACGAGACAAAATGGCAGACGGGCTGTTTTTAAGTTCGCAACAAGCACGTAAGAAAATTGCATTTTTACACTGAAATGTTGCACAAATTTCTTCAATCTAGGGTTTTAAGGACTCAGGAACATTTGCTGAGTCTACTGAAAACTGAAAGTCAAAAATATCATTTTTTTTTTTTAATAGGGGCAGTAGGCCTATGCCACTAGGCCCCGGCCCTAGAACTTAAAAAAGCTATAAAAAGTTGTTTACTTTCCTACTAAGGCAATAGTTTTAGGGCCCCCACTTGTGCCCCACCGTGTCGGTGATCACCGATCCCCATCATAATCTCTAAATCTCTAAATAAAGTCTAAATTCAGTGATTGTGGGCAACCGGGGCCCTAAAACTATGATGGGGTCCGTTGCTCACCACCGTGCCGACACTAGACCCAGTAACTGGGGTGCTGAACTCCCTTTTTTAATTTTGGGGTTGATGTTGGAAAACATAAATTTTCATCGCACGTAATGATCATGAGTACAAATAAATAGGCTGCATTTTATCCCTGACAATTGGAGAAAATAAGCTGATTTGCGATGTCTTTGTTGTCATTTGGGGATATTTTCTGTGAGTACCGTGATTAGCGCGAACTTGGGTGAAATACAATATTTATCTGTGTACTTCACAAGTTCTAGTTCTTCTAGGGCTATGGGATTATCTGGAGCGCCAGACCAACCCCAATATTCATAAATATATCAGTTGCTGGCTTGGTGACCCAGTACACAAAGAACTCGGATTCGGGGAAGTGTGTTCTACTGACGGGTACGATACCTATAAGGAAATAAAACAAGGGAAAGAATTCAGCTGACGGCCATGACAGAAACAGGGTTATTTCCTCCAAGAGTTAACTTATTTGATGCAAGTCATAATGAACTTCAATCTCAGGAGTGAAAACTGGTGTAGCTTATCTAAAAAGTGACATTTTCCGGGGTTTTTTACCTACAATTATACACTTTGAATGCAGAGCTAGCCATTTTTATCAAAATGCCCTCTGTTGGTCCCATAGGTTTGTGCACAAGTGATGGTCGTCAGTGGAATTCTTTCCAAAACAACTTTTTGTAAAGAGACTTACCTAAATAGGACCCCTATACGTTTGTGGTGTCCTCTTCAATATTGTTGGCAAGGTTAAATTTGTGGAAAGAAGGTAGGGCTTTGATTTTTGTGGGAAATTATGGGGTAAAAACGGTAGGCCTAACGAAGATGGGACTTTTCACTGACGCACTAAACGGCCGCAGACAAAATTACGGTCTAGTTTCTGCTCTCATTGCATGGACTTTTGATACGCTGGTTGTAGGTACCAAACGAAACTAGACTAGCCAGACCTGACAAAATGGCCGACGGGCTGTTTTCAGGTTCGCAAACAGCGAGTAAGAAAATTGTATTTTCACTCTAAAATGTTGCACAAAATTCTTCTAGTATCTTGGGTTTTAAGGACTCAGGAACATTTGCTGAAAAGTCAAAAATATCATTATGGAACAGCCGAAACTATTAAGTTGTTGGCGATTGTGGGTTAACGGGATCCCAAAACACATTGATTTTTTTGGCTCTGAACTAACTTCTACTCCTCAAAAGTGATACTTTTGACTTTCAGCAAATGTTCCTGGGTCCTTAAAAGCCTACATTGAAGAAATTTGTTAAACATTTCAGGGTTAAAATTCAATTTTCTTACGCACTTCTTGTAAACTTTAAAACAGACCGTCTGATCGCATGAGGCCATTTTGTCTGGTCTGGTTAGTCTAGTGCCCAGACCCAACAGACTAGTAAGAGTCCTCAAAATGTCAGAGTGGAAACCAGACTATTCTCGTCTGCGGCCGTCCGTGCGGCGGTGAAATGTTACAATCTTGGTTACCGTTTTTACCCCATAATTTCCCTCAAAAATCAAAGCCCTGCCCTCTTTCCAAAAATTTAAGCTTGGTAATATAGAGGAGGAGACCAACAAAGTATATGTAGGTAAGTTACTTTTCAAAAAGAAGTTTCCTTTCCTTTATAGTTTTAGGACCCGTTAACCCACAATCCCCAAGTTGTTTTTATTCCCTTTAGGTATCGTACCCGTCAGTAGGCCTACTCTACACTCAAGTCAAGAAGTGAAGAACGCACACGGAAAGTTAACAGCACATGACACATGATGCACTAAATTGCCGACTCACAGTAAAATTAAAAGTGGGTAATGTTGTGACTCTTTTGCCACGGAAAACAGTGCCCAACAGCGCAGAAACTGGTCTATCCGAAAAAGATTGTTGCTTAATAGTAAAAATAGAGAAAGTGGTTTAAGAATGGAAGAAAATACTCACCGAAAACTTCTGCCGAGCATCAACAAAGTCAAAACTGGGAGCCGCCATTTTTAACTCATGCCGCAACGACACTAGAGGGCGCTATTTAAAAAAATTGTTGCAAAAAAGTTGGGCAGACTGAAGTTTTGGCTCAGTGTTGACAGGGACCAATTTCATGGGGCTGCTAAAGAGTGCTTAGCACAAAAAAAAAATGCATAGCACAAAAATGTTTTGGCCTACAATAACACAAACCACCATCAGAAACTCCATTTTAATATTCATGGTCAGTGAACAATAGCCAAAGAACAATTACAAGTGATACACAGCACATAGACAAATTTGGTTGTTAATCTTTTTTTTTTTATTTAAGACAGAAATTGCATGGTTAGCCAATTATTGTGCTTAGCAGCTCCATGAAATTGGCCCCTGGCATGGGTTTGACTGGAGTTTTGCTGGGCTGGGCTGGGGTAATATGAGAATGACCTGCCTGTGTGGGATGAGGATGGGCTGGGCTGCGCTGTACTTGGTTTGGGATGTTGATGATGGGTTGGGATATGCGCTGGGCTGAGATGGAATGGACTGGACTGGGCTGGGACTTTGGGATGGAATGGACTGGGCTGGGCTGGGCTGTTCTGAGAATGACCCGCCTGTGTGGGATGAGGATGGGCTGGGCTGCACTGTAAGGTTTTGGGATGCTATGGGCTGTTGATGATGGGTTGGGATGGACTGGGCTTGCCTGGGATGAACTGAACTAGAATGGCGATGGCATGATGGGCTGGGCTGGGCTGGGCTGGAATCTGGATGGCATGGGCTGGGCTGAGATGGGTTGAGCTGGGCTGGAACGAGGATGGTATGGGCCTGGGCTGGGCTGGGCTGAGAGTGGGCTGGGCTGAGCTGGGCTGGGAGTGGGCTGGGCCTGGCCTGGCCTGGCCAGGCTGTAATGAGGATGGTAGGGGGCTGAGGATGGTAGGGGGCTGGACTGAGATGGGATGGACTGGGCTGGGATTGGGGGCTGCATGGCCAGGCTGTTGATGGGTTGGGCTGGGCTAGGGTGGGATGGAATGGGCTGGGCTGGGCTGGGCTGGGCTGGGCTGCGCTCAGGAATGAGAACGGCATGGGCTGGGCTGGGCTGGGCTGAGATGGGTTGGGCTGGGCTAGGGTGGGATGAGGCATGAGCTGTGCTGGGATTGAGATGGGCTGCTCCGAGGATGGTTTGGGCTGAGGCCCAACTGGGAAGCTGCTCAACATGTCACACACACAATTTATTATATCCTTGTGGAGACATGGCTCCTTACTCTGAGGTACTTATGAATACTCCGAAGAGCAGAATTGAAATCGCTCCCATTTGAACCAGAATCACTTTCCTGGGTTGAAAATTCTAGCGAAGGTCCCTGATATAAAACACTTCTCTGCTGGCTGCAGACAAGTGAACCTTGGAAATTTCTCCTTTTTGAGTGAAAAACTTTTGGAGACCTACTCACCTTTAGAATTTCCCTGTGGAGACAGAGTCAACTTATTGTGCTTGATCTCCACACTTGGCACCATTATATGCACTCACCAACAAACACACGAAAGACAAACAAACAGATAAACAAACGAACAAACAAGTAACACTCCCAAAAGTTATGTCCAGTTGCGCTCACGTCTCTCTTTCAATAAATATTTGCTAATACCTTAGACTTTCTGATAAGCCACATTTCCTAGTCAAACACACAGCATATCTCACTGCAAAGTATTAGCCTTAAGAAATACTGTGGCTGTTTTTCACTGTTTTCTCAAAAAGTTGCCACCGTATGGGACTGAAATTTTCACAGATGACTGTTACTTTATCTGTCTTGATATTTTTGCCCATGAATCTGTATTTCTTTGATAAAAACCAAAGTATGATATTACCTTTAAAACAATGGGCAAATTAACACACAGACAAAGACTGTTGATAATCATCTGCACCAAACAAATTCTTTCACTCTTTTAATTTTCCATTTTTAATGAGTATACGCATTAAATTTAAGATATTTCCACTGAGTACAGATTTAATTACATATTTTTGTGAAGATCATTATTTCAAATACAAACATAATTATCAAAATCACTACATAAAAAAAACATGATAAACATTGATAAAACAATAAGGGTGACAATCATATGGATTAAACTACACAACAATAAAACAAAATTACAGTAAAACAAAAATTACCTACACACAACTTAAAAAACAACAACAACAAATTATTGAAGCAATTTAAAAGCTACAACATGATTATATATTTCTAAGGTAGAAAACAGATTTGTCAAACAAACAAAATTTCAAAAGATACACATACTGCAAACAATTAAAAAAGTGATAAGTGTAAACACCATAGTGTGAGTATATTTTACAAGTATTTTTCTAAAAAAATATGATACATATCTGGGCATATTTCTTTGTTCGTGTCAGATAATTTACAAGTAAAAAACTATATTATGCCCATTTTAGTATATTCCTTTAGAACCTGACTGAAAACGTTCGAAGGAGCAACACCAATTGGTTAAAATGACAAGTCTAATTCCCGGCCGAGTAAATTGACGGGAGTTTGGAAAGTTGCTGGGGTTGGAACGACCACTCAAAGTTATTTCTTGAATCAAGAGATGACAGTCGTCAACATTTCACAACATATGATTCCACTTAGTAGCTGTCTTCAAATAAAACCCATATCTCAGTTTTTTTGTACATAAAAAATGCTGGCTGAGGATTTTGCATGCCCCCGCTGTCCAGGTCACCACACCTACCCAAGTTGAATACTGCACACTATGGGCCTTTACGAGGAGAGGCTTGAGGCTAGGCTTGGCATTTGTTTTTCTACTGCCATTTTGTGTCCTAAATGAAATGAAGGGCTTGAGATACATGGTGAAGCTGGAGCCTTTCTTCGGATTCGTCGTGTGGCCCAATCCCTTCTTTTCGTATTGTGGGGATCAAATGGCTGTAGCGAAATAAGTACCAAGCCAGGTTTCATAAAGGCCCTATGAAGGATGTGTGGGCCATGTTGTGTTTCGGACACAGGAAATCGAACTTTGAAAAGTTTGTGCAGACAGAGTTGCTCCTTCCACGATTTCACAAGCAAAACTTCTCTGAGGTTTAAAATATTATATTTCAGATAGACCGAGGTCGCTGGTTCGAATCCGGCTCCAGTCAATTATTCTTTGTTCATGCACTTTTCAATGACTTAAACTTGATCCAGTCGGTTTCCATTGTAGTAATTTTTTGAAGATTTCAGAAAGACAGTAGTAGACAATAGGAAAACTCTGAGTTAATTTGACTGGTACTGGATCTGAACCCAAGACACCTGGTTCGAATCCCGCTCCAGTCAATTATTCTCTGTTTCATGCACTTTTCAATGACTTAAAACTGATCCAGTCGGTTTCCATTGTGAGTTATTTGATGATTTCAGAAAGACAATAGTAGACAATAGGAAAACACTGAATTAATTTGACTGGTACTGGATCTGAACCCGAGACACCTGAATTAAGTTGATGGGGTCTCTCCCCCCAAAGAGTAAGTTGGTTAGAAAAAGACCCGTCACCAAGACATCATACAAAAATATGAAGATTAAAGTAATACAAAAATTATTTAAGCTATTATATGATACAAAAATACTTAATATTTGAAGATCATATTAACGTACTTTAAGTTATAGTACTGTTAGCGAACAGTACACGTTATAGCCAAAAATCATTTAGAAATAGTTCTGTAAAAACTAATCTCAAATGAAATCGAGAAAGGTCACAAGGATGTTGAAGTAGTAGAGTAAATATATTCGAAAGCATATTCAAACTCAATGATTATAAAGTTTGTACAAAATGAATGCATCTATTCAATCTTTGCTGTATCAAAAGCAGCGTACAGGATTTGCAAGGCCTCAAAAATCAAATTATTGAGTTTGAGACAGAAAATGGACTCAATAATTCGTAAACAGCGCAAACAGTCACCATGGGAAATCTTGGTTCATCAGATGCTGGGTTTTTCAAGGGAATCAAGATTTAGTGTCTTTTAAAAAGGTCGTTTCTCCGAACCATTTAGTAGCATTTCGAAAGCGTGGTGCAACCGTGAAGGATTCGGAGGGGGTCAAGATTTATATTTCGGTCGTATTTCTGCTATCCAGATGAACAAAACGTAAAAAGGTAAATGAAACAACGTCTGTAAGGAAGTTTAAGACCTTCACTTCTGTTTAAGTACCAAATTCAGCCAAAACGAACATCTTTGCAAATCCTGTACGCTGCCTTTAAGCAGGCACAGTGGATTACTAGTGTTATGTGCTGTAAACGTCCGGCTGAAACCACCTCGCATTCTAGAAAATAAGGGTTTCGGATGATCCTTCTCAAACCAATGTTTTTGCTCTTCAATAGCCATTGACTGCATAAACACTAAACAGTCCTCCATAACTACACAATATAAAACCAAATCATTTACTAGCATTAGAGCATCTATAGTAACATTTACTAATGATGATGTACAGCATGTTATGAATTTGCATAAATTTACATACATTAACAAATCTTCGTACAATAATACAGTATAAATTCAAGCTGCTCAGTGTGTTTTTTAGGAAGTGTATATTTTGCAGGCACCGTCATTCTTGTCATTGGCCAATTCTCGATACGCCACGCCGGCCTGCATTCTCTAAATGTTATTTTGCCGGAGGTACATTCAAATACTGCAAATTGGCCAATCAGAATAAGGGAATGGAAAAATAACGTTTTCAGGAAGAATGCCAGTGCCGGCAAAGTATACAATAATTCAAGCTGCTGTTTTTTTTTTAATTCATCCGTGAAAGAAGGTAGGTTTGCGGTGACAATATGTAATCTCTCCTGTGAGAGTGTACGTGTGGTTCTGAGAAGAACCGTTGGTTATCTCGACGTTCCGAATAGTGTGCTCTGTTCGTCCTCAGGAGAGTGACCTTACATGGTGTCACTGCAAACCTACCTTCTTTTAATAGTACTTCCACCATGCATAGCTTCAAGTCTTATTCATCCGTGAACTTGTGACACACGACCTTTATGTCGGTAAAACTCATGATTCAAATGTTTACGACACCTATTATTATTATTATTATTATTATTAACATGGGCAGCCATTTTGATTTTCGAAATCAAAACATGAAATGAGTGCAAGCATTAATATTTCTCTAACTACCCTGTAAAAAGTGACCCATATCTCATCATTTTGTACACAAAGAATGCTGGGAAAGGAATTTCGCATGCCCATCCTGACCACGTCACTGACCCAAGTCAAATTAAGTACCCGCTGCTTGAGTGACGTACACATAATTTTGTCACCAATTTAAAAAATCTATATACCTTCTTGATAAGTACTTTTCACTCAAGCTCTCTGCAAATGAAATTCAAATTTCAATTCATAATTAAAAATTATCAGTACATAAAATGACCATAATTCTATCACTTTCCCCCTAAAATATGACCATTTCTAGACTCTCCGAAAAAGGAAGTACTATAGTAAAACTATAATGCATGTTATGACTGTATGTAGAATGCTAGTCAATTAATGGATCTTAACTGATTATTAAAACAAATATGTTAATTAGAATTTTGACGACTGAATCCTACAAAATCGGAGTAGTTTTGGTCAACTTTCCACTTTTTATTATTATTCTAATGAAGACTAATTAATTATATAAACCAAAAAGAGAACACCTAATGATACCATGATAATTAACATAAATTCTTTAAAATGTCAGTTTAAAAACTTGCATTGATACAAAAGCATTTTTATAAAATAACTTTTTTGCATTTGTGACAGCATACTCAAACTATGTTCTAAAAGTAAAAAAAAATGAAAAAATAAAATTTTAATAGTGACAAACACAACTGCAATACGATGAGGCGTTGAAGAAAAAAAAACATTTCAAAATTTTGATCATCGCGAGCTCAAAAATATTCTGATATACATTCTGAATTCCTTAACTTTTTGTTGTGTCATCTTATGCTGGCAAATGGTAGTCAATTATGACCACACATACTGTACAGACTTGGCGTCTTACACTAACTGTGGTTCCATGCCTACTTCGTCTGCTTCGGAGTATATCTGGTTGGTGTAGTCTTGTCTGCACTCGTAGTTGGCACCGGGCCTGTCCATCTGTCTCTTTGCAAAGTTGACAAATACCTTTGACCAAATCAAATGAACAATCAAATTATAGATAGATGGTCATCACAACATGATATCAACAATAAGGGCTCTGCGCTTGAGCTATTTATAGAATACGTCCTTTATATCGACAGCTATAGTTACCCGGATGTTCGGACAAATATCACAAGTTAATAGGGCAACGTGCGACTTGTTTGCCCGAACATTCTGACTGTGACGTCACGAGCGCAGAGCCCTATTGAAAAATATCAGGCATCTTTGTGCATTTTGGTGTTATGCGTTACTAACATATATTGAACATAATCATCAAACAACCACAAGGGAAACTGACTGAACCAACGTAGGGCTGGATGGCTCAGTTGGTAGAGCGCCTGTACGGTATCAGGAGGTCGCTGGTTCGAATCCCGCTCCAGTCAATTTTTCTTGGTTCACTTTTCAATGACATATTGAACATGTTAAATTTTGCATACTCTTATAAGGGTGTACATGTCTCAAATCTCTGGCTGCGACCGCAAATAACACACAAGTCTATGCAAACGGCTGCAGTCACTGGCTAGTGGCTGCCATAGGGGCGTGTGTTTATTTTGAAACACGGCCTAAGATTTCGGGCACGGACTAAGACGGTGCTGGGGTGGTCTGGGGCTTAAGAAATGCCAAAGAGGCCGCAAGTATAATTGTTTGTTGTTTTGGGGGGTTAGTGGATAACGTACCTGGTCCAGCGTTGTCTGGGAAACGGAATATTCTTGGATGCCCAGACGTGATTTGTTGGCCTCCACGGCGCCGAAAACGTCTGCCAACTTTGTCCTCGTCATTGGCAACTGGTACCTCACCATGTTTTGATGTTGTTCCTATGGCAATGCAAAAATACAAAAAAGCATTTCGTACCGATTCATTTCAAATTTGTGGAATACTGGTCGGCAAACGATATCACTTTTGCCAAGCTATCATGTACATGTACATGTAATTACATGAGCAGCAACTGTTTAGCGAAACAAACAGCAATGGTGTATCAGTTTGATACAAGGGAGTAGAAATGTGGTTGTAATCTGCTTCAGGGGGATTGTCTCAGTGGAAACACAGCGTGGTGCTCTTATAAGCAGAAGAATAAGAAAGACACTGTAACACACCAATATCTTGTTTTGTGACTACACGCCTCAGCCTGAAAGTTTTATTCTTCACAAATCGTGTAGCTATTATCTCACATTAATTCCAAGTTGTGAAGTGTAAACCATCAGATGGCTGAGACAAAAGTGACCCCAGCCAAACGGTTTGCCAAAATTGGGTTTCATGCCTTTCCATAAGGAAAGCACCCGATCCCTCTGATTGGTCAATTGTTCCAGGCAGTGACCAGCCTCCCACCCACACTGTCCCACAGGAGCTACACACAAACTGACTCTCCACAAGGATCTTATTGTTTGCATGATGTAGACAGGCTGGGCTTTGTAAGTCACATAAATTATGTAAAAAGCCACCCAAATTGACGTTCTCAGCTTATGAATAATTTGATCATGGAAGTGATCAAATTTAATGAATACGAACCCCAGAATCTGCGTTTGGCAAAAACCAAATTATGGGCTCGTTTCTGTAAAATGATTATAAGTCATGCGATGGCATGTAAACACAATAGCGCAATTGAATCAGAAGTTTGAATACCTTCAAACGAGCGTCGGGGAAGTGATCGTTGACAAAGTTCAAGACCGCATTCACGTTAGGTGTCTCCTCGTTGATGCGGACAACCAGGGTGTACCCGTCGCCATGGCGATGCTTGACGTGCTGCGGGCTGCCCAAACAGCGGAATCGGCCGTTGACCATAATGGCAAGTCTGGTGCACAGGAGTTCACATTCCTCCATGCTACAAACAAACAAACACTCTTGTTTTTACATAATGTCAGAATACAATAAGGCATTGTCTTTTCTATTGTCCTAGTACTTTAACACACTCCCATAGACTAAGCACATATTTGTACATCCGAGGACAACTTTGAACAGATGTCTGTTCCAGGACAATAATGGTTTCATTGTTATTCTTTTATCCTCCTGTCCGCGGACTTAATCTTGGTACACGCCCACACAAACAAACTAACAAACTTATTAAATTAAACAAAAATGAAAATATGCTTGAAAACAAAACCATATTCTGCATGATGCCAATGGATATGAGAAAAAAACTTAACAATTAAATTCCTTTATAGCTATAGTAAACAAATAAGTATGTGAAGCATATTTCACAACCCAGTGTTACATATTCAGGGACCAATTTCAAAGAGCTGCTTAAGCACCAAAATTTGCTTAAGCACCAAAAACTTTGGTAAATATAAAAATCAGTATGCCAGCCAAAACTCCTTGTGAATGTTATGCTCAGCAAACAAAGGCCGAATACAAGTCAAAGCAGTAAACATCATTGGACGGCAATCCTGTTTGATCAAGGAAGACTTTTCATGCTTAAGCAAATTTTGTGATTATAAGCAGCTCTATGAAACTGGCCGCAGGCCACTGCCTTGCTCTTGTTTGCTGGTAATATGAACATTTCTAAGAAGGTTAGCATAAAAAACATTTTCAAGGAAGTGAAAATCACACGTTAATCATCACACGACATGTAGTTTGGTGACCTATTTGTTTTTGTTTTTTAAAGTTTTAAGTGTGGCACGCATCTATTACGGCAAGATGTTGACTCTGTGACCATGGTGATCATGCAAATGAGGAATCACCATGGAAATGCCCATCAAACAGGAATGCGTTACCTGTGTGAGGTCAGGATGACCGAATGTCCATTCTGGATCATTGCCAAGATGTTGCACCACACGGTCTGCTTAGTGACGGGGTCCATGCCCGTAGTTGGCTCATCCTGCGAAAATAAAACAAATCCAAGATGAAAACAAAATGTCAAAGTATAATCTAGTTGGAGATGACTTGGCTTCAACTCTGGAACCCCTATCTCTCCGTCGTTCTGTAGCCTCTTTGAGCCTCTTATACAGATACTTTTTTGGTAGGTGCTCCAATGGACTCTCACTGGTTGTTCCACCCAACCGTACCTTTGGTCGCACCACACGTTTCTCTGCTCAGTCACATTCTTACACTGTGGTGGTCCCCAAGTCAAATACTCGGGGATACTCATCCAGTTTCTTCCCGCGTACCGCCTTGCTGTGGAATTCACTCCCTGCATCCTGCTTCCCTTCCACTTACAATTTGTCCCAATTTTAGTGCAACATCAATAGTTGTCTTTCTACCCCATGATTTCTTCTTTGTTCCCTTTTCTCCTCGTTTTAGCCATCACCTTGAGTGGCCTGCTTTGGGCCTTGTAATTGGCGATTGTTCACAAAAAAAAATAAATAAGTAAACTGGAGAGAAACGTTAATACTGGTTTGGGCCCAGCAACTGGAAAGCCTGGTCAGGCCCAGGCCTTCAGGCCTGAAATCCTCCTTTTATCAGCCCTAAACCTCCATGCAAAAGAGCTTCTAATAATACCATAAAAGTCAGACCTCTGGATGGCCCAGCCAGACTGTAGTCCTACCCAGATGAAGTCTGAGATTTGGCTATTGTTCAGCTTCAATAAAATACAGTGTACTGCCAACGACTAAAGTTGGATTACAGAATCTGCAGAATCCTGGCAAAGCCCTGGCAAAGCCCTGGCAAAGCCCTGGCAAAGCCCTGGCAAAGCCCTGGCAAAGCCCTGGCAAAGCCCTGGCAAAGCCCTGGCAAAGCCCTGGCAAAGCCCTGGCAAAGCCCTGGCAAAGCCCTGGCAAAGCCCTGGCAAAGCCCTGGCAAAGCCCTGGCAAAGCCCTGGCAAAGCCCTGGCAAAGCCCTGGCAAAGCCCTGGCAAAGCCCTGGCAAAGCCCTGGCAAAGCCCTGGCAAAGCCCAGGCAAAGCCCAGGCAAAGCCCTGGCAAAGCCCTGGCAAAGCCAGTCCCCCGCAGGTTACCGTGGAAATGCTCTACTCACCATGAGGACGATTTGCGGGTTACCAAGCAGCGCCACGGCTGTGGACAAGGAGCGCTTCATGCCTCCGCTGTACGTCCTGATCACTTTGTTGATGTACTTCTGCATCTCCATCTGAAGGGTGACCCTCTTCACCGCCTGCAAATGATCAAATGAAGGACATCAGACTGTCAAAACAAAATGGTCAACTTATGTACAAGTCTTGGGAGTTAGGAGGGCCTGACGAGTTTCAATCCTAGCAGGATCTTTATCGTACAAGTCTGATAGATGATCCAATTAAGGGACTTAGGAATGAGCTTCTTGGATCATTTGATGTGGAAAGGAGAGCTGGCATGAACAGGAAGCTGATTTGTGACCTGAGGATCAGAAATTAGATGAGTTTCGTGGGTCACGTGATGAGGAAAGGAGAGCTAGTGTGAACAGGAAGCTGATTGTGTGAGCCGAGGATCAGACAGATGAGTTTCTTGGGTCATGTGATGAGGAAAGGAGAGCTGGTGTGAACAAGAAGCTGATTTGTGACCTGAGGATCAGAAAGATGAGTTTCTTGGGTCACGTGATGAGGAAAGGAGAGCTGGTGTGAACAGGAAGCTGATTTGTGAGCTCAGGATCAGACAGATGAGTTTCTTGGGGTCATGTGATGAGGAAAGGAGAGCTGGTGTTAACAAGAAGCTGATTGTGTGACCTGAGGATCAGACAGATGAGTTTCTTGGGGTCATGTGATGATGAAAGGAGAGCTGGTCTGAACAGGAAGCTGAGTTGTGAGCTGAGGATCAGATGACTTTCTTGTGTCATGTGATGAGGAAAGGAGAGCTGGTGTGAACAGGAAGCTGACTTGTGTGAGCTGAGGATCAGATGAGTTTCTTGGGTCATGTGATGAGGAAAGGAGAGCTGGTGTGAACAAGAAGCTGATTGTGTGACCTGAGGTTCAGACAGATGAGTTTCTTGGGTCATGTGATGAGGAAAGGAGAGCTGGTGTGAACAAGAAGCTGATTGTGTGACCTGAGGATCAGACAGATGAGTTTCTTGGGTCATGTGATGAGGAAAGGAGAGCTGGTGTGAACAGGAAGCTGATGGGTGAGCTGAGGATCAGACAGATGAGTTTATTGGGGTCATGTGATGAGGAAAGGAGAGCTGGTGTGAACAGGAAGCTGACTTGTGTGAGCTGAGGATCAGATGAGTTTCTTGGGTCAAACAAATGAACAAATGACTTTACCAGCTTGCGTTCCTTTCCAGTGATGCCTTTGATACGGGCATAGCAGTTCAGTAACTCTGTACCCGTCAGCGGATTGTACAGGGCGTCAACTTGAGGGCAGTATCCGATACTGTAAAAAAAATCCAACACATTTCAAGTCAATACAACTAAAATCTAGAACAAGTAATAAACTGCTGCAAACTTCTCATCAACCAAAACAATGACCTGAACTTTATTTAATAAATGCTTGGATTTAGGAGGGCCTGACGTTTCGATCCCAGCAGGATCTTTCTAGGAGCTCAATGAGGAAGCATTTGATAAAGATCCTGCCAGAACCAAAATGTCAGGTACTCCTAACTCTAAAATCTGGCAGGGGTATATTCCAGAGGTCGCAGGTTCATGTGAAAATATCATCAACATCAGAGAT
This sequence comes from Astropecten irregularis, assembly GCA_963971285.1. Taxonomy (NCBI): domain Eukaryota; kingdom Metazoa; phylum Echinodermata; class Asteroidea; order Paxillosida; family Astropectinidae; genus Astropecten; species Astropecten irregularis. The sequence goes on along the minus strand of OZ020258.1, from coordinate 11,898,329 downwards.
TATTTTACAATTGCTGAATTCAAAATCAGCTGGTGTTTCATTGGGGAGTCAGGTTGGCATAGCGATTCTTTCCTCGCCTTTCACCTCTGGTGGACCGGGTTCAAGTCCGGCTCGGTCCACAAGTGGATTGGGTTTTCAGTCTCTACCTGATTCTGTGGGTTTTACCCAGAATATCACTCTGGGGTTTTCCTCCAACCTCCAAAACTGTATCTTCTTCTCATCATCATAATGGTCAGGTTGCACATTATGGAGACCAAATAATCTTCTTTTGATCATAAAGCCTACCAATTATGTACCATACCATTTGAAAATATTTTTCAACTTTCCATAATAACTTTCCAGCAGTGCTGCCGTGCTGTTAAAAAATTTACTCTTAAATGATCCTTGGGATATTGTGGTATGAGAGTGGTTTCATGGCTTCTGACTGCCAAACAAATAGTGATTATAAGGGAGCTTTAGATTTTCACATTCACTCTGTCGACTGATACGTGATTGCGTCATGCCGAGTCTTTTACACATGCGTCAAGTCGTCTCCAACGTTGTCCCAGTGAGTCGAGGACGCACAAATTATGGTTTTGACGTTCGACATTGTGGTCGACGTGAACGAGGTCCACATTCACACCAATCTAAAGCTCCCTATTAACTATTTGGAAAACCACCAATATAGGGCTCAGTGGATAGCTCAGTCGATAGAGCACCAGTACAATATTCCAGAGGGTCCAAGGTTCGAATCCCCGCTCAAATAGATTTGTCTTTTGTTGTGCCTACCTGTCTGAGAGGATTCTGACCCTTCCTTTGGTTGGGATAAGATCCTTGATGATCATTCTGAATGTTGATGTCTTGCCAGCCCCGTTGACACCGAGCAATCCAAAGCACTAGACAAAAATACCAACAAAACATCAACAAATTGCGTCGTACAAAAACCAACAATAATATGAAACCAATTTTTTGTTTAAAGGTAGTATTATACTTTGGTAAGACACCAAAACAGAAATATTCACAGATTTACGTACAACTTACAAAGGCATGAAGATGGTGATGTTAGAAACATACCGTTAAAATGTTTCCGCCTGAAATGCTGTATTTATCCAGAAATACCGTAAGTTAAACAACAACCAAAAATCTTTTTGATCTTTTAAAAGATAAAAAATAAAAGAGAAAAGACTTAGGAAATACTATGGCCGTTTTTCACTGTTTTCTCAAAAAGTGGACAACGTATGGGACTGAAATTTTCACAGATGACTGTTACTGTATCTTCCTTGATATTCTTCACCATGAATATCTATTTCTTGGCCAAAAAGCAAAGTATGATACTACCTTTAACGTAATTTTACTTAATAAAGTAAATTAGAAACGACTCGTATTAAAAAAGAAATTACGAAATTGGTGAAAAATTGTCTCAAAATTAAGCATTACACAAGAGCATGAATAAACATACAAAACAACAACATCAAACTCAAACATACAAAAACTCACAAAAATATGAAACCATCTTTCAAAAAATAATCACACGTCAACGATTTGATTTTCTTAAACTTTTTCATTTTGTTTTTATGTGCGAGTTGTTGTTGTACTGTTTTCTGTTTCTCAATATCATCTTCATGCATTCTGCTGAATGAAGTTCACTCAGAATTGGGGCCATTTTAGGGCACCTAAAATTTAATGGATTATTTAAGTTCTTAAATAGCTTCTACTGTTCCAAAATGAGATTTGTGACTTTGAGCAAATGTTCCTGAACATAAAGGACTCACCTCTCCTCTGGGAATGCCCAGATGCAGATCGTCAACGGCAACCAGGGATGAGTTGTTGACCGATCGGTACACCTGTCAAATACAGACGAAGGGGGAGAGATTGTAAAAACTAATAGCATTTAAGCACTATATGTGTCACATTATGGTATTTTTATTATCTCGACGATGACAGCATTTGGAGGGAAAAAAACTAAGAAGTTAAGATCTGTATCAATATCAACTTTATCAACAATAAGCTTTCTCAGAGTCCAGAGTTTTGGTCATAACCAATTTTGCACCAAACCACAATATCGTGAGTCCCCTTTGGGGGATTATGTTTATACCTTGGTGAGGCCTTCGATGGAAACAATGTCCTTCCTGGCTTCTCCCGATGCCACTCGTTTAGTCTCCATGGCAACGTCTTCATCTTCAAGACCATGGTGATCGTTTGATCTGCAAATGCAACAAAACAAAATAAATGCATGTGTGGGCCATCTGACAAGTTTGTCGGGGTCTGACACATAACAGCCTGTTAAACTTGACATTCCGGCTAGTTTCCCCTGGGCCATCTGACAATGACCAAGGATTGCCCCAATTTATTGCCCTACGACCACGTAGATAAGCACTTCACTAAGTACCTTTGAGCACACATGAAAAAAATCATGCGCTATCTTAGGTGGGATTCGAACCCATGACCTCCTGAGATTTTTTTTGTCGTTTAGAATCTTTTTTTGTCGCTAAGCAAATTGTCCATAACTTAGCACATTTTTTTTTCAATAAATAGATTTTAGCTTGCTCTGTAAATTTTTTGACGCTAAGCGAATTTTCCATAATTTGGCAAATTCTTTTTCAATAAGCAGATATTTTGTTGCTCAGTCAATTTTTTTGTTGTTTAGCAGGTTTATGAAATTGTCCGCAAGTATTAGAAACCTACCCCGATTTGCAGTCCGTGCAGAAGTATCGGCATTTATACTCGATGATCAGCAGCAGGAGAAATGCTGCGGCGCCCTCAACGACCAACGCCACCAGCTTCCACCTCAGCACCTCGG